>CAUDMG010001356.1:1587500-1777500 GCA_958450375.1 Homarus gammarus | reverse complement strand
CGCTGTCGGGGTGGGGTCACCGCTCGGGTGGTGGGAGCCAAAACACCAAGATAACACCGCTGTCGGGGGTGGTGGGAGCCAAAACACCAAGATAACACCGCTGTCGGGGGTGGTGGGGACCATAACACCAAGATAACACCGCTGTCGGGGCTGGTGGGGACCATAACACCAAGATAACAACAACAACCTCGATACACAACAAAAATACAATAAAAATAAAGTTAAAACAAATACCACAACGATAATTAAATGCAACAACAAAATAAACAAACAAATTATAATCACAACATAAAAATAAAAATATATATAAAATGATAATGACAACAAATAAACAGCAATAACAAGAACAAAACAAAAGAACAAGAACAAAACAAAAATGTAACAAGAACAATGGAACACAAAACTACTGCTACTTTGTCGGTCAGAAAGTTTGGCAAACATTCTAAGTGTGTCTCATACCTTCCCTCTCCCTCCCTACTCTCCTTCTTCTCTCCCTACTCTCCCTACTCTCCCTTCTTCTCTCCCTACTCTCCCTCCTTCTCTCCCTACTCTCCCTTCTTCTCTCCCTACTCTACTCTCCCTTCTTCTCTCCCTTCCCTACTCTCCCTTCTTCTCTCTCTACTCTCCCTTCTTCTCTCCCTACTCTCCCTTCCCTACTCTCCCTTCCCTACTCTCCCTTCTCTCCCTACTCTCCCTTCTTCTCTCCCTACTCTCCCTTCTTCTCTCCCTACTCTCCCTTCCTTCCTCCCTCTCTCCCTGCATGCTTAAAACTTACCCCAGATATAAAGTTTTGTGGCGGCGAGGGAGTGACCTATCTCCCTATCTTACCTTACTGAGGAGTGTGTGTGTGTGTGTGTGTGTGTGTGCGTGTGTGTGTGTGTGTGTGTGTGTGTGAGTGTGTGTGTGTGTGTGAGGAGGGGAGGGGGGAGTAGATACGAAGGAAGGGCGAAGGAGCAAGGAGGTAGAATGTATAGGGGAGAGAGAGAGAGAGAGAGAGAGAGAGAGAGAGAGAGAGAGAGAGAGAGAGAGAGAGAAGCAAGGAAAAGGAAAGAAGGAAATTTTGACGGTAAGGGAAGAGGGGGAAGTGAGAGAGCGAGAAGGGGAGGGGAAGAAGGGGAGGGGGAGAAGGGGAGGAGGAGAGGGTAAAAGGAGAGGGTGAGGGGAGAGGGTGAGGGGAGAGGGTAAGAGAGGGGACAGGAGTTAGTGTAGTAGTCCCGTGGGGGCAGTATCACCCCCTCCCCTCCCCCCACAACATAAGGTTATGACCCCACTCCCCCCCCCCCCCCCACACACACACCCTGGAGGTCATAAGAGATTAACCGTCACGAGGATTTACCGCAGCCTGACACTACATACATACATACATACATACATACATACATATTGTTTTTATAGTATACATAGACACATATAGACAATAAATGGTTGTGTATGTGTTTATTATTTTTAAGACATACATACTTGCTGTACACACACACACACACACACACACACACACACACACACACACACACACCTGTGACATAAATCACTAATTAACTCAACCGCAATATGATCAAACTCTCTTCACAAATAACATTAATTACCTCTAACAAACACACACATACACTCAAATAAATACACAGACACACATGCATACGTACATACACGCACATATACACACATACACCTGACCTAGTTTGCACACCTGTGAACTAATAAGATAACACACCACAAACAAGATGATTTTTCTTTCATTTGGTTTTAATAACTTTCTCTGTTCTTCACTTTCTCTCTTAATCTTTTCTCTTTTGCTGTTTCCCCCTCTCTCTCTCTCTCTCTCTTTATCCCCCCTTCTCTCTACATCCCCATTCTCTTGCCTTCTTTCCTTAGTCTCTCTTCCTTCTTATTCCCTCTCTTTCTTCCCCCTTCCCTCTCCCCTTAGTCATCCACCTTTCTACTATCTCTCAATTTTTCTTCCGTTATTTCTATCTTTCTTCCTCCCCCTTTCTTCCATCTTCTACTTTTCTCCTCCTTAGTCCATCCACCCCTTTCCCCTCCCTCCCACCCTCCACCCCCTTCCCTCCATCCCCTCCCATCCTCCACCCCCTTCCCTCTCCCACCTTACCCCCTTTCCCCTCCCTCCCACCCTCCACCCCCTTCCCTCCATCCCCTCCCATCCTCCACCCCCTTCCCTCTCCCACCTTACCCCCTTTCCCCTCCCTCCCATCCTCCACCCCCTTCCCTCTCCCACCTTACCCCCTTTCCCTCCACCCCCTCCCACCCTCCCCCTCACCCTTCCCCCTAGTCTCAGGAAGCGGCCGACAGCAATTTGGTTTTCGCTCGACAGGAACTATGAATATGCAAATTACACTCCTAACAATGTAAACTTTCTTTCTATATAAACAATGTTGTTATGAGTTAGTAAAGGGATTTTCTCACGCCCTTACAGTAGACTTTCTCCTTAAAATAAATTGTTTGAGTTTATTTTCCTGTATATAACCCCAGTGTGCTCTCTCTCTCTCTCTCTCTCTCTCTCTCTCTAGTAACATGATCTAATATGTCCTAATTAATATCTACCTTAACCAACTGCTAATCTATCCTAACCTTACTTTTACCTAACCTAACCTAACCTAACCTAACCTAACCTAAACCTAAACCTAACCTAAACCTAAACCTAACCTAACCTTACCTAACATAACCAACACTCAATTCAGACTGCTCGTGAAGGCTGTGTATGGATACCTGGGCGTTCACCTGAGAGGAAATACCACTAGGTAAGTTTGGTGATGGGAGGAGGGACACACACACACACACACACACACACACTACAGCTGCCTCTTATATCTGGCTGCCCTGACAGAGCTAGGTGATGTAACAGACTTCTGTACAGGTGTGAACAGGTGTGCGATTGGGTCCCCTGTCATCAAGCTCATCAACGCGTGGGGAGGGGGTAAAGGAGGTGTGGGGTAGGGGGAATGGTGGTGGGGGTGAGGGTAGGGTAGGGGTAGTGGTAGGGGGGAAACACCTGGGTCATGTTCCACCTGTCTACCATTAATAATTATTTACCTGCATCACCTACAACACCCCCTCCCCTCCCCTCACCCCCTCCCTCCCTCCACCAGTCCCTCCTTAATCTACTTCAAGTTGGGGGGGGGGAGAGGGGGGTGAGAGATTCAAATGAGGCTTTTCTACCTACAGAGACTCAATAGGGACATATTTCCTCACTTCTATATAGTGCAATTCACCTGTATTTTCTGTTAGGTTAATGAGACTCAAACACTAATTACAGGTATGATGGTCGAGAAGACTTATCATACAGGTGTGATGGGAGAGAGGTATTACATACTACTTCCTGTTATAAGTCTAATTGAGCGATCTTCGTGTGTTGGTCTGACTCCCTGGTTCAAGGTGCGTCATTTGCATCTATTGCCTGAACAGCCAGGTAGGTGTTGACGTGATGAGGGGCCAGGGACTCTTCATTCCTACACTAACCCATTCCACCGACCCATTGCGCCAAACTATTTCACCAAACCACTGCACCAGCCCATACCACCAGCCCATTGCACGAACCCAGTGGAAAAACCCATTACACTAACCCATTCCACCAACCCATGTATCATCCTCTCCCTGTGTGACTATTTCCCTATAACTGGCAGGAACTCAAGGCTATAATCTGGACTCTTAAATATGTACTCGTTTGGTGATCCAGTGAATAACAACAGCTTGAGTACAATGAGGGAAAGGAGGAGGAGACGTTGGCTGATTCGTGTGTGTGTGTCGGGGTGAGGGAAGGGCGGGGAGGCTCAGTGTTGGCAGTTCCTACACCATTACCGAGGCGGCCCCGACAGACTCACCATTACCGAGGCGGCCCCGACAGACTCACACTGATAAATCAATAGTTAGTTTTCTGCCTCATTAAGATATCAAAATATGGCAGTGTGACCTCGAGCAGCCTGGACACACACACACACACACACACACACACACACACTACCCTGGTTTGTGTGTGTCTCACTTTACCGCCCAGTGTCCCTGTGTGTGTGTGTGTGTGTGTGTGTGTGTGTGTGTGTTGCTATTAAAATGACAGATGAGGAATGATAAGTTCTCTAAGTGAGTCAGTCAAGTCAGTAACAAGTCGGTGAGAAAGAAGAGAGAAAAGGAATAGTAATGAATAAGGAAGAGAAGAAGTAGCCCCCCCCCCCCCCCGACACTGTACTCCATTAAAAATAATAATACATAATAAATAATAACAACAACAATAATAACAAATAATTTAGTAAACATATGAAAATCCTCAGAACACAAAAGAAAACGTAAGAAGAACTCAGGGGAAACTTCACAAGATGTGCCAAACACTTCACTAATTACACCCCCACACACACCAAACAAGCATTAAGTCCTCTGAGATTATTTGACAATGATTTTGATAATATATCCCTCCCTCCCTCCCCAAATAATAAACCTTTTACAAAAATTAGACACCTATTTTTGACAAAACCTGTAATTAAAATCATCAGATACACCTGAGACTTTAAGGACTGGTCGACCAATATAATTAGCCCACCCCAACGACAGTTAAGCAGCACCTCCACGCAATTAGGTAGTTAACCACCAATTACACGATTCACATCATAACATCTCCTAAAGCAAATCAAGGAACTGGTCTTCACAAACCTCCCCTCGACTGTCGTTAACCATGTCGTTAGCCACTCGCTCTGATCGTTAACGAGTCTCCTCCGTTAATTATCACCACTTGTTGTTTTTACTTCTTATCTCCAATTATAGGGGAAAAAATCTCACTCAGACACCCCCTATAACCGATGGGGCTGAGTGGGTAGGTGGGGGAGTGGGTGGGTGGGGGGTAGGGGGGTGTAGGGGTGGGTGGGGGGTAGGGGGGTGTAGGGGGGGGTAGGAGGGTGTAGGGGTGGGTGGGGGGTAGGGGGGTGTAGGGGTGGGTGGGGGTAGGGGGGGGTAGGTAAAGCCTATGATTGGCGGCATCTATAATTGCACCATCGTCCAACAAATTATGACCAACTTCTCCGCGTCGGGGTTGTAATCACATTCAATAACTTGGAACGCTTAATTTTCACCAGCGATATCTCTTCTTGGTGTTATCTTGTTATCATCAGTCCAGTTTACGGTTCCAGAGAGGATGGATGAGGGTGTAAGATATCAGAGCCGTGTTGTTATCTGAACCGCCACCTCCAAGACGATTTTTCCAGGAGAGGCATAGAAGCTACGTGTGCTTCCAGGAGAGTCATGGAAGCTATGTGTGTTTCCAGAAGAGTCATGGAAGCTACGTGTGTTTCCAGGAGAGACATGGAAGCTACGTGTGTTTCCAGGAGAGACATGGAAGCTACGTGTGTTTCCAGGAGAGACATGGAAGCTACGAGAGTTTCCAGGACAGTCATGGAAGCTACGTGTGTTTCCAGGAGAGTCATGGAGGCTATGTGTGTTTCCAGGAGAGTCATGAAAGCTACGTGTGTTTCCAGGAGAGACATGGAAGCTACGAGAGTTTCCAGGAGAGTCATGGAAGCTACGTGTGTTTCCAGAAGAGTCATGGAGGCTATGTGTGTTTCCAGGAGAGTCATGAAAGCTACGTGTGTTTCCAGGAGAGACATGGAAGCTACGAGAGTTTCCAGGAGAGACATGGAAGCTACGAGAGTTTCCAGGAGAGTCATGGAAGCTACGAGAGTTTCCAGGAGAGTCATGGAAGCTACGAGAGTTTCCAGGAGAGTCATGGAAGCTGTGTGTTTCCATGAGAGTCATGGAAGCTACGTGTATTCCAAAGACTTCTCCATAATCCGTACAATCTGTTTACAACTCCCAAGATATTTTATTCTCTCTACATACACACAGTGAAGAACAGTGAAGAGCAGTGAAGAACAGTGAAGAACAGTGAAGAACAGTGAAGAACAGTGAAGAACAGTGAAGAACAGTGAAGAACAGTGAAGAACAGTGAAGAACAGTGAAGAACAGTGAAGAACAGTGAAGAACAGTGAAGAGCAGTGAAGAACAGTGAAGAACAGTGAAGAACAGTGAAGAACAGTGAAGAACAGTGAAGAACAGTGAAGAACAGTGAAGAGCAGTGAAGAACAGTGAAGAGCAGTGAAGAACAGTGAAGAACAGTGAAGAACAGTGAAGAACAGTGAAGAACAGTGAAGAACAGTGAAGAACAGTGAAGAGCAGTGAAGAACAGTGAAGAACAGTGAAGAACAGTGAAGAACAGTGAAGAGCAGTGAAGAACAGTGAAGAGCAGTGAAGAACAGTGAAGAACAGTGAAGAACAGTGAAGAGCAGTGAAGAACAGTGAAGAGCAGTGAAGAACAGTGAAGAACAGTGAAGAACAGTGAAGAGCAGTGAAGAACAGTGAAGAGCAGTGAAGAACAGTGAAGAACAGTGAAGAGCAGTGAAGAACAGTGAAGAACATTTATATTGTCTATTATTTGTTACAAGGATTCAGTGCACAGATAAGAGTATAAGTCAGTGTCGTGGAAAACTTGTTTAAGAGTGATGTACAGAGCTATAGACGTCATTGAAGGAAACAGTTTATCTGGTCGTAAAACAATCATTTCTCTCTCTCTCTCTCTCTCCTTCCTTCCCTCTTTACCCCTTCTCTCTCTCTCTAACCCCCCCCCCTCTTTATATCTCCGGACACACCAACAATACCTCAGTTATACAGCCAGCCACCGCCTCCCTGCCCTCCTTTATAAACAACCAGATCCTGACAAGTGAGAGTACCTGCTAGCTCTTGACGCCAAAAGCTTTCACACGCCATCATCAAGCCTCCAGGAAACATAGTTCTTAGGGCAGTTTTAGCCAGGTAGCTGCATAACCTCCCATGGCTGATCCACTATACCATTTGGAAGACTTTGGTGGTGATGGAGCCAGTAATCAAGCAAAGGTTAGTAGCGATACAACGATCATTAAGACGAATCATCCCCTCCCCCTTAGAGTAACATCAAGTTCAATGACCTCTAACAACTTTGTGTGTGTGATTGTGGTTATGGCCTTTGGCGTTGATGGAACCTCGATTTGTTGCTATTCCACGAAAATGAATAGACGTTATGATTTACAAGCAACACACACACACACACAGCAATGGAACAGTACGAATTTTAAAACACAGAAGAGCTGCCATTACAACCTACAGTTACGTCTTCGGGGGGAGTTGAAATTACATCAGAATATAATGTTTCCGGTAGTCAAGCTCGTTGTGAGAAGTAAGGACAACACTTCACTGCTGTTTTATTACGTGTGAAATACCTGTCAGGGGTTGAAACATACATATGAACACTCGCTCACTCAGACACAATAACTAAATCCTTCCAGAGTCTAGGATGAAGTAAAAGGTCTGGAGGAGGAAGTAGGATGTAGGACGCCTTAGAATGGTGGCGCTAGACACGAGGCACCAATTATAGGATGTTAGACCTGTGATGTAGATGAATAATAGGATAAACCACTCCCTAACGCAGAGGAATTGTTGGATATACGACTTATGACAGAGATGAATTGTGGAAAGAATGGAAAGTTGACGCACGGGAGACTTGAAATGGATGAACTCTGAAGTGCAGTAATTGTGGGGTGAGATTATCTGTTTTTCTGTGTTTTTTCCGTTTTTCTGTGGTTTTTTCTGTGTTTTTTTTTTCTGTTTTTCTGGAGTAGACGAATTTTTACTCCCACAATTTACGAGGACCAATCACCAACACGATATGGTACACGGAAATATTTTATCCTATGGAGAAAATGTGGGAAGTGATGTGTGTGTGTGTGTGTGTGTGTGTGTGTGTGGACCTGGCGCCATAGAGAGAGAGAGAGAGAGAGAGAGAGAGAGAGAGAGAGAGAGAGAGAGAGAGAGAGAGAGAGAGAGAGAGAGAGAGAGAGAGAGAGAGATTTAACACTTGACAAATTCTCTGTAAAACAAATTTAAAATCTTGAGAAAAAAAATAAATAAATATTATAGTGAGGATTTATGTCAAGGAAAAGATAAATATGAATTAACTGATTTGTAGAGGGAAGATAATTTTGGGGTTAGTGAGTTAAAAAGGTTTATTTATTGAGTCAGTCCAAAGGTTTAACTGAGATTTACTGACCAGTCTAAAGGTTTATTGAAATTAACTCATCAATTTCAAGGTCGACTTAGGAGGTTCACTCAGGTGTTTCACTCGGGTTTCACTCATGGGGATTTACACAGGGAAATAAATGACGGTATACAGTAAATGAGTGACGGTGGAGAGTAAATGAGTAACGGAATACAGTAAATGAGTGACGGTGGAGAGTAAATGAGTAACGGAATACAGTAAATGAGTGACGGTAGACAGTAAGTGTAGTAGGAGTGACAGGAAGTTTTGTGTCACTCATTTGTTGACAAAATACATTAGTCCTCTTCCTTCAACCTCTCCCTATTCCGTACCCTACCTGCACCCTCTTTTCCTTCCCTCCACCCTCCTTTCCTTCCCTCCACCCTCCTTACCCTGCCTCCACCCTCCTTACCCTCCCTCCACCCTCCTTACCCTACCTCCACCCCTCTCACCCGCCCTCCACCCTCTCGTTATTTCCTTAAATCTTCCTCACCTGTTCATCCACCAGGTGTGCTCTCTCTCTCTCTCTCTCTCTCTCTCTCTCTCTCTCTCTCGGGTATTGGGGAAAGGAAAGGAACAGGGAAAGGGGTGCAAGGGAGGGGAAGGGAGGGAGGGGAAGGGGGGTTGACCACTGACCACTTCCTACCCCCCCTCCTCCCATAGCGGGTTTACAGGTGGTCACTTTGTGTCAATTATCACCTGTCAGTGTAGCCCA
Organism: Homarus gammarus; assembly: GCA_958450375.1. Classification (NCBI taxonomy): domain Eukaryota; kingdom Metazoa; phylum Arthropoda; class Malacostraca; order Decapoda; family Nephropidae; genus Homarus; species Homarus gammarus. The sequence continues at coordinate 1,768,723 of CAUDMG010001356.1, read as the reverse complement.
TCCTCTTCTGTCTTCTACAACTAGCCCTGTCTACTAGTAGCTACAAGATACAATAAAGAGGAAGAGCGAGGAGGAGGAGGACAGTGTCTCTCCCCCCCCCCCCCGCCCATCACTAGTTCCTGAGGGAGAGTGTCAGCCATAAACCCATATAGTAAGGTAATGGTGTGGTGAAGTCGTGTCGTTTGTGGCCTCATCTTCAGGGTAATAGAGGCCCCCACCGCAGCCACTGTCACACGGTACACACGGTGGTTAGGTTATGGTACACACGGTGGTTAGGCTATGGTACACACGGTGGTTAGGTTATGGTACACACGGTGGTTAGGTTATGGTACACACGGTGGTTAGGTTATGGTACACACGGTGATTAGGTTATGGTACATACGGTGGTTAGGTTATGGTACACACGGTGGTTAGGTTATGGTACACACGGTGGTTTAGTCTTATTCTTATCCTCTCTCTCTCTGGTAATTCTCCTTCGTTACTAACCCCTCTTTCCCCCCCCTTCTCCTCCCCACCTTTCCTCTTCACTCCGGTAGACTACTCAACTCACTCAAGACAATACCCCGTTGGCAGCACAAGTGGGAGGAAGACAGCCGTAAACCACACCTTAAACAGTTCACTAATGGTCACTACACTCAGTTTTAAATGCCACTTACGGTGTTAATTGTCAAACACACAGGACGTGACAGTGATTAAGGTAATTGACCTCTCAGGTGAAGTCATTACGATTACCTGAAGACGTCGTTGTGTTGTGGGAGGGGATCTGGATGGGTGTTTCCTTTTCCCTCCTCCTCATGGTAGGGGGGAGAGGGAAGGGAAGGGGAGGGATGGGAAAGGAGAGGAGAGGGAAAGGGTGAGGGAGGAAACTACGACGTGGTGTATCCTGTTGTGTGTGTGTGTGTGTGTGTGTGTGTGTGAGGGCTGGGAACACGACGCGACTATGGAAAAAAAAAACGACACGGCGTAAAACGGGGAACCACTACCACCACCACTACTACCACCATCAACACCACCACTACTAACGTCACCCAGTTAGTTTTGACCGTCAGCCATATACTGTTAATCTAGACTGTGGAGCAAACAAGACACCACACACCCCACCCCTCCCCCCGCCCTACAGAGTCTCTTCAAGGCTCCTCTGTACTGCACCCCAGGAGCCTTGTGCTATCACCCCGTCAACAGCGAGTCTATACACCTGCCCGTCATCACAAACAAGACTCTCAGCTAAACAATCTTACTTCTTGATTTATCTCGTCACTCCACCAATGTACCTTTACCTGGGTGGTTGATTAAGCATCGTAGCTACCCAGGGGTCATAAAGGTCAGGGAAGGGAAGGGAAGGGAAGGGAAGGGAAGGGGAGGGAGGGAAGGGAAGGGAAGGGATAATGGCTTTGCATATGACAGTTGGTTGTACCTTCTATTGGGTATGGGTATTGTGTGACAGGTGTTGTAGGATGCCATCATCAAACAGGTGTGTGTGTGTGTGTAAACCTTCTCCTCTCCTGTCTTCTCTCTTTCCTCCACTATACCTTTCCGTTCCCTGCTTCTCCTTTCTCCTCTCCCTATCTCTCTTTCTCCTCTCCGTTTTTTTTATCCCCTCCCTCCTCCTCTCTTACCCTCCCCTCCACACTCCTCACCCTCCCTCACCCCCTCCTTCCTACCCTCCTCACCCCAGCAGGTTACCCAGCAGGGGCCCACCACAGTAACGGCAGTACTGTAATGGCCGTAATGACACCGTAATGATGAGTAAATGATAGGTACGTGTGTGTGTGTTAAGACCTCATGCTGTAGAAAGATTCTCAATTTGGTTCGCCTATTGACGTAAGAGTGTATCCACCACTGTGACTGGACTGACTGACTGACTGACTGCACACACAAATAAGCGCACTCTCTCAACAACCTAAGGTAATTTCTCACAAACTATAAAAATATAAATATATATATTACTAAGCGTTTCCCAGAGAAGAATATAGTAATAATAATAACAAAACAAAGTATATGGCGATAAAATATAGCGAAATAGATCCGTAGTAAATATTATTAACAGACAAATACCGAGTGAAAAATACATCAACAATGGAATACATAATATGAAGTAGAAACACGGTAGAAAAATATTACCTGAAAAATATCGAATGAAATATAGCGAAGTGGACACATAGGAAATGTTGTTGACTGAATAATACCGAGTGAAAAATACTTGAACACCTGAGAAGCTCACTTGAAGGCCACAGGGGTGTTGGCACTCAGCGGGAGGCATGACTGGCGGTGAGACAGGTGTGTGTGTGTGATGGGGAAGTGAGGTGAGGTGCTGGAAGAGGTGACGTGCTGGAAGAGGAAGGAGAGGGAGAAGTGAGGCGAGTCATTCAGCTGTCGTTCACTTCAGGTCAACTGTGGTCGTTCTGGGAAGACCTCGATGACTCCCTGACGACTCTCCTGGATACTAAAACACACACACACACACACACACACACACACACACCTCCCTTACAACAGGTGATTTCTTTTGTCATCGAATTTACTCATCAGGAGGAGAGGAGGGTCGGTCTACTGCACGAAGACATGACTCGGCCAAACAAAACACAAACTATGACGAAACAAAGTTAGGCTGCCCCGTGGCCCTATCATGACGCAGCAGGATAATGATGATGATGCCTTATTACCTGCCACTACTACCACTATCACTACTACCACAATCACTGCTACCACTAATACACTACTACCACTACCACACTACTACCACTCACTAACCACTACCATTACTCATCATAACACACCACCATCACCCACCACCACCACTATCCACCTCCCTCTCACCCACCATCACCCACCTCCCTCTCACCCACCATCACCCACCTCCCTCTCACCTACCATCACCCACCGCCCTCTCACCCACCACCATCACCCCATTGTCACCACCTCCACATCCCTACCACAAAGCTAGTATAAAATTGAGGCCCTACAATTGTTTGCACATAACAGGGAAGTAAAGAAAATTTTGGGGGTGGGTTTTGTGGGTCAGTTGGTGGGTTGATGGAGGGTTGGGTGGGTCGGTGAGTAGGTTGATGGAGGATTAAGTGGGTTGGTGGAATAGGGTAGATTATGTGGGTCAGTGAATGGGTTAGGTGGGTCAGTTGGTGGGTTAGGTGGGTCAGTTGGCGGGTTAGGTAGGTCAGTTGGTGGTGAGCAGGTGAGTACGGGGTGGGTTGATGGATTGGAGGAAGGGGTTGGCTGGGGGGGGTGGTGAGGGGGAGGGGATAGGTAAGCGGGATAGAGGACAGGTAAGGGAAACAGGTAATTGGGGGAGGTAGGTTGAAGTATGCAAGGCTCGACTAAACTAATAATAACACGGTAAACACAAGGGAGAGGTCCACCCTGGTTCATCGTCCAAGAGACACTGACCAACGGGATACGAACCTGGTTTTCTGTTATGGGGAGACAACAAAAACCTTTCCTGGAATACTGGACCATCTTCTTATGAATGGTTATCGTCTTTCAGGTGATGGGAGTATAGTTAATTAGGAGGGAGGGAGGGAGGGAGGTGATGAAGAAGGATGGAGGTGGTAGTGAGGGAAGGAAGAAGGGGGTGAGGAGGGAAGGAAGAAGAAAAGGAGGAGGAGGAGGAGGAGGAGGAGGTCATGCAAACCCTTTCTTCAAATTCTCCTCCTCCTCCTTATCCTCCAACTCCTCATACTCTCCCTATCCTCCCTACCTCCTCCCGCCCCTAACGTTGTGTGCCCGGCCAGCAGCGTCCTCTCGCCCCCCTGGTCAGCATACTAATGTGCGGGATGAGCCATTGTGAACGAGTCCTCACGTCCATCACCGACCCATTCATAAAACACCGTGACTAATTCTGTATAGTACTACGTTCACATCTCCCATGGTAATTTCTTCAGGGTGGTGTTGATAGGTAGTTAAGATCGATTCAAACACACACACACACACACACACACACAGGGCAGACGTCAACAAGCGCACGTGTGTTTGTTTACATTCAGTGTTTATGGTCAATGACTGACTCTCCTCGCGTGAGTCCCTGGTGTTATCTGTCGGCACTCTGGTGGTAATATTCGATGTGACAAGATAACATTGAGACATATTGGGACATATTGAGACACACTGGGAGACAATTCTTCAAACATTACCTTTCAAGACTTACGTGAGACATATTAAGACATATTGAGGCATAGCGAGTCATCTTGATATATAAAGTGAGAAAAAGAGTTCCTCAAAACACTACCTTCCAAGATTTACGTGAGACATATTAAGACATATTGAGACCATCAGTGAAAAACACCTCCAAGACACAGCCAATTTACCTCCAAACACCACCTTTAAAAAACTGATTGAGACATATTGAGACATATTGAGACATAGTGAGTCAATGAAACATCAGTGAGAGAGAGAGTAAGAGCTATTCCTCGAGTCATAGCCATATTAATCTCAAGTAACACTTTCACAATACCTGTTACATCCGCCTTGACTCGACGCTTCCCTTGTGTGTGTGTGTGTGTGTGTGTGTGTGTGTGAGTGAGTAACACCACACAATAACACCACCTCCGTATAAGACTTCCCTTCTGCGTGAGGACTGTTTGCCAGAGTGCCTGTAATAACCTGAGCAGCAACATGTTTATCACTCAGTATGAAATGATGCCATACTGCTGCCTCTCAACCCTCAAGTGTTCCCACCTGTTGTCTACACCTTCCTGCAGTGTTCCCACCTGTTGTCTACACCTTCCTGCAGTGTTCCCACCTGTTGTCTACACCTTCCTGCAGTGTTCCCACCTGTTGTCTACACCTTCCTGCAGTGTTCCCACCTGTTGTCTACACCTTCCTGCAGTGTTCCCACCTGTTGTCTACACCTTCCTACAGTGTTCCCACCTCTTGTCTGCACCTTCCTACTGTGTTCCCACCTGTTGTCTGCACCTACGGCTGTTCTTGAGGTCTTGGCTCCGGTAAAAAAGCCTTTTATCCAAGCCTATGTATCACTTATGTAACCATATATGACTCGTTTAAACAATAGACAAATACAGGTTACAGTACAGCAGGTGTACAGTACAGCAAGTTACAGTACACGGGGAAACCAGCTGTGTCCCGCAACAAACAAATAAAGTCACACAACAAGGCCTGTATTGGTAAACAAACAAACTCTATCACTACAAAGACACAAAAGTATATACACAGGTAATGGGATAAAACGATAACACAAACACAAGCACCAACAACACAGGGAGTGGGATGCAACAGGCAGTGGGAGGGGGGGAGGGGGGAGGACGTCCAGGTGAGCGCTATAATTAGCAGGTAGGAGAGGAAGGTTCTCCGTGCTCATCGCTACCCGCTCATTGTGGAGTCTGGTGAAGGATAGCGGTCATGCTGCACCACACACCTGCCCTGGGGGGAGTGGGGGGGGGGGGGGTGAAAGGGATGAGGAAAGGGGTTAGAGGAAGGGGGGGGGGAATGCACAAGGTAAGCGAAGGATTATAATTTCTGTTTTTTCTTCTCAAGGATCGTTGTTTTGATGCGTGTACAGGAATGTGTTTATGGGAGGTCATGCACGCATTTTCTCATCAAGAGTGTGAGGTGATATGAATAACTAATGTGCTTGTGTTGTGTGCGTAAATTGTTGTGGGTTGTGCGTATAGTGCTGGGTGTGCGTGCGTAAATAAGAGAGAGGGTACTTTGTCGTGTGGATGAGACCTGACCATATATGACTGGAAAGATAGCCACACACACACACACACACACACACACACACACACACCTCCCGTCTTGTCGATTCAACAATAACGAAAAAGCTATAATCAGCATCTAAATTATCTTATACCATTTTGATCTATAATCCATCTATAATCCATCTCCTATCCCACCTATAATCCATCCTATCCCATCTACAATCCACCTCCTATCCCATCATTCATCAGGGCGAGTTTGCACGTATAAGCACCTCACCTTTCCCATCAAACACCTTTCCACCGTTCCATCACACTAGTCCTCAGGTATACACAGCAGAGTCCCCATCCCACCAGGTATACCTGTTGTCCTGTTCAGTCATAATCAGTTGTCTCTTAACACAGATGACTGAAGGTGTACTGAACGGAGATGAGATTCTTATACCGTCATCTACGTTTAGCGAAGACTAACTCATATCGTAGACTCGTTCAAGCAGTACAGACTCAGTACTGCTTCAGGAGTCCAAAATACAAAACAAATTCTCATTTCACCAAGCAGTAAATCGCCAGTGCACCTGTGAAACCCAACCCAGGAAACAATTAAGCCAACCTTCAGGTAACACCCCTCCCCTCCCCTGCCCCCTTACACACCTGGGGAGGAGAGGTGCAGGAAAACTGATGAGACACACTTTGAGAACGACATAACAAGGAACTGGGAATTAGAAAATGAATCAGGGAATTGAGAATGAATAACTTTCAGTGTTTGGGAATAAGACGCAACAGAAAACGAGAATAGTGTTTAAGGGTAGACTCCACTGGGTATAATTGGCCTTTTACTAATACCTTAACAACTTCGTGGCAGCATCCCTCTGTGTGTGTGTGTGTGTGTCGTCGGAGGCGCGGAGGAGAGACGTGGCACAATGGTTAATAATCGTTAACTATAAAAGGCGAGCGAAGGAACCAGGCAAAAATCAAGTGGGCTTCCAGTGATTACCGAGGAATGCTGCCGATCTATCAGCTGTTCCCCCAACAAAGACGAGCGACCAGCGCCACCAACATGAAATATTGTCAAGATGTGTTGCCGTAAGGGTCTCGCATTAGCTGGTAATGAGACTGGCCAAGACCCAACACCGCTCCCACAGCCACTTATGGTAGGTAAGGCCTCCGACACACACACACACACACACACACTAAATACAAGTCTCGTTAAGGCACTGCTAGATGGTCTCGGCAATTGTAGGTCTCGATGAAGGATGGTCCCCTCCGACACTGCATTACTGAGACGTCCTCGCTAGACACCAAAGGTCTCGCTAAAACACACTCGAGGTCTCGTTACAACAATACTCGACAACTTCACACAACTCAACACGTCTCGTCAGCCAATGATGATGCTGTCAGTCTTCCAGGGGTCAGTCAGCCAGCCAGCCAGTCAGTCAGTCAGTCAGCCAGTCAGTCATCCTAAACCACACAATACACTTAAGTCTAGCAAACACCTGAAATCTCCACTAAGTAGTTAACGTACACTTCAAACTACTCCTCGCAGACAATTACCCTGACAGACAGACATCCACTATGATTAACAGCTGGTTTGGGTCAGTGTCGAGGATGGCGTCCACTACACAACCCGTATTTAATAACAAGGCGGCGGAGTCTCTCAAGAGTTGGGTTCAATCATCTTTCATTTTTCCTTACAGATGTTCTTGTTTATACTTTGATATTGTTGCATCTACCACTACACCCCCCCCCCCCCCCACCGCTAAGAGTTCACTGGTGTTCACTAGGTGTTCAGTTCTCCAGTATTCATAACTAGAAGAGAATTTTTTTTCTTTCTTAATTTTTCACTATTTAATAAAAGTTGTATTTTTTTCCTGGAGTATTTAATTTAATCCCCAGGTGTTGGTTTCTCTGTCTGTCTGTCCTTATGGTCACCACCGGTCAGTAAACAACTTGTTCCCACTCTTACTGCATATATATCTAACATGACCTAACCTATCCTAACCATCACTAAAACCATATATTACCTCATTACACAACCATATTCTATAGTACCCCCTCCTTACCACACACACACACACACACTTGCCGAGAGTTCGCTGAAGGTGACGGTACACAGAGAGACATTAGCTGCTCGTCACTGGCTCAACATATAAGGTTTTCGGAAAATGCTTTGTCGGCCAAACTAATCGTGGTAATTCGTTCCTCGGCATAATTCTTCTTTTTTTTTACACACACACACACACACACACACACACACACACACTTTCCAGAGAAGGATAATTTTAAGTGATAGTCGCGGCGTCCTTGTCTCGTTACCATCCCTTATGTACACGCAAGTGGGGATTAAGGTAGGGGAGGGGTAAGGAGGGGGTTGGCGGAAGGGGGGAGGGAGGGAGGGAGTGGAGTTAAGGTGGGGATGCCTTATGTCCTACACCTGTGTCATCAGTCTCTCCTTTACCTCCTCCCTCACCTGTTTACCACTCCCTCTCTACTACACCCATTTCTCCCTAACACTCCCTCACTCCCCGATTCCTCCCCCTTCACCCTCATTCTTCCCTTCCTCTTCTCCTCATGCCATCCACCTCATCCTCACACCTCTCTTTCCCCACCCCTTACCTATTCCCCTCCACCTCCCCATTTCTTCCATTTTCTCACCTCCCTCATCTCATCACCCCTTCACCTCCCCATCTTACCACCCCTCCCCATATTCCCCCCTCCCCATCCTAGTGTGTGTTTTTGACCCATTAAGCAGCTATTTCCTGCACACTTTTAGCTGGACATGATCAAAATTTACCTAGAGCTCTCCCTCCTCCCTCTCCCTTACCCATCCCCTCTCATTTACCCATTACCTTTCACTTACCCATCACCACTCATTTCCCACTCACCGAGCACCAAACAAACACTTAAACACTCCCACTCACCAAACCACTCATGCAAACACTCAACATGGCTGTGATGGACTCGCCTCATATTCATAAAACAGCGGGAGACCTTCACCACTACCTCACCTGTGTTCTACCTCACCTGTGTTCTACCTCACCTGTGTTCTACCTCACCTGTTCTCCCTCCTGTCTATACCTCCCTCCTATATGCTTTACCTGTACATCCCTAACAGCTCTCTCTCTCTCTCTCTCTCTCTCTCTCTCTCTCTCTCGTCTATTCATTACCTGCCAGTATTCACCTCCAGTTATACCTGCATATATATATGTGTGACCTCCAATAACAAACAAACAGACGTGTATAACCAGGACTCAAGATCTGATCTCTATATCTGACGAGGTAAGCAAGAAGGTGGTGGGGGGGGGTGCAGTACGTGGGGGGGTGCAGTACGTGGGGGGGTACAGTACGTGGGGGGGTGCAGTACGTGGGGGGGGTGCAGTACGTGGGGAGGGGGTGCAGTACGTGGGGGGGTACAGTACGTGGGGGGGTGCAGTACGTGGTGGGGGGTGCAGTACGTGGGGAGGAACAGGAAGAATGGTGGAGGAGAAAGGGTGTATGGGAGGGGGGGAGAGTATAAAATGTGTAAATAAATGAATATTACGGTAAAAATGGCGATTGGACGAATGTATTTGGCGATAAAAAGCAAACAATTGAATCAATTTGGTAGTCAAGGCGGGGCGGGGCGGGGAGGGGCGGGGCGGGGAGGGGCGGGGCGGGGCGGGGCGGGGAGGTGTTGGGGGATGGTCCACCACAAAGGTAAACGCGTTTTTCAGCACAGAACTCACGCTGAGTTTTCCAGACCTTGACAGGAGCTTCCCTAGCGATCATGTCGAGGCGTTGTGTGTGACCTTGGGGGCGAGACGAGTTTCTCTCTTGTGTTTTATTCGACTATGGGGTTAATGAGGGGGGGTTGGAGGGGGTTCAATTATGCGTTTTACACATTTACGAACACCACCACAACTTCCACGCCCACCCCCACCACGCCCACACCCACCACCATCACGCCCAACACCGCCACGCCCACCGCCCCGACGATTGCGTTTTTTTGTATGGTTAGGGTATTATACAATATCAATTTGGGCTGAGTCTAGTTGAGGGATGGACAGGTAATAATGGTGCTTGACGGAGAGGGGTGGGAGAGAGGTGGGAGGGAGAAAGGGAGGAATGGTATGTGTTCACTGTAGGGAAGGAGAGAGGGAGGAAAGGAAGGGAGGAGGGGATGGGGAGGATGAGATGGTTTGGATTCATGGTAGGAAAGGAAGGGAAAAGGAAGGGAAAAGGAAGGAAGGAAGGGAGGAAGGAAGGAAGGAAGGTTGGTTTAAGAAAACATGACCAAACTTTAAACCTTCTTTCTAATCTTTCTCTTCCTCTTTCTTCTTCTTCCTTCTCTCTTTCTTCCCTTTCCTCCTCCCCCTTTTTCCCTCTCCACCTCCCACGCCGCCTGTCACTCCGTCAGTACACAAAGACCTTGATCCTAACTGGCTTCAAGTCTTACTAAGAGGGAGGAGCAACGTTTATATCGCCAACCATATAAGACCTAAGTTATAACCATCAATAATAATAAGACTTATCAACGTCCGCCCGGTAAAGTCTTATGAGAGAGAACCCCATCGCGTCTATTGAAGTTTCCCCTTAAAGAAAACGAAAAAAAAAACTTGATGAATAATTAATAAAACTTGGCAGAAATAAAGTAATTAATAGACAAATTAGAGTAAACTATATCTAGTAAATACGTCAACCTAACCTAACTTACCTGGCCACACTCATCAGCAGGTGGCACCTTCTCCCAGCTGGTAACAGGTGGACTCTACTGGCACTTACCTGGAATATTAAAAAGAGAGAAAAACCGTGTAAGATAATTATACCTGAGAGTGACGTCATCAATCAATGCCCAACACACACACACACACACACACACACACGTTCAGCTGATGTAAACACGAACATTACCTGGAAAAAATATCCCTCCACTTTCTCAATGTCTGGCCATGGCTCATAATCCTGGCCTGAATAATGTCTAGAGATTTACTGAGACAACTTGAGGATAATTTATCACCATTTACAGTCTTTACAATATCTCGTCTTTCCTAATCATTATTTTCCTCAGAAGTGAAATTTATGTCCAGAATAAATCCCCTTCACTTACCTCCAGGGTGATTACAGGTCGAGTGAGGTGTGTTAAGTGAGTACAGTTTTAGTGAACCCTCCATATAGCGGATTTCTCTCTACATGTAGTCCGTTAAATGGAGGGTTTTTAGTGAACCCTCCATATAGCGCATTTCTCTTTATATATAGTCCGTTAAATGGAAATTTCACTGTAGCAACCTTTCCTTACTTGACTTCAGTATTCATTATCCCCTCACCTCCCTAGACACACATACCAGTTAAGTAAATAGTGGTCACCTAACCTAACCCCCCAGACACGTTAGTTTGGAGATGATTTAGAAACAAAAGAAAATACTTGTTTTATGTTATGTGTTCAGTACAGGTATTCCTCGACGTGTATTTTGCATATCAGTTTATTTTCCATAATTTTTAGTTTATTTACGACAATATTTCATTCATTTTACCTATATTTTATGATACACAGCATAGACAGACAGACAGACAGACATAAATGGACAGACAGTAGGACATACTGGACAGACAGACTGGAGGACATAAATGGACAGACAGGAGGACATACTGGACAGACAGAGACAAAACAGAAATTACCGTCAAATCGCACCTGCCAGAGAAGCACACAGGTAATAGTTATCATATTAGTCAGTGTTCACAACAGAGACGTTTACCTGAGAGTCGTTTTGTCTGTCACACACACACACACACACACACACACACACACACACACAGCAGTACAGGTAAACCACTTAATCAGAGTGACACCAACACCTACCCAAGGACCCTACATCAATGTATCTCTATAATTGTAAATATAAACCTTACCGCTGGGACTATCACGTGTGTGTGTGTGTGTGTGTGTGTGTGTGTGTGAGGTATAAAGTTAACACCTCACCTTCATGTACACACCTGTATACACACACACACATATTACACACGCAAGAACACAATACATCACACAGGAGTAAAAACGTCTTCACCACACACACACACACACCTGAGAGAGAGAGAGAGAGAGAGAGAGAGAGAGAGAAGGTGTGACCGCTGCAGGTGTGCGTGTAATAACTCTCAACCTACATTTACAAGCAATACATCAACACTACTCTTAACAGGTCTCCACTGAGCTGCCTCTCGCCTCGCCTTCTGGTCGCTACATGAGTCTATCTGTCCTGTATGTATGTATGTATGTATGTATGTATGTATGTTTGTATGATTATTATTAAGTGGGTTAGTTGGTAAGATTCTAGTGTCAATAAATTTGTCAGGTTTGAAGTTTTTTCAGGTACTTATTTTCTCTTCTTCTTTCCTCCTTCCCTTATTTATCAATCTATCCCTGTATGTCTATTGATCATCACCCTCTCCTATACCCCGTCACGTCGTCCCTTTAAAACCCACGTCCAACAGGTGTAGTTTACCTTAAAACTCTCGTCGTGTGATAACAACAACGACAGGTAACGACGACAGGTAATAACAACGACAGGTAACAACAATAAGAAGTAACAACAACGACAGGTGACAAATACAACAACAGGTAACAAATATAACAGCGAACAACAACAGGTAACAACAAAGAGGTAACAACAAAGACAGGTAACAACTCTCTCTTTAGGGGTTCCAATCTTGCCGAGGTAACGATTAGAGCTCAGCAGTGCGGAAGGGAGTGATTGGCTGATTGGAGAGGAAGTAAACGCTTGATTGGCATGTAGGAGTTCCTTGTTCCTCCATTTACAGAGCGATTTGTGTCTACCCCCCCCCTCTCCTACCTACCTCCCTTCCTCCCCCCTCTCCCTCCATCGTATATACCTGAGTGGTGTTCTCTTTTTAATCAAGAGTTCATTTTTAGATGGAAGTTCTTATCAACACAGTGTCCTTCTCTTGGGGGTGGTTATGTGGAGGAGGTTGTGGGGGTTGTGGGAGGTAGTTTGTGGGGGTTGTGGTGGTGGAGGGTTGTGGGGGTGGAGGGTGGTTGGGAATTCTTTTCTCTGAAGTAACAATCACAATAAGTAATAAAGTAAATTAAAGGTACCGCCAGAATAACAGTTCCTTAGCGCCACAATAGTTCAGAGGCGCCCCTAAAATACCCGTCTAAAGGCCGTCAATTTACCCCATAGACAGAAACTTACGACGCAGACATGACACCAATCACAGTCATGAAGACCTCTAAGTGAAGCCTCTACGTGTACGGGCTTCCGGAAACTCTGCTCAATACACACACATTATCCCATCTGTTAGGAGGTAAACAGGAGGTAACGGTAGACCTTTCTGTTGGTGGTAATTCCCGGCCTCTGTTATTGTCTGATTGGCTCTGACTAGTCATTTATCCTCAGAGAGTATATAGCTGATGTGATATGGGTAGCCATTTCATGTCTGGTTATATCCTGACTACCTGTTCAAAGTTGTAGAATATGTCTGACTTGTTCTAAATAAAGTGTTTAGGATAAGAGACGGTGTGTCTGTACAATATTATAGATAGACAGACAGACAGACAGACACAGAGGAGCGAGTGTGATGGTATCCGGAACTAAATTACAACTCGCTGTCGGGACACACGGCCGAGAGCCCCTTACGTCACGACACACACCAGAGCCGAGGTGTTTGTCCCTGAGGCCTGACCCCTGAGGGCACATGACTTCGGGTAGGGGACGGGGCGTGGAAGGGCAGGGAGGGGAGGGGAGGGGCAGGGCAGGGCAGGGCGGGGCGGGGCAGGGCAGAGCGGGGCAGAGCGGGGAGGGGAGGTCGGGTCACGTTCTCCCTCTCGCCGTGGCCGCTACGTGCACACTCGAAGGTGAGGGCCGCCCCGCATCTTAATGAACACGTCTCTCTCGTTATCCTTGCCCGTCACGGATCCTACACACCACCATCATCATCACAACAAACACAACATCCACAAACCACCTGTTCTGTTTACTACTGCGAGGTGAGGTCGTCGAACTGTACCTCCCACCCACCCACACACACACACACACACACACACACTTATTTACCATTAAACCCTCAATAAAAACACAATAACACCCAAAGTTAAGTAGTCTACAACCCAATACGATCATAACATAATAAAACTCAAACTCACTTTAGTACACTACCATTACCGGTCACAAACTATAATCTCAAGAGACACACAAGACTATAACATTAAAACACCAATAAAACACTACTGTAACATTTACCTCAGGGCAGAAAAACCCACCAACCACCGGACCAAAACCTTAATTTACCCATAAAAAATAAAACGTAATAAAATACCTGGATAATTCACACAGGTGAGAGTAATAAGGAAAACTAAGACGCGATTACAATGCTCTTTGGTCCTTGTGCTTAAAAGGTGGGATTTGTGGGAGGAATAGCCAGCCAGATAGCCAGTCAGTTAACCACCCATCCACTCAACTAACCAACCAACCAACCAACCACGATCCACGCAGTCAATCTGGACCAAGAGAAGGGGGGGGGGGGGGGGTCGCGCGAGGGACCAAAATGACTCCCTGTAGGTCATGGCCAAAGTAAGTTTTCCACGGAGGTCTAACTGTGAATCTCTGATGAGGAGGAACCTGTGTGTGTGTATCGTGGAGCTTCTCACTCACTCTCCTTTAGGTCTTCTTCTTCTTCTTCTTTCCTCTCTCTTCCTCTTCCATCATGCTGGACAACTCCCAAGTCGATAAAAATAGTCCAAAAAGATCAAAAAGCCGCTATAGGTTAGGTAAGGTAAGGTTAGGTTAGGCTAGGTCGACCCTCGTGAAGAAGGTGTGTCAGCCGTCAGGTCACGCAGCACTCGCACGTGTTGTGGGGGTGAGGGGTAAGGTAGTGGGGAGGTGGAAGGGGGTCGGTGTGGTGGGGGGGGGGGTGACAGGGTGGGGGAGGGGGGTGAGAGGGTGGGGGGGTGAGAGGGTGGGGAGCTCTTGATGATGTTGTTGTTGACACTTAACCCTGGTGCTGCTGCTGCTGCTGACGTTGTGTTGACGTTGCTGACACGGGCCTTGTATCCTTGTAAAGTTAATGTAAACAAGGATATTTTTTTTCTTTGAGGTTGCTGTTCTTGTCCTTGCTGCTGTTGTTCTTGTCCTTGCTGCTGTTGTTCTTGTGGTTATTTTGTTACTCTTAATTGCTGTTATGATCTCGAGGCGTGTTTTCCTACCATAAGAAACCTAACCTAACCAAACCAAACCTAACCTAAACCAAACCAAACCAAACCTAACCTAACCTAAACCAAACCTAACCTAACCTAACCTAACCTAACCTAACCTAAACCAAACCTAACCAAACCAAACCAAACCTAACCTAACCTAACCTAACCTAAGCCAATCAAGACAATCACATCCAACAAGTCAATATATTTAAACAGATAAACATTCTTTCTCTCCATGGCTGTTCTAAGGTTCTTTCTCGATCAATGTTAAGGACAAATTATTATGGTAGTTTAAAACATCAAATTATCTCCTGAAAGTCACTTGTACTTTTACTTAATAAAGCCAAAGTTTTAATCTACGCCGCGTTGTCGTCATCATCATCATTATTATCATCATCGTCATCATCATCATCATCATCACCCGAATTTTGTGGGTCTAGACGTGTGGCCAATTATGTGTCCCCTCCCCTCTCCCTTCCCAATCCTCTCCTCTCACCACCTCTCCATCTCCTACCCAGTTTCCAGGAGGCCGCCGGGTGGGCTCATTTGGCGCGTGAGGTCCTGTACTACGTGGTCTGGTTAGCCTTCCTGTCCTGAGAATGACAATAAGGCACAAGCGTCATCACCGCGTCAGAGTTGTGTGCCGGGTCCTCCTCCTCCTCCTCCTAGAGCACCACAGGCCGGGTCCTCCTCCTCCTAGAGCACCACAGGACGCCGGGTACCTCGTGTGGTTGTTTTGTAATGCAGCAACACTACTAAAAATGGGTTACTACCTGGTTAAGTTACACGATCCTTAACACTCCGTAAACATTCCTGAGTCTTAGCTTGGGATTTAAACTAGAGATTTTTAGCTTTGGTTGTAGAAATAAAAGTTCCAGTTTTCATGGATGTAACATTTGCTGATTTCTGAAGCGTCATTAAGTTATTTTTTGAAGACACGAGGCATGAGAATGTTTGTGTGCATCTATCGTCAACATTACTGTAGCTCCGGACACAACGAAGAATTTCCCTCCATCTTTTGATCTTTGAAAAGAGAGAGAGAGAGAGAGAGAGAGAGAGAGAGAGAGAGAGAGAGAGAGAGAGAGAGAGAGAGAGAGAGACCAAAGTTTACTACTTCAGACACGCCTGAGAGCTTAGAAACGTTTACAGGCGAGTATACATTGTGTGTGTAAATTTTTACAGTATGTGTAGACAACACTTGTCTTGTACACACGCATGGGAACCTGTTGAGTGGTGAGACTCAGCGAGGGGAGACAGACACCAGCACTACTTACAGTCCTCTACACCACCAACGTTAAGTAAAACACAACCACAGTGACGACAACTGAAGCCAATAACAGTGATGGTGACAACAGTGGCACCAGCACCTCCAACAGTTGCACTAAAGGCATCTCCATCAACAGCGTCTCTCCAACACTACAGGGAGCACCAACACCATCAGCAGAGACACATGAGTCTGTGGCACCACCAGCAGTAGCAGTTTGTGCCACTGCCACTACTGGTGGTGCCACCTACCAACAGCAGCAGCAGTGGCAGACGCCCAGCAGACGCGGGGTGAGGCCTCACGCGCGCCCGAGGACGTGACCGCTATTGGTGCAACGCTCCACGAATCACAATGACCGGCCTGATGACGTCACACTGACATCAACAGCGGCACGATGCGGTGACTTGCAGCTCTCAGCGCCCTTCCTGCATGCTGACGGACCTGTCGGCGCCTGGAACGGGTCCTGGCCACCTCTGCCAGTCAGGAGGCGGACGACTCGAGGTCTTATATCAACAAAATGAGGTTTTGATGCCCTGCCAGAAAGAGCCTTAAGTGGGTTGCAAGAATGTGGCTCCAACACGCCGCGTTAAAAAAGTCCCGACATGTTGTAAGCACAAGAACGTTAAGGTGATGGTAGGAGGAGAGTGGCTGCTGGTTCACGGGGGGTGAGAGTTCGATATAGTACCAGATATGCAGATGAAACCAGTCTTATAAACAAACACCTGATGCTCACCCACGCCTCGCCTTCACCGCCACACTGAGAGGTGTCCAGATAACTCTTTAAAAGCAAACGATCGCCAGGATAAGAAGGCCGCATTAAACTACTACGAGGAAGAACCACAAGAATTGAATCTTCGGTTTTAAGGCTCAGTAACACTCCGGCTTGGACACTAGTACAGACAGCGGAATGTGGCCAGTATGATAATGACCTCAAGATGTGTCCCAGAACTGGTGTGGCCCAGAAAACCTGATTAGTGGTTTGTCAAGGTGGAGACTCGGCCACTGAGCTGTGGGTCCAGAGTGTATGTGAGTTGTGGTTTAAAGTCACATTTGTGGGAGACGAAAGCAGACTCCGTCACTGAGCAACGGGGAAGATGAATCACTTCACCGTCTACCTTCACCGCTCCTTCCTTACTGAAAGAAGTGAAGGTTTTTTTTACTCCCCGGCAGCAGCAACACGCCACGAATAATGTATGCAAATAGACCCTCCTGCCTCAAACGGTAAACAAACAAACGCAGGTCCGGCCACTACCCATCAGGGGTTTAATCGGCCCTAACAGGTGGACCCCAAAGCGTGGGATTACTCCACTGAAGAAATTAGCCATTATCACCAGGGAATATCTTGGCGCCCGGTCAAACGAGGAGGGGGAGGAGGAGGAGGGCGCCACAGCCAGACAAACCAATTCTACTTCCTTTATCCTTTAATCATTCAGTTAACTTAATGACCAGATCTTCCTCACTAAACTACACTTACACTCATTATTATCTCCACTGTTCTCCTTTTACACACACTCCTGATATTAAGTCCATCTTTACTCACGATAAATAACAAACTTTTTCTTTTTACGTCAAACTAAGAATCCTTGACAACACTGAAGATAGGTGAGCTCTGCCAAGCGAAACAATGCTAATCCACAATGACCATAAGGCTGGTTATCACACAGACATCACCAGTATTACTCAACCATACAGCCTTGTTAACACCAGCCCCATCACCTCGTTGGTAACTTGAGAAGCCAGAGTTTTAATTTTGTGTTTTTATGCCATTGTAGATAGTCTGAGCTTTTTTTAATTGATGAAAGCCACTTGAGGGTGTGTGTGTGTGTGTGTGTGTATGTGTGTGTGTCACTTTAACGGTCTCCTAAGAATAACAAGACGAGTAAATGGCCTTAAGAGTGAGCACATAATGTTGTTGGTTGTATTAATAAAAAAATACAACATGTTTGTACTCCCAGGAAAAAAATACACCTTTTCCTTCGAAAAAAATATAAATACAGTTGAATTTTGGTGATAAAAGCCGCTTGTGTCGGTACTGAGCAGGTATTGAATAGGTGCTGAGCATATACTGACCGAGTACTGAGCGGGTACTGAGCAGTTCCCCATTACAGTCGACAGAACAAAGAAATGAGATAATTACTCAATAACAAATACTCTATTACACACTAACATCTCTCTCTCTCTCTCTCTCTCTCTCTCCCTCTCTCTCGTTATTCTGGTCCTCCCTCTACGAACCTCACCCCTGAACCCACCCTACCTCCCTCTTAGAACCTCTCCCTTGAACCTTCCCTCCCTCCCTCCCTCCTCCTTTATGCCTTTGGTACAGTGCCAACGACCTCCCCTTGTTAGGACAGCAGTGCCAGCAAGAAGAGGAGAGAGGTCGTGAGTGTCAGCCCGTGGCCAAGGTCTAGGATGGCCCCCTACGATCCTTCCTGTTCCTCAGGATTCCTTGGCCATTCTTTGGTCCACCTTCTCGGGTCATATTTCATGTTTATGGTCTGCTGTGGTCTACTGTGGTCTGGTCTGGTGTTGATTCATCTGGTCTGATTCGGTCTTAGTAAGTAGGATTGGTTAAGCCTCGAGAGCAATACGTCGAGGATGACTACAAGAATTACAATGGAGGAAAGATTCAGCCATCCTCCCATGGTTCGTTAAGGATGGGTAAAGATAGGCAAGGGATGGGTAAGGATAGGTAGGAATGGGCGTGGGCGTCTATCAGAACAAGTTTAATGGTGGAGTGAGTGACGCGTCGATTTCTCTCTCTCTCTCTCTCTCTTTGCCTCAGGTCCCACGAGTGGTCAGGGCAGCAACAGCATCTTCAAAGCTTACTCTAGCCAGGTTACGAGCTAATTAAAGACCAAGGTAAGACAAGCAGGTGAGATGCGTTAATCAGGAGGGCGACTCTGGTGGCTGGACGAACACACACCTAGGCCATGGTTGGTTCACATGGATAGAGAGGGACTTATGTATTTGGTCATTGTTGTTTGTATTTGTTTGTGGTGATGGAGCTTAAATGTGGTGGTGGTAGTAGTGCCCCAGGTGCCCCGAGAGTACCAAGAGAGAACGGGATGGAGCCCCTCACGTGCCAAGCCTCGGGCACCACCGCTTAAGGACACGAGTACGGACTGGTGGCCACGGCAACTGGTGAAGAGGAGGAGGTCATAGCATCAAGGGAGAGTTAGGGTGTCATGGCGGTAACACGAGGGAGACGGGTTAATAATAATAAAGTAATGAAGGATGAGAGAGGCGTGGGAAGCGTCAATAGTCCACGCGAGGGACGTCTTCCTGTGAGCGGCTGAGTGCGGGAGGTGCTAACACGCGCCCCCCGACACGAGCGCCGCCCTGCCCTACCCTGCCCGCCTCGCCACCACACCAGCTGCTGGGCCGCGTCACCCACCCAGACACCACAGTTTCCGGATGATCCACGCGCCCAAGACTGAGCAGCTGGCGGCACAAAACACAACAGGTGTACACAAGTGTCAGGGAGTATCCTAGCAACTAATTAGTAACATAATTCAATCGAACCTGACAATACGTTCTGCAAAGGTGTGTTTCCAGATCACGTCAGCAACATTCTTCAACACCTCTGGCAAAGAAGACCCAAGTTCTCTTCAGTATTGTTATCTACAGAACCTATAGCGGGAAGGTGACGGAGGCGGCCGAGAGAGGGTGCTGCTTCCAACAACAATGTCAATCGCGTTGTTGTTGCAGATGTTGTAACTGATGCCACGATTACAGTATACAAGGTCGTCTACCTGATGCCTCTGACGCCAGATGACACTGCATACACGTACGCACACACGCACGCACTCTGCTCGGTTGTATCAATGACAGTCGACCAGTACAGTTCTTGCCAACCGTATTTGGTAGGTGGTCCAGTCACCAACACTCATACAAGTTCAATACCCAAGACGGCGACCGACCTCGACCAGTTACCTTGTGACCCAGGACCCCCCCCACCCCCCACCTTGCTGGAACTGGAAGAGCTGTTGTCGTCCCCCCGTACCCCAACCCTCCGCGGGCAATGTTTATTTACATGTGTGTGTGGCGTGCATGTGTGACGAGGGTGTGACGTGGTTGGGAAGGGCCAAGGCGCATCAGGAGACGTGGCCAGACTACGCCTCTCCACCTCCACCGCCATCATCACCCAAAGTGTCACTTCGACGCTTATATAGATGGAGGACATTTGAGAGGTTGACGATTTTTTCATGTGTGTGTTTGTGGTAGTCTCGTGGCGTGCGTGTATGTGGGAGCGTGTGAGGCGTGGGCAGAGTAGTGGAGGGCGCGTGGTGTAGTGACCGAGGGGGCGGGGCGGGTGGGGTCACGTAGCGGGGACGTGCCTGGCGTGTAGAGCGTCACACAGCTGATCCAGCAGCCTACAGCAGCAGCAGCAGCCCTGACCTTCACCACCAGCGCCGCCTTCCATTCATCCCGAGCACGTGGGTCCAGCACACACGCCCGCCCCCCCGGCCCTGCAGCAGCAGCCGCCGCCGTGGCCCTCCTGCGTTGAGGTCGCTCAGCTCCGGCCGCCTCCCACCGCCTCAAACCAACACACATCAAACTCACCCGCTAACGTCCAGAAAAATTCATCTTTTAATACATTAAAGTGCGTTTAATTCAACGTTGACAGACAATAAGATCTAAACCAATATTAAACAAAAGAGAAACGGAAACAAGTTGAGCCTCAGGTGTACAAGAGCCTCAGCCTCCTGTGCCCTTACAGAAGACCTCGAAGTAAAAGCAGGAGCTACGTCAGTCTCCACAAGTGCGTTATCATCGCTACAAAAACCATCACAGGTGTGACCCAGAAGAGCTACAAGACTCATGTTCTCTCTACGTGCTCAGGAGGTGAGAGGCCAAGGGGAAGGGGAGATGGGGGGGGGGGGTGGAAGCTCCCGAGGCGGGCTCCCATCTCACGTCTCTCTCATCACTTCCAAGGACGCCTTCTGAGAATTCGAGTTCCTCTCACTCGCCAAGAACACCCCAGCACGCTGCCTACTCCCTCTCCTTATAGTGATGAGAGGGAGAGGAGGAACGTGGGAGGGGAAGAAGCCTCACCTCTCAACCTTACCTTCATTACATGTGACGTTCAGGTCTGCCGACGCGTTTAAATGGACGCCTTTGTGAGACCTTGTCTCGCCCACGACCATCCCCTCTAAGGCAGCAGCCACCTAACTCCTCCAGAGGATCCTACCCCCCCCCCCCTTCCTCAGATACGTCGACACACTCAGGAGGGGCACACGTCCATCACAGGTCATCAACGCTAACAATAGTTTGTCCTCACCTGGCAAAGGTTGGGACCCACACGTTGGAACCAGGGCGTACAGGAACCAATCTTCCGTGTGTGTGTATGTGTGTGTGTGCGTAAACAACACAAACATTCAGTAAACAAGGCCACACACACACACATACTGTATATCAAACCACAACAAACACAATAACCAAACAAACTACATATTTATCTTCCTCATAAACACAGGTCAATGGATGTATCTTCCCTTGGTATTGAAGCCCTGAATGAGACTCAGGCCTCAGTACACAAACACTGCCTGTATGTCGGTCATGAGCATCACCTACAGTTCCTTTGTAAAGTTCAACTGTGTTTTGGATTCCTTGAGTACAATGAATTAACCCTTTGAGTACGATGTCAGTTTCTTGAGTACAATGGCTTGAACCCTTGAGTACAATGACTTAACACCTTGAGAACGATGAATAACACAATTTGCTCATTTCTTTGACTAATTTCAACTAACAATTTAAAAAACAACTCAACAATAAACAAACAATTTTCTCTTGCCAAACTTAACTGATCTAATTTTAATACCTTAACAATTTAAAATTTGATTACGTTATATTAACCAAACAAATTTTGTACATGATAATCTAAAAAAATTACTACTTAAAACTCAACACTCATTACAAATCCTTTTCCATAAGCTAATTAATTTTTATCTCACTGGAATAAAGATAAAAAGTAATTATTTCCTATCAAATCTAATTAATTTTCTAACAGATTTAATTAACAAGACAATAGAAATCGCTCCGATAAAACCAACTAAATTAACGGCAAATGAATCGATAATTTAAGCAGTAATTTAATTTTCTGTATAAAGACGTTGTGTGTGTGTGTGTGTGTGTGTGTGTGTGTGTGTGCGTGTGTGTGTGCGTGTATCTTCACATTCTCCTCCGGGAAGTAATTAAAGAGCAGTGAAGTTTACAACTAAGATGGTGGGCTGTAAATCACTGGAGGGGGGGGGGGGAGGTGATGGCTGGAGCTTGGTGTTTCGTTCCTTTCTCCTACCTAACACACACACACACACACCACCGCCGTTACCATCTCGTGTGTGTGTGTTTAAGTCGTTCATAAATGTTCTTGTCTCTTCTTGGTGATAGTGACACGTTCTTCAACCTGATGGTGATAGGCAGCCGTTCCAACCCTTCCTGTACTCCCGTTCTATTCTCCTCCCGTGGTACTGTCCCATCCCCTTCCTGTGCTACCGTTCCATCCTCTGTTCCAGCGTGCGTGAAAGGCTTCTGAAACTCCTACAGAAAAGTTGGATCCTTCCCAGATTGGAACAGTGTCAGCTCTCTCTCTCTCTCTCTCTCTCTCTCTCTCTCTCTCTCTCACCCACATTCTCTCTCTCTCTCTCTCTCTCTCTCTCATACACACACTTTCTCTCAATCTCTCACACACACTCTCTTTCTCTCTAGCTCACCCTTACTCAAGTGAGCGCCAAATTTAGAGCTCCCTTTCACCCTCTCCATTTTCCCTCTCATAAAACTGCTATTACAACATACAGTAGAACTTGAGACGCTAAGAATCTACTACGACCCTCTCTTGTTATCCTTCCCACTCAACCCCACTCAGTTGATCCACTCTAACGCCCTCACAGCTTCCCCACTTACCCTTACCTGGAAGTTCCTAACCTGGAAACACACCCTCCTCTTTTTCCTGTCCCTCCACCCCCATCACAGGAAGTTGGAGGGGAGGGGAGGGGAGGGGAGGGGGGAGACCTCTTGGCTAGAACTGGCATCTTTCTCGACTTCCAGCTTCAATAACGACGCCGTCCATCAAGCCAGGTTCATCCGCACGCCTCTCAGCTCCCTCTCCTCCTCCCTCTCAGCCCCCTCTCCCCGCCCCCCTCGCGTCCTGGAATTAAGACACAACTCCATTTCTTCCAGCCTTGTGACTGGAATGGGAATTGTCCTCATGGAATTCGGGGGGGGGGGGGGGGGGTCCAATGGGCTGCGTTCCAGGACGTTTCAGTGCGGCATTCAGGTCAGAACGACATTATTAAAGGCGGTATTTCAGTGGAGGAGGAGAAGGAGGAAGGAAGAAGGAAGGAGAGGAAGAAGAGGAGGAAAGGAGGAATAGAAGGTAGACGAGGAGGAGAAGAAGGAGGACAAGGAGGTGAACGAAGAAGATGAAAAGGAGGTGGAGGAGAACGAAGACGAAGAAGAAGAAGAACAAGAAGAAGAGGAGCGTGGAGTGACGTGTCAGAGAGGAGAGTTTTTGTGCTTCCTTCCTTACTTAAAACAATTACTTACTCACTTACTTAAATAATTTACTTAAATATCTTAATACAATGCACTTAATTAATAAATAACTTACATATTTACTTAACTACTTAACACAATAGACCCATTTACAGTACTTACAAAATATTACTACAAAATCATCATCAACTGGCATCTATACCATTACATTTTTACTTTATTAGTTAATGATAGGGGCGTCGTTAGCCAGGTATTTACACACACACACACACACACACACACACACACACACACACACACACACACACACACACACACACACACAGCTCAATTATACAACAGTAGTAATTAAGGAAGTAAATAAGTGACGCTATGTATAAATCTTGAGCATTAAAATAGTATCAATAACCTGACGTGTAATTAAATGTTCAGGTGTGTCAGAGGGAGGAGAGGAGAGGAGAGGAGGAGAGGAGAGGAGGAGTGAGTGAGTGAGTCTAGGAAGGAAAAATAAATAGGAAGAGAAAGAGAAGTAAGATAGAAACAAAGAGAAAGAGAGAGAGAGAGAGAGAGAGAGAGAGAGAGAGAGAGAGAGAGAGAGAGAGAGAGAGATAGAGAGAGAGAGAGAAAGAAAGAGAGAGAGAGAGCAGAATAAAGAAAAGATAAAGAGAGAGAGAGAGAGAGAGAGAGAGGGGGTGAGAAAGAGGATCAATGGAACGAGATTAAGTAGAGGTCCAGCAGAGAGGGTGTGAAGAGAGGAGAGAGAGAGAGACACACAGATGGATTAAGAGGGAAGGGGAGGGGAGACTATGAGAGATCCTGAGGGAGATAATACTGAGAGAAGCCAGAGATGAGGAGGATAGGGAGACCCGAGGGTGAGTGACATCCCCTCTTGTCTCTCTCTCTCTCTCTCTCTCTCCTCTTTATTCTTCTTCTATTATATATTTTCGTCTAAATAAAGTTCCCCCTTACGCTCACACGCCTACACATCTCCACGCCCACACGCCTACACATCTCCACGCCCACACGCCTACACATCCTCACGCCCTCACCTGAACACATCCCCATAACCCCATCCTTTCACATCATTATCTCATCAAATTCTTATAAGCACACCACACCCCTCACACCCACACCACGCCCACTAAATCTCCCCTCACGCCCACACCATGCCCCCACAGCCCCCAAATCCACCTTCACACCCACACCACGCCCACTAAGTCCCCCTCACACCCACACCATGCCCCCACAGCCCCCAAATCCACCTTCACACCCACACCACGCCCACTAAATCTCCCCTCACGCCCACACCATGCCCCCACAGCCCCCAAATCCACCTTCACACCCACACAACGCCCACTAAGTCCCCCTCACACCCACACCACACCCGCTAAATCTCCACTTCACGCCCACACCACGCCCCTATATCCTCCCTCACGCCCATCACCACGCCCACGCCCTACACATCAACAATACCTGTGGTGTCGGCTGGCTGTGAGAGGTGGTCCCGTGGCACTGAATAATTTGCCACAGGGTATTATAAAGCTGTGAATGGTCGGCGTGAATATGTATGAGTCCCCCCTCCTCCCGCCCCCTCCCCCAACTTGTTGTAAACCAATCCCATATAACGCGTCCTCATAACACTCCTCCACACACCCTTTAACCCCTATTCACCCACACCATCCCCCCACACCTTCGTCCTCACCCACCTTAACCCCCCCCCCACACACACACCCTCACTCTTCTCACACACACACCTTCCACCTGCCCCCAACCTCACCCCCACACACCCTCCTCCTCTCCACTCACACACACACCTCTTCCCCCCCTCCCCCCACCCCTCCCCTACCCCCACCTCCCCCATTTCATCCGCTACTTTATGTCTACTACTAATATGGAACACCAACCGCTAGGGGACACACACACACACACACACACACACACACACACACACACACACACACACACACACACACACACACGAGCATCTTCTCAGGTTTATGTGAGGAAAGAGAGCACACTTACCCCGCCTTACCGCCGCCTCTACCACACCCACATGACCTGGCCCATTCTCACACTGCCTCATAAACCCTCACACAATCTTGTCTTCCTTGTGAGAGTTTGCGTCTTTGTTAGAATATTTGGCCAGATGTAGAAATTCCAACTTTTTTTTTTGGTGGGGGGGGGGGGTGATGTGGTGGGGGTGGTGGGGATGGTGGGTAAGGTGGGGGTGGTGGGGGAGGAGTGGAGATGGTGTGGTTGGAGGTGGTGA
The DNA here is from genome assembly GCA_958450375.1 of Homarus gammarus. Taxonomy (NCBI): domain Eukaryota; kingdom Metazoa; phylum Arthropoda; class Malacostraca; order Decapoda; family Nephropidae; genus Homarus; species Homarus gammarus. The sequence continues at coordinate 1,742,846 of CAUDMG010001356.1, read as the reverse complement.
TAGTGGAGGGTGGGAATGGTGGGGTATGGCTGAGGGCGGTAGGGGAGGGAGGTGCGCGGCGGAGGCAAGGAGATTGGGCGGCGGGGCAATGGTTGTGTCTACCATCACAGAGGAACACCATTTTGAACACCACCATCTTTACCCCTTAACCTAACCTAACCTAACCGAACTGAACCTAACCTAACCCACCAATTTCAAGACCAAATTAATACGGAAAATCTCACCCCAAAATAATAAAAAATACCTTAAGTTATTTGGTATCGTATCTGGTGTTTGGTTAATGATCTAAGTTCGTGTCTGTGAGTAGTTTTGACTTATTGACTTCAGTTAATGTGTTCGTCAGTAGCTTCACCCCTAAGCCTATACTGTGGACCAAACCCAAGTAAGCCCCGAAGACCCGCTCCGCCCCGTAGAACCGACCCATAGAAAAGACCCGCCCCCAGACCAGCCCCGTGGAACCGTAGAGCGAATAATTAAGAGGTACCCCGGAGTGTTGAGGTAAACCCATAACTTATTGTGACGCTCAGGTGAACAGGTAACTGCCCTCATCTACCTGTTAACGACCACCCCCTCACCCCTTCTACATGCCCTTCTCCCACGCCTTCGTCACCTCCTCCTCCACGCTCTCCTCATACCCGGCCAATAACCTTACACCTGCCTCATACCCGGCCAATAACCTCCAACCGGGTCATTAACCTCATACCCGGTCATTAACTTCATACCCGGTCATTAACCTCATACCCGGCCCCTCCCTACACATTAAGAAATCCCATACCTGTGTAATATCTAGTCTATGAACAACCTTATACCTGCCTCATAACTGTCAATTAACAGCCAGACACCTGTCCAACATCTTGCCTATATATGCCTGTCACTCCACCAAAACCAGCTGGAGTCGACACTTGGTCTAGCCTGTGGGGGGGGGGGGGGGGGGGGGGGGCGCGCTGCCGAGACATTAAACCTCTGGCGACCGTAACACCGTCCTCCCATTAACTACTGAAGGAGGCGCCGTAGGTGTCGGTCACGCGATATAAACCTGACCGTTCTGAATCGTCCAAAGAGGCATAGTGTTGGACTTATGAGTACGATGACTTAATCCCAGAGTACGATGCTTTAACCTCCTGGGTACATTAGATCTCGTATTCAAAGGGTTAAGACATCATTCAAAGGGTTAAGTCACTGTACATAAGGGGTAGCAACACCTTACAAGTCCCCCCCCCCCCCGGCACCACTACCACCACCACCATCACTACCACCATCATCTCTACCACCTCCATCACCACCACTACCACCTACAGTTACCACCATGGCCACCATCACGACCAACATCACCACCATCACTATTACCACCAGCATCACTACCACTACCATCACCACCTTCACCACTATTACTAACATTACTACTATCATCACCAGCACCACTACCAGCATCACTACCACCATCATCACTACCACCATCATCACCACCACCACCCGCCACCCCTTCAGGACGTCAATGCTCCCATAAACTTTTAGTGTCACTGATCATTTTTTCTTCCTGGTCTGGGCAACGGGGCTCGGGCAGTGAGCTGAGGGCAGAGGGCTAAGAGGAGACTAAGGGCAGAGGGCTGAGGGATAAGGGCTGAGGGATAAGGGCTGAGGGCTGCGCTCATTAAACATCAACTCGGTCAATCTTTGTGTTCGATGATGCGATTGAAAGAATATAAATTACTGACAAGAATCCCTGAGAGGGTGTAGTAAATGGCTTGGATGGACGGTGGATGGATAGATGGATGGATAGTTGTATGGATAGATGGATGGATGGCTATATGGATGATGGATGGATGTATGGATAGAGGGACGATGGATAGATGATGGATGGATGGATGGATGGACAGTGGATAGACACCGAATGAATAGATGGACGGTGAATGGATAGACGGATTGACAGGGATAATAAGACCCATAACATCCTCAATAACACGGTCATGTATGGAGCTGCCGACGTAACTTCAAAAATTTACATTAGGTGAATTGATTTTCATTCAAATTAGTCTTAAGAAAGTCATTATTAAAGGTCTTACAGCCGCTTAAAGTCTTTATCCGTCAGTGAGTGAGTGAGTGAGTGAGCGAGTGAGTGAGTGAGATAGTGAGTGAGTGAGTGAATGGGTGAGTGAAGTGTCATCATCCTCACACCACCTCCATCATACTCTTATCACCTTCTTCTCTCTCCTTCCCTCCTCCCATCCCATCCACCAACTCTTCCTCTCTCTCCCTCCCCCTCCCCCTCCTCCCCCTCTCCCCCCAGCTAGTTTTATGGGGGTGTTGTCATGGGAGTAAAGGCGAAGCTTCTTTTCACAACACTATCACAGAGGAATTTTACTGAGCCCGGAATCTTACCCCTTGATAAAAGTTGGATGAGGGTGCGGGTGGGGTGGGTGGGTGGGTGGGTGGGGTGGGTGGGGTGGAGTTGGTGTTTGAGTAAAGGATTGGGGTGGATGGGGTGCTTGAGTGGGAATGGTTGGGTAGAGGTGGGAGTGATTGTGTAAGGTGGGTTGCGGGAGAAGAGAGATCTTGAGTGGGTGAGTAGGTACGAGGATGATTGGGTGAATGGATGAATGGATGAATGGCACTATAAACCTCACACACCCTCCACAACTGCTGTACGGGGGTAAGAGTGCCATATACCAAGACCTCCACTAAAAAAAAAAAAAAACAATGACTTCCCTTCCTTCCTTCCTCCTCCTCTCCCTCCTCCTCCTGTTTCTTCTTCCTTCCTCTCCCCCCCTCCCCCCCCTCCTACAAGAGCCACCGCATTAATATATTCCCCAGCAGCAAAAGTCACCTCGTCAGTTTTTGTAACAAGTTAATTGGTCAACAGTTTGAATCTCGATACATTTTTACATCTGAATGTTGTCTCGGGGTCTTGTGGGGCGGGTCCTGACGGTGCCCCCAGCCCCTAAGAAGACCCTGAAAAATTTTTAGGGGGTAGTGAAGGCCAGGGAGTCAGGGTTCAGGGTTTGTAAATATTTCCCTGGATTTGTAAATATTTTCGTGATTTTGTAAATATTTTCCCGTTTTTATTATTATTATTATTATTATTATTATTATTATTATTAGTGGTAGTAGTAGTAGTAGTAGTAGTAGTAGTAGTAGTAGTAGTAGTAGTAGTAGGTAGTTAGTAATAGTAGTAGTATCATTATTACTATTATTATTATTTGCATGTTTACAGTACATCATTCAGCGCTTGTGTATTGTACTAAGAAGTAACTACAGTTATCGCATTAATAACAACGTGTATACTGTATTTATGTGTACATCACATTGTATACATGTACACCAAATCACTTGGTATGTGTACAGAGTATGACAAGTATGCTGAGTATAATACAAAGATGTGAGAGGGATGTGTCATATCATATAGTAACTCAAGAGTATACTATTATCATTAACAGTGCAGTAGAACCATTAACCATACCAGTAACCATGTTGTAGAACCATTAACCATACCAGTAACCATGTTGTAGAACCATTAACCATACCAGTAACCATGTTGTAGAACCATTAACCATACCAGTAACCATGTTGTAGAACCATTAACCATACCAGTAACCATGTTGTATAACCATTAACCATACCAGTAACCATGTTGTAGAACCATTAACCATACCAGTAACCATGTTGTAGAACCATTAACCATACCAGTAACCATGTTGTAGAACCATTAACCATACCGGCATACCAGTAACCATGTTGTAGAACCATTAACCATACCAGTAACCATGTTGTAGAACCATTAACCATACCAGTATACCATTAACCACCATTAACCATACAGTATAATCATTAACCACCATTAACCATACAGTATAACCATTAACCACCATTAACCATACAGTATAATCATTAACCACCATTAACCATACAGTATAACCATTAACCACCATTAACCATACAGTATAATCATTAACCACCATTAACCATACAGTATAATCATTAACCACCATTAACCATACAGTATAACCATTAATATTGACGTACTGAATAAACACTAGTTGGTATAGCGCGTGCCTCTCAGTGCTGCCTCCCAGGTTCGATAACCAGGTTGGATATGAGAGGGGCATTATCCATCCTAGATATTCCACGGTTAAGTTTTTCCTGCACTAACACTGGATAACGAAGGTCGTATCAAGGAATAAGACAAACAGACAGAGAGAGAGAGACAGACAGACAGACAGACAGAGAGAGAGAGAGAGAGAGAGAGAGAGAGAGAGAGAGAGAGAGAGAGAGAGAGAGAGAGAGAGAGAGACCTCCTAAATAGCTGGAAATATATAAAAAGTGTTATTCCTTTAATTATACAAACAAATAAAATAATAAAAACAATAAAATAAAATAGAATATAAATAATTGATAAAATAAACAACAACAGCAATAACAATAACAATAACAATAACAATAATAATAATAATAATAATAATAAACTAGAATAAAATAAAGTATGATAAGAAATAAGTGACCATTACACAACCCGGTATTATTGTGTCTGATACAGGAACACAAAAAAACTCGATGAGGAATCCGACTTAGAGAGCTGCTAAGAGAGAACGGGTTTCCTCCAACAGTCCAGGAATCCATTTCACGTTGGTGTGGAGCCAACTGGTCCACTGGTCCAAGCTGGAGACCAGTTTTTTAATCTCCCTCCCTCCCTCCCTCCCTCACTCCTACCCCTCCCTCTCTCTCCCTTCTCCCCCGTCCTCCATTCCTCTCTCACTCCACCCTGGCCCGCTCCCTCCCTCCTGGCCCGCTCCTGGATGCTCCCTGGCCCGCCTCTGGTCTGCCCTTGGCCACCGCGAATCTGTGGTCATTACGCGGATTAAACTGACAGCCTTTACCAGTTGGCTTAAGCCCTCCCTACCTCCTTCTCTCCCTCCTTCCCTCCCTCCTTATAAACATCTCTCCTTGCCACATGACTTAAGCCCTCCTTCCTTCCTCCCTTCCTTCCTTTCCTTCAAGAACATACCTGTAATCAAACCTAATTTACTCTCACCTGAACCTAACTACCTACAGTACAACAAGTATTCGACCAAATGACACCCTAACCCTCGTCGAAAGCAACAAGTTCTTCTACCATATACTGTACAGCATTTATCATTTTCATCTGACGGATCTGCCACGTTCCATTCACCCTGCCTGCCGTGCCTCTCTCTCTCTCTCTCTCTCTCTCTCTCTCTCTCACAGCTGCCACTTGATGCATACGTTTAGCGCCCTATAAACACACCACAGGCGACTCAACCTCTCAATTTACAATTCCAATACCAATCACAACACTAGCTATCCACGCACCCCCTCCCCCTCTCCACCTCAGCCGTAACCCGCCTACGAAGGTTCCTCGTCATCCAGTTGGTTGATTATCCACCATTCTTCTGTTCATCCATCATCTTCCAGTACCTCATGCGTCCCCACCACCTCCAACGCCTCCATCTCCAACACCTCCACCACCCCCACCTCCCATACTCGTCTCCTCAACACCTCCAACACTCTTCTCCCCCAACACACCCCGCTGCGCCCTCTTGTAAGCCTCCTCGTCTCCTGCGCCCAGATAAAATTTCAGGAGTCTTTCCAGCAACATGATAATCCTTAGGGAGTGGCCAACACCCCTTGACGTCTCCCTTACACACACAGAGAGAGAGAGAGAGAGAGAGAGAGAGAGAGAGAGAGAGAGAGAGAGAGAGAGAGAGAGAGAGAGAGAGACGAGTGATTACAACATCCCTCAACTCAACATTGGACGAGGGGTATAATAAACGAAATACAAACATACAAACAGATGAAATAGACAAATAAAATAACAAATAAAACAACAAAAATAAAAGAGCATCAATGTTTTTGCTCTAGTGATAAAAAAAAGTCAGGTATATAATTTAAGTTGTTCAGACCCAGGCCAGGCGCTCGTGCTAAACAGCCAAGAGAACGTTCGCCAGGCGTTACTGACTACTCCTGCTGGACTTGTTTTTATAGCCAGGATGAGAGACACAATAGAGACTGAAGGCTAACAGTGAGACAAAAATAGATACATATATGTACACGAGAAAGAGATTCTTACGTACACAAGATATAGATTCTTACGTACACAAGATATAGATTCTTACGTACACAAGATATAGACTCATACGTACACAAGAGAAATAGATTATTACGTACCTGGCAAGAGAATTACAGGTCCAGGCATAACAGACAGACAGGTGGAAGACATAGACAGGTGGAAGACATAGACAGGTGGAAGACATAGACATACAAAGAATTAAAGGAAAACACGACAACGGACAGACACACAGTCAAGACATAAAGACAGGTACTTAAAACACGTACATTACAGGTGTATGTCTGTTTCATATACGTGATCTATGTCTAATGTGCTCGTCTTACTCATGTCTAACATTGTCGATTACAGTTGTGTCTAAATTACCTCCCTCACCTATGTCTAATTTACCTGCATCATCCATGTCTAAAGATACCTGTATAATCCACGTCTAAAATCACTTACCTTACCCATGTCCAGGTAACTAGAGGGGGGGGGGGGTTATAGGTCACTCCTAATGAGACAGGTGACACACACACACACACACACACGTCTTCTCTCCCTCCATAATGCACAGGTGTACAAGAATTAATTATCATATCCACTAAGAGACTCCAACATTCCCACCATCCATGTACCTGCTCAGGGAAATTTGGGAACGGTGTTTATCATAGTGTGTGTGTGTGTGTGTGTGTGTGTGTGTGTCTAAGCATTGGTAAACCTCAACATAAGAATTTTATTTTTTAAGGTGTGAATTTTATTAACACAAAAATTGGTTTAAAAGGCAAGAATTCCTCACACACACACACACACACACACACACACCATGAGGATAAATACAAGAGTTTATCCACATTTAAACACCTGTAATAAACCAGGATGTGAGGTGCATGGAGTGTCCTTCCTCAGTACACGGCAGGAGGAGGAGGAGGAAGACAAGGAGGAGGTGGAGGAGGTGGAGGAGGAAGAGGAGGAGTGCTGTTGGCCGACGTGGCAACATGATCAGACGCCATAGCGGGGATGTTCAAAAACTCTCAACAAGAAAAACTCATTAAAGCAAAGGTTCGCCTGTCGCGTCCCTGCCAGACAGACATTTGCATACCAATGTTTTGTCGTTTTATTCGTGTGTGTGTGTGTGTGTGTGTGTGTACAATGCACACGGCTCCAACCTCACCAACGTTCATTCATATCTCTCTTCCGATGTTTGTATAATGTTCTTAAGATCACCTGAAGATTAGACACCCTAGAACTAACCTAACCTAACCTAATCCCCCAGGTACTCTCATTAGGCTAGTTAATCTTCAAGTGGAATAAGCTAGGGGTGTCTATTCTTCAGGTGTTCTAGTTTCTTTACAGGTAACAGGTGAACAGGTACAGGTGAACGGTTCTAATGAAGACCAAACGTTGTCCATCACCTTCAGGAGTCTCTGGGTCGTTATAATGCCGTCTACAGTGACTTAGGTCGACGTGGTCTTCAGGAGAACGATGGGACCTCAACTCTTAAGACCCCCCCAGTTATTTTTATTTCATGTTTATTAACGACGTTGCTTCTTCTGCTTATTCGTTTATTTTACTTCTTTTTTCGTCTTATTCTACTTTTTGTCTTTTTTCTTCATCTACTTCTCTTTCTTCTTCATCTTTTTCTTCTTTCTCATCCTCTTATTCCTCGTCTTTATCTTCCTTTTCATTATTTCTTCTCCATCACCATCATCATCATCTCCTCCCTCTTCTTCTCCTCTTCTTCGTGATGGCAGGTTAAAGATAGAGGCTCTTACGGCTTTAACTCCACCCACAGAGAGCCTCCACCCACAGAGAGCCTCCACCCACAGACACACTCCACCCACAGAGAGCCTCCACCCACAGAGAGCCTCCACCCACAGAGACACTCCACCCACAGAGACACTCCACCCACAGAGAGCCTCCACCCACAGAGAGCCTCCACCCCTGACATATAGCTTAAGGAAAAAATAAGATCGAATTCCACAGGGCAAGATCTTCATATATTAATGGTGACGTCTTGTGTGTTCAGGTCCCCTTTCTTAGAAGCTCCCCCCCTCTCTCAGTCCTACCCCCCCTCCCTCTCCTTCCTATCCCCCCTCTTCCTCCTAGCCCCCTCTTCCCCCCCCCCTCCTTGAGATGGCTCCTCAGTGTCTCAAGATGTGTTCTAAAGAGTTGTTTATTACGCCTTAAGTGTCCTAAATACCTGTATGTCCTCGGTGTGACTCGGTATTGTCCCCAGATGCTTTAGTGTCCAAGAGAGGAAGCCTTAGTGTCCTACACGATTACCTTAGTGTTTAAGGTCGGGATCCTTCATGTCCCAAAGGATTACCTCGTCAGTATCCAAAGATATCCCCCCTTAAATGTCCTAATATCCTACAGGATCACCCTTTAGTATCCAAGGATATCCCCTTTAAGGGTCCTAATGTCCTACAGTATCACCCCCTTCACTGTCTAAGGATATCCGCCTTTAAGTGTCACCCCGGAGCACCACGCCGTCTTCAAGTATCTGAGGGCGGGAGGATGGCCTTCGTCGGTTTTATTGTGACTCCCGACGCAGCTAATCTCCACCAAGGTCCTGCGGCGGGTGAGTTACTACCCTGCTCCCTGGCGCCCTTCACAATGCCATGGAAACGCCGCCCTCCCACCCGCCCGCACTTTATTGGTCCAGGTAACAATGAACCTCCCAGCCTGATCCTTCATGACGTTCCTGGCGGCGTCCTGTGTAGGATACCTTGGCCGCATCTAAACTGTGTGGTCAGTGTCTCGTGTTGCGTCTTGCTCTTTACAACCTTATACCCCACTGACTCTTTCACAGCCTTATACCGGATTATTTCACAATCTTTTACCTTATACCAGACTGAACTCTCTTACAACATTGCCTAATCAGCCAGCCAGCCAGCCATTGACTGCCCTTCCTCATCTCCCTGCCCCGGGTAACATTCCGCCATCTCAAGGTCCGGCTCAATGGGGTGTGCGTGAACCCCAGTATATCAGGCCGGCCCACGACGCTATCAGGCCCCGTTATCTTCGTTATCTCTCGTGACAGCCTTTGACCCTTCAGGGGGGGGCTCGGTCTATCACGACTACCAAGGCGTCCCGCTGTTGGAGTCCCGACCTTTGCTTCTTCAGATGTTAAGACTAAGTGATGTGAGCGTTTTGTTTTCCGTGGCTACTGATGTTAAGGTCATAACGTACAGTACGGACAAGGCCACAACGTACACCACAGAGCCACCCAACAGGTGTCGTCATCTCATCAGTATGCAGAACTCTCATGATCGATGACGTCACGACTGTCTCTGGTTACCTAAACAAAACCAAAACAGGTGTTGGACAGGTGTTAGACAGGTGTTACCAATAGGCATAAGGCAAATAAGGTGTTGTGTTACTGGCTGCTTGCAAAGTTTAGTTTTTAAAAGGTTAAATAAGATTCGATCGTTTTTGACATCGTGAGTAGGAACCATTGGAGAAAAAAAATCTGATGCTTCAATTAGGAGAAGAAAAAAAATCCACTTTTTTCTTAATCTAAAAAAAATGGCTTCTTAATGATCTACCTGTGTGTTAATTATCTACTTACTGGTTTTTACACAGGTATGCGTCATTACTGTGTACCTGTAATCAGTAATTAGTAATATTCATCCTAACAACCAAAACCATGCTTGCCAAAATGACCATTGACCTCTGACAAGGTGAAACTAAAACAGTACAGTGACCTCCTTAAGGGTTAATATTGATCTTTAATTAATTTACAAGTCGATTAGTCTAAAATTAGTTGATTTGTTGGGTTAATTAGCAAGTATTAGTTGAGACAAAGGTAGACACTTAAGATAACCCGGAACATGGTATAACGGACTCACACACAGACTCACGGACGGACTCACGGACGGATTCACGGACGGACTCACGGACGGACTCACGGACGGAAAACACAGGAACATAATGACCAACGTTACTGAGTGGGTTATAAAAACTGGAGTCTACGGTGAAAACAACACACGCACACACACACACACACACGCACACACACACGCACGCACGCACACACACACACACTACATAATCCTCACTACATAGCTGCGTTCTCTCTATTGTTGACATAACTACAGTCCTGTCAGATCAAGTCAACGGAGGACAGGTACAATATTGTGGCCAGCGGTAATATGTGAGTGAGAGACAGGTGGTAGTGAAGGTGGTAGTAGTGGTAGTGAAGGTGGTAATAGTGGTAGTGAAGGTAGTAGTAGTGGTAGTGAAGGTGGTAGTAGTGGTAGTGAAGGTGGTAGTGGTGGTGGTAGTGGTGGTAGTAGTGGTGGTAGTAGCCGTCATGTACACCGCCAGTACTATCAAGTCATCATGTCTACAACACCCGGACACCACCACCACAACTTATATTCACCTCTGTATACCACCGTACACAGTAAAGGTCTTCAAGAAACCCTCAAAAACGACAGGAAGAGAGGAACTAGTGAGTGACGGAGGAGTGGCGAGCATTTGGAATAAAACACAAAAACTTCTTCAGGTATTTTCAGGAGTAGTTATAGGTACAGGTTACGGGTGTTCTCCTACAGGTACAGGGTGTTCTCCTACAGGTATACAGGTAGCGGGTGCTCTCCTACAGGCACAGGTAGCGGGTGTTCTCCTACAGGTATACAGGTAGCGGGTGTGCTCCTACAGGTATAGAGGTAGCGGGTGCTCTCCTACAGGCACAGGTAGCGGGTGTTCTCCTACAGGTATACAGGTAACGGGTGTTCTCCTACAGGTATAGAGGTAGCGGGTGTGCTCCTACAGGCACAGGTAACGGGTGTTCTCCTACAGGTATACAGGTAGCGGGTGTGCTCCTACAGGCACAGGTAACGGGTGTTCTCCTACAGGTATACAGGTAGCGGGTGTGCTCCTACAGGCACAGGTAACGGGTGTTCTCCTACAGGTATACAGGTAGCGGGTGTTCTCCTACAGGTATACAGGTAGCGGGTGTGCTCCTACAGGCACAGGTAACGGGTGTTCTCCTACAGGTATACAGGTAGCGGGTGTGCTCCTACAGGCACAGGTAACGGGTGTTCTCCTACAGGTATACAGGTAGCGGGTGTGCTCCTACAGGCACTTCACTTTCAGGTAATAACAAAGTCCAACGAGAGACTTGAATGGGATCTTGTGAGGCTGAGAGGCAGAGCCAGGGGCCAGGTGTGAGCAGGCCAGCCACATACACAACTGGACTCGACGCCGGGTCGGGCCGGGCCAGGTTGTGGAATTCGCCCCGCAGTGGTCTAGAGGAGAGAGAGAGAGAGAGAGAGAGAGAGAGAGAGAGAGAGAGAGAGAGAGAGAGAGAGAGAGAGTAGAAAGCTAGAAAAGATGGAAATAGAAAAGAGGAGAAAGAAGAAAGAAAAGATAATAAAAAAACACATCTTATTCAACAGCCTCCCTCGTTGACCCGCCACCATTCATCTCCATTCATCTCACAATCTCATCATCCGACACAGATTGCAGGGTGCAGACTCACACTCCTACTCTAATCGCACGTCATTATTCCCACGTGCGGGGGCTAGACACTGTGATTGTGGGGGCTGCTCATGATGTCGACCCTCCCACAGTTTCAGCCCCCACACACGTCCCACACACACTGTACCCACCCACAACCACACCTCCACACACCCTCCCTACCCTCCCACAACCACACCCCCACACTTAACAGTCACCCTCGGAGGTCCACAGACATATACAGAGGTAAATCCTTAACTATGACAGTTTGTTTACTATAATGATGGTTACTGTCAGCCATCACGTGTGTATAAGAAGACCTGCTAGACGGGTGAAGGATGTTTTGTTTTTTTAAGGATCCTTCAGAGGACTTTCAGGATCTAAGATAGGATATTGATTTATCCTTCAGGTCCTTTGAGTTCTAAGGTCCTTAGTTTGTTTTTCTAAACCTAATTGAATCCTAATCGTTCTGCGAGTCTCCTAACAACCACAACTATCAACGACCCAACCATTCTGTCAATCACCTAACGACCCAACCATATTACTAGTCTCCTAACAACCACAACTATCAACGACCCAACCATTCTGTCAATCACCTAACGACCCAACCATATTACTAGTCTCCTAACAACCACAACTATCAACGACCCAACCATTCTGCCAATCACCTAACGACCCAACCATGGAGTCGTCGTCGTCGTCGTCGTCGTCTCCCGTAGCGGCTCCGGCAGACCAGGTAGAGAGTTCAGGTGTTGGCCATTACCATTGCAAAGCTCAGCAGCGTATATGGTCAGCGGCCGTAATCAGTCTGTGGTCAACAACATGGAGGAGACCTGATGACGCCTCCCGTACTAGCTGGGTGGGGTGGGGTGGGGTGGGGTGGGTGGGTGGGTGGCTGGCTGGATGGATGGATGGATGGATGGGTGGCGTGGCCTAGCCTAACATAACCCTAATGGTTAAGATTGGGTCAGGCTGAGGACCCATTAGATATAGGGACCAATTGGATATAAGGAGCCATTAGATATAGGACCCATTAGATATAGGGACCAATTGGATATAGGGAGCCATTAGATATAGGGGCCCATTCGATTTAGGGGCCCACTGAACTGCCTGCACCAGAAGACAACAGTGGCCCGTGTCTCCTAGTTCCAGTTTTTGCCGCTGAGAGGAGCTGTGTTCTACGAAGGCTAACAACCGTGGTATGGATGGGATGTGTGTCTGGTGGTCGCTGGTAGTAGGATGGGAGGGTAGGATTGTGTTGGGTGATAGGATGTCATGTGTGCTGGCCGGTGGTAGTAGGATGGGAGGGAAGGATTGTGTTGGGTGATAGGATGTCATGTGCACTGGCCGCTGGTAGGATGGGAGGGTAGGATTGTGTTGGGTGATAGGATGTCATGTCTGGTGGTCGCTGGTAGGATGGGAGGCTAGGATAGTTAAACCAACCAAACGCACAAATAATCCCACACAGCTTGACCACAATTCCTATAATTCTTCACTGTATGTATGTATATATGTATGTATGTACAGTACGCATGTATGTGTGTAACCATGTATGTATATATGTATGTGGACAACTCACCTGACCGCCGGTACACACACACACACAGACAGACAGACACACCTTCGTTGTTATTCCTGCTTAAGTAATTGGCAATTCCCTATTCAGCAGGTGAGGTAAAGCCTACCTACCTGAGCCGTCCTTTCCTTTAATTTGTGCGTCTTTGGTAAACCGGACGCGACTCGGCTGGACGGCTGGTGGGTTCACAAGTGCCTATTTACCTTTGTTAAATCCACCTGGACGTTTGGTAATTGAAGGGTCGTGTAGCACTGTGTAATGGAGTGCTTGTGAGCTAATGCCTCCTGACTCATGATCATCGCAACACACGGGAGAACTTGTACTGTCTCTCTCTGTTAATGTACTGTACACAGGAGGTAGGGTGTGGGGGTGGTGGGTGTGGGGGTGGTGGGTGGGATGATAGGGTGGTGGGTGTTGGGTGGCTCATGGGGACGGGATGAGGAAGAGAGATGAGGAATAGGAGTAAAGAGGGCTAATCAGAGGAAGAGGATAGAAGGGATAAGAGAGAAGGGGCTAGTACTGGTGGCAAGAAAGGAAAGGATAGTCGGTATCGTGGGTGCATTGGCTGGGTGGATATTTTACTCGTCTCTCGTATCAAGGGTCACTGGTTCGTACTCGTAAATATAGATGGTTACCTGACATATATATTTGGGGTTAGTAAAGGCAGTCGAGTGCCGTGTTGCCTACTTCTGTATCGATGACGTAATATACAACCCAAACCATGACGTCACAAACAACCATTATGACGTCACAAACCATCAAGACTGGAGTAGTAGTAGTAGTAAATGGAACTGGCGGGTCAAATTACCTTTCAGCAGTGGCATGACGCGCTGATTACCACCCACCTACCACCCCCACCCACCAACACGACTCACCAACACGACCCACCACTGAGCGTAAGATTACCAGGATAAACCCACTAGATTATTCCTACAGTTGAAAAAAAAAATGAATAAAAAAATAATCACCGCTCACCTGCCGTTATTAATAGTGACAGGTGATGAGATCTGATGAGCTGTCTGTGATTATACACTGGGAATACCTTACTTCCTTACCTGTAATCAAATACCACATATAATTGTTGACTACAGTTTTACATGTTGGAGGTCTGAAGGGCCGTCTTCTTCCCTTCCCTTCCACCTTCCCCTCGCCACCCCTTCCCCTCGCCTCCCCTTCCCAACCCAAGAAAAAAAATTATGAAGGTTCTTTTAACGAATCAATTAAATTTTTCATGTGGTTGGTTCTGAAGAGTTAAACGGTCTGTGGACACGACGTACACAAGCACTGGCATCAAGGTGAGGCGAGTCGCTAATTATATCGTTATTTACCTCGTCAGACTATCGTATGGTGGTTCCTCCCTCACAATTCTCACCCCCCTCCCCCCCCCCCCCCCACCAGAATAGGGAGGGAGAGGAGGGGGGAGGGGAGGACTTGTTCACCACACACACACACACACACAGGGGGGGGGGGGTTGTGATGTTGCTGAAGATGATGGTGACGATGGTGCTCAAGAGAATGGTGAATGCGCTACTTCCTCTCATATCACCAAGTTGCTTACGGTTGCATTGTTGTCATTATCACATGGGCACAGTCACCATACACTATTTTGCTGGTGACTTCACGTAGCTAATAATACCAACAGTGATTTTTCTTTTTTGGTGACCGCCGCGGCAGCTATCTCCAACACCATCACCATCTCCAACAGCATCACCATCATCACCACCAGCATCCCTCACCACTTAACACCAACACCACCCATAATCCCTAACACCACCAACGGCTAATCACCATCATCAACACCATCACCACCACCATCACCACCACCATCATCAACACCATCATCAACACCACCACCATCACCAACACCATCACCACCACCATCACCATCACCACCACCATCACCATCATCAACACCACCAACACCACCAACACCACCATCACCAACACCATCACCATCACCACCACCATCATCAACACCACTACCATCACCATCACCAACACCATCACCACCACCACCACCATCACCAACACCATCACCACCACCATACTGCCCACCTAGAAATTGCCTGGAAATACGTGCTTACTTGCCTATCGCTGAGAAATACTCTTTAAATACCTCTATCGTGCACATATCTATCGCTACGAAATGACCCGGAAATACGGCGTCTTTGCCAATCGTAATGGAGAGGCGGAGGACTATAAGGCTCTTGACGGCTGATAAGACTACACATTATGGTAATCAGTGTAGGAGGAGAGGTGGTAGTCTCTCTCTCTCTCTCTCTCTCTCTCTCTCAATCACCTGACAAATCTACTCACCTCTTCCCCATCTTGCGTGCGTGCGTGCGTGTGTGTGTGCGTGTGTGTGTGTGTTGTAAATACATTCGAATATAATAAGAGTTGTTTACAAGGCCTGAGCCACTCTTCCCCCTCCTGCCTCCTGCCTTCCTTCCTTCTTCCTACTAGCCCCCAGGAGGTGATGCCGACGGCCTCCTGCCTCCTCCTTCCTTCCTTCTTCCTACTAGCCCCCATGAGGTAATGCCGACGGCCTCCTGCCTCCTGCCTTCCTTCCTTCTTCCTACTAGCCCCAAGGAGGTGATGCCGACGGCCTCCTGCCTCCTGCCTTCCTTCCTTCTTCCTACTAGCCCCCAGGAGGTGATGCCGACGGCCTCCTGTAAGCCTTTATCACCTGATCGGAACCTCGTCAGCGCACTTTGCACTTGGGGCGTATCTTGATGAGGGTGCTAAAAGCTGTACTCTCTCTCTCTCTCTCTCTCTCTCTCTCTCTCTCTCTCTCTCCGGTCTCCTCTTCAATCATCATTCACCTCCGTACACTTAAGTTTTTGCATGGACTTGAGACGTGGCGTAAAATGCAGTGTGTTGGAAGAAGGAGGAGGAGGAGGAGGAGGAGGAGGACTCAACCCCACTACAGGTGATTCCTTCCTAGAAAAGTTTCAATAATAAAGTGAGGTCAAATGATCAATCCGTGCCATTATTCTCCACCTGTATACATCAATTACCTAAAAAAAAAAAGTGCGCCATAAACCTCTATGTATACGAGATAATGAGGGTGATAACTATACACCTTTACCTGCACATAATGGCGTAGGTAGGGTAAATAGGCGCCATTATATTCCTCCAGTGTACACAACATAATCTGATCCAATACCTACTACTGATTGATAATGGCGATTGTGGTCTATAACCTGTACTTAACTGAGTAATTTATAATTATATTTGTACTATTACCTGTACGTTATACCTGTAATTAATACCTGTACTTAAATATGTACTAAAAGCCACCAGGAACTACTACAACCCACTAAAACCCAACAGAAACCAATAGAACCCACCAACATAACCCACCCCAACCCACTACAACCCACCAAGAACCCACCAGGAAGGAGAAAATAACGTTAAATAGACAGTGTGAGAGAGAGCCTTTCCATCATCAGTGTGCAGGCTAGCCGTCACCCTGAGACTATGTTTACCTGACAGACACCACACCACACTTAGCCACGATCTTCTTCCTGTGTACGTTTATCATTCTTCTTCTTCGTCTTCTTCTTTTGTGTCTTCTGCTTTTGTGTCTTCTTCTTCTTCTTCTTCTTCTTTACACTTCCATTTTTCTTCGTCCGTCTTTTCATTCTCCTTCCTCCTCCTTTATTTCTTCTCTAGTTTCTATCCATGTCTGTCCTCATCTTGTCTTCCTACCTCATTTATTCCTGCATCTCTATACTTACCATTCTTTAGTTAATATGTGTGTGTGTGTGTATGTGTGTGTGTGTGTGTGTGTGTACTATGCTAACCCTTTACCCCTTGAGTACGATGACTTAACCCTTTAAATACACTGGTTCATCCCCTAAGTGAGATGCCAATGTACTCAGTAGCGGAGGTTGAAAAGGAAGGGGGTCAAGTCATTGTACTCAGGAAGGGGGTCAAGTCATCGTACTCGAGAGGGTCAAGTCATTGTACTCAGGAAGAGGGTCAAGTCATCGTACTCGAGAGGGTTAAGTCATCATACTCAAGAAGGGGGTCAAGTCATCGTACTCGAGAGGGTCAAGTCATTGTACTCAGGAAGAGGGTCAAGTCATCGTACTCGAGAGGGTCAAGTCATTGTACTCTAGAGGGTCAAGTCATCATACTCAAGAGAGTTAAATCATCGTACTAGACAAGGGTTGAAGTACGAACTAGCCTTAAACCTTAAACAATCCAATTAACAATGAAGGGAGCGGCCTCGGGTCTTCCCCTCAGTAACTCAAGTCCACAATACACCTGAAGTACCTGGCCCGTTATTACCGATAATTAGTGAAGTAAACTGACGAGGCCCCTGCTCTTCCTGACGCAGCTGCACAGGTGAACACACACACACACACACAGTTACACCCCACCCCACACACACTCTCCCCCCACACACCCCACCCACACCCCCCACAGTGACACAATCCCAAACTCTATAAGGAAAATAAACGCGTTTCTCCTGGAGTTATCTGATGCACCCGACCCGTCACCCTGCTCACTACAACAGGCTAATTGACATCACAACTCTACCTCCCTTCACCTACACGCCGATAAGACGAAGAAATATACACCTTCAAGTATATATTTATGCTTATGTTGATATATATTTTCAAGGCAATGATTCACTTTCATTTATATATTTTCAAGGGTTAAAATTTATATACCTTTGTGTTTATATTATCAAGGTATTTAATTTACCTGTTTATATGAAGGTAATTAATGAGTGATTACCTTGATACGGATGGCAAGAGTTAGATCGAGGCGTTCGGGTGAGTAAATACGGATTTGCATTGGATTACCTAATGTGGATTAACAGGAACGGCTCACCTGTGTACCACGTGAGGTCACTATCGCCAGGTAAGAGGTACCGTGTAACACACAGCTCATTTATGTAACCAATAATTATGTTAGAATATATATATAATTGTGTATGACTGTGTTGATATAGAGATTATTATTGTTGTTGTTATTATTAGGCAGGTAGCAGGTAACGTCATGGGCGCCCAACCCACCTACTCACCCACCCACCAGCCCACCCACTCACTTAACCACCACCACAGGTCTACTCGGGAAGATACTGTCAGTCCGTACATTGCATCCAAGAACGTTGACAGTGGGCCTGTGTTTCTCCTAGGTGGGCGAGTGGGTGGGGTGGGCGAGTGGGTGGGTTGGGCGGCGTGTACACAATGGCATGTCGTCACCCGCACATTAACGAGACGGTGTGTGTGTGTGTGTGTGTGTTGAGCGTGACGTCACCGGCCATCAGCTGAGAGAGAGAGAGAGAGAGAGAGAGAGAGAGAGATGCAAAATGGCGTCAACATTACATTAGGACCATAACCTAACCTAGCCTAGCCTAGCCTAGCCTAACCTAACCTAACCTAACCTAACCTAACCCAACCTTAAAGATTGTGTTGCTTGGTGAGTCCTGAGGCTTGTGACCTGAACAGAATCCTCACTGGTAAATAAGGAAGTAGAGAGAGAAAGCGTGAAGGAAGGGGCATGAGGGAAGGGTGAGTAAAGAAGGGAAAGGGGAAGGGAGGTTGAGGGGAGGAGGCGAAGGTGGGGTAGGGAGGGGAGGGTAAGGAGAAAATAGGGGACGAAGAAAGAAGGAAGTAAGGATGAAGAAGACTAAGATAAGGAGGAAAGATCAGAAGATGAAAAGGAAATGGAAAATAAAGAAAGAGGATAAAGGAGGGCGAGGAAGACTTAGGAGGTGAAGAAGGGCTAGATAAAGGAACCTGAAGGGTGATGAAGGGATAGCCTGGATGGGTGGGTGGCCAGGGTCATGAATATAGTGAGGCGTCATGTAGCCCGGGTGGACATGGGTGGCTGGTCAGGTGATAGTGGCACTGAGGGTCGTATCTCTCTCTCTTTCTCTCTCTCTCTCTCTCTCCCATTCCCCCCTCCTACTCCTCCTCCTCCTCACATCAAACCCTCCTACCCCCACCACCCCTCTCCCCCCCCCAACATAAACAACACCTCAACCACACCAAGCACACACCCCCCTCCCTCACCATCACCGCCATCCGCCTCCCACAGCGTTATAAATCTATACATAACCTCGCTGATAAGGTTCTTTTGGGTAATTAAAGCATTGCTAAACCACCACTATCCCATTCACTTTCGGGCAGGCAATTGCAATCATTACCCAATCATGATAATTAACCTGTCTGGATAGTTATATATTAAGTGAACTAATTTGCGCCTGGTTGTACTTTGGGAGGGGTGGGGTGGGGGGGGGGTTGGGGGGGGGGTGATACGTTGAGAAGGGTGGTAGGTAGGTAGGTAACAAAGGCTTGTAGGTAGATACATAGATATGTAGATAGGTAAGAGGAACTGATAGGTAGGTAGGAAGGTAGGTAAGAGGGGGTGATAGGTAGGTAGGTAAAAGGCCCCCCCCACCCCCTACAGGCAACAGGCTATAGATACTCATCACAATCTTGAACACAATAAAAATTCATTTAATCTGGGCAGTCATTAATTAGTTGGGAGGTGCGGGGTGGGGAGGTGCGGGGTGGGGAGGTGCGGGGTGGGGTGGGGAGGTGCGGGGTGGGGTGGAGAGGTGCGGGGTGGGGTGGGGAGGTGCGGGGTGGGGTGGGGAGGTGCGGGGTGGGGTGGGGAGGTGCGGGGTGGGGTGAAGAGGTGCGGGGTGGGGTGGGGAGGTGCGGGGTGGGGAGGTGCGGGGTGGGGTAGGGAGGTGCGGGGTGGGGTGGAGAGGTGCGGGGTGGGGTGGGGAGGTGCGGGGTGGGGTGAAGAGGTGCGGGGTGGGGTGGGGAGGTGCGGGGTGGGGTGAAGAGGTGCGGGGTGGGGTGGGGAGGTGCGGGGTGGGGTGGGGAGGTGCGGGGTGGGGTGGGGAGGTGCGGGGTGGGGTGGGGAGGTGCGGGGTGGGGTGAAGAGGTGCGGGGTGGGGTGGGGAGGTGCGGGGTGGGGTGGGGAGGTGCGGGGTGGGGTGGGGAGGTGCGGGGTGGGGTAGGGAGGTGCGGGTTGGGGAGGTGTGGGACGGGGTGGGGAGGTGCGGAGCGGGGCGGGGCAGGGCGGGGAAGAGAACCAGAACCCATTACGGCAGTCATTATCACCTGAGGATCTTAAAAGCAGGCTTATAAAATTATTAGTCAACAGGAGAGGAAAAAATAATAATCATCGTTCAGAAGAAGAGCAAGAACAACAACAACAAGAACAAGAACAACAACAAGAACAAGAACAACAACAAGAACAACAAGAACAAATAATAATAATAATAATAATAATAATAATAATAATAATATCTTCACTGACAAAAGGTGATGATGGTGATGGGGGGGGGAGTGGTGGTGATGGTGGTGGTGAGGGAGTGGTGGTGATGGTGGTGGTGAGGGAGTGGTGGTGATGGTGGTGGTGAGGGAGGTACAGGTGAAGCTCTGTCAGGTAACTATCATCAGGCACATCTTAAAAGCCTGTATATAATAATACCGGGTAAGTGTGGCCCTCTCGGTGGTCCACACTATGGCCCAGTATGTGGCCTGCTGGGTGGCCTAGTGTGTGTGGCCTACCAGGTGACCTAGTGCGTGGCCCCCTTGTGCCTATTGGACCCACTTTTACAATCATCATCAACACACGTGTCCAATACCATACCCTCCCCGGCAGGTGTGGGTGAGCCTGTAACACTACACACCTGTTGGTTCACACACACACACACACACACCTGTTGGGGTCCACCACTTGCAGAAAAACAAATATAAAATAGTGATTGCGTACATGTGAGTGTGGTGGTGGGAGGGGGGGGGGCAACCACTACCAGGTGTGGACAGGTGTGGGCGGTCACTACCAGGTGTGGGCGAGAGCTACCAGCTGTGGACAGGTGTGGGCGGTCACTACCAGGTGTGGGCGAGAGCTACCAGGTGTGGACAGGTGTGGGCGGTCACTACCAGGTGTGGACAGGTGTGGGCGGTCACTACCAGGTGTGGGCGAGAGCTACCAGCTGTGGACAGGTGTGGGCGGTCACTACCAGGTGTGGGTGAGAGCTACCAGGTGTGGACAGGTGTGGGCGGTCACTACCAGGTGTGGGCGAGAGCTACCTGGTGTGGACAGGTGTGTGGGAGGGGGCCAGGAGTTTCTTACCTCTGCTGCTCCACTAATTAAAAATATTTAGTTGATCAGATAACAACCAGATGTGTGGAGTGTCTCTCAAGTGATAGAGAGAGGGAGAGAGGGAGAGAAGAATAAAGAGAGAGAGAGAGAGGGGGGGAAGGGAAGGATGGAGAGGAGGGAGACAAAGACGGAGAATAAGAAGAGAAGAAAGAAAGAGAAAAAATACAAAAAGTAAAAATAAAGATAAATATTAGGAAACAAATAAAGAAAATAATAAAAAAAAATCCCCCAAATTATATATATACCGTCTCACACCTGTAATTAACCCTTCCCTTCCAGAAATACCTCATCCTCACACCTGCTTTAACCTTTCCCTCTAATAACACAATTACTTTCATCTAATTCTAAATCCTTTCTCTTAACATAAAGACACTTTCATTGGGTAACTTTCCCTGTAAAACATCATTGATTTTTTTTCTTTATAAACATTTCTTACATTAACTTTGACCTTTGACCTCATGGGAGTAAGGTACTTTCTCCTTACCACCAGGTAATTAAATGCCATTAATTACCTTTGCATGTAATCACCATCCATTTGCATAATCTTGTGTATTTACAGGTATTGATTAGATATAAGGGGAGTCCGTATTGATCAGTAACACACACACACACACACACACACACACACACACACACACACACACACACACACACACACACACACACCATCCTATTTCTGGCAAAAAATGAAATAAAATAATAATAATAATAATAATAATAATAATAATAATAATAATAATAATAACAACAACAACAATAACAACAACAATAATAATAATACCTAAGTAAAAACTGATAAACTAACAAACACATTAATGAAAGATACAACAAACAAACACATACAAAAACAATCCGTATTTACATATCTACAACATAAATATTGGTACCCCCCTCCTTACCCCCCTCCCCCCCCCAGGTACAAGATAGCATCAACCTCTATTGTTATGACTTGGCTTCTGGTACATAGGAAGCCTCCCCCTACCTCAGTACCCTCAACAAGGAACAGACACTACGTCCTACGCCTCTAATCATGTTAGGTAAGGAGGGGAGAAGGGAGGGGGAGGGAGGGGAAGAGGAGGGGTTAAGGAGGGGGTAGGGAGGGGAAGAGGAGGGGGGGAGAAAGAAGAAGAGGAGCGATCAGTTCGTGCTGGTATGGGCTGGATGCGGTTGTGGTGTCGAACAGATGTATGTATGTATGTATGTATGTATGTGTTGGAAATACGAAAGGGGAGACAAAAATTACCTTAGTAACTCCGACTCTGCTATGACTCGTCACTTACCTGTAAAGAAAACAAATCAATGAATAAACAATTAAGACCATGACACATAAACAATAACAATAAACAAGAACAATACGTAAACAAAAGAACACGGAGTAAACAAATCATTAAAACTACAGTAAACAAGAGAATATTTAGGAACCAAACAAAAAAAAAATTAAGCTCCCAATTCATACAAAAACAAATAAATAAAACAATTAAACCAGCAGAGAGGATTTAATAATGGAGGCTTAGAGAGTAATTATGAGAGCCTCTGTTTATCTATCTTCCTCACCTGTCTGCCTACCACATCTGCCTCACTTGTTTACCAACCTATCTCACCTGGCTTCCCTCCTCCCTCCCTCCCTCACCTGGCTTCCCTCCTCCCTCCCTCCCTCACCTGGCTTCCCTCCTCCCTCCCTCCCTCCCTCACCTGGATTTCCTCCTCCCTTCCTATCTCACCTGGCTGCCTCCCGGAACTTCCAAACAGACCTCTCTCTCTCTCTCTCTCTCTCTCTCTCTCTCTCTCTCTCACCTGTGTTCGAGGCTCACCAAGATTAATGTAAGGAGTTAATGACCCTCTCAACACACCTGGCCATTAATTACCTGACCTGCAGTGCCCGTGATATGTAACAGGACCCCATTAAAAAAAAAAACTCATTCGTTTTAAAAAAAATATATAATTCAATTTCATTTAAAAATATTACAAAGTTAAAAAAATAATTATATATACCTTCACTTATCAGATATATAATCCAGGATAATTAATCATACCAAACTAATTTACCTCCTCAATGAATCGATGTTGCTAATTGAATAAATAAACGACGAGATTATATATATATCATCTATACGGTATCCAAATTATACATCTCCTCCCTCGTGCCACGCGACGCTCATATAACAAACGTAGCCATTGTTTAACAGTACAAGAGTGAAGTATTATGAGGGCTATTATTATTACTTTAAACTTTGTCAGGGAGATTAATTACCGAGAGTTCAAGGTGTACTAATTAGCCCTTCAGGTATACCAAAGGTGAGGTGACCAGGTGTGAAATGTTTTACCATACATACATACATACATAACCTATAGTTAAGACGCCCACATTTACGTCCGCCCACGCCCACATGACTCCTGCCACAGTAAGAGCTTTCACTACAAAATAAACTACACTACATAACATTATACAATACTACACAATACACTACAGCACACAATACACTACAGCACACAATACACAATACACTACAGCACACAATACACTACAGCACACAATACACTACAGCACACAATACACTACACAAACACCCCCCTCCCTACCTGACCTTCCACTCATCACTTCACCTTCAGATTACAGGTGTATGGCGGTGGCTGCTCTCTCTCTCTCTCTATGTGAGGTAGATACATTTCTCACTTCCCTCACCACCCTACTCCGATTGTCTGCCCCCCCTCCTTCCACCTGTACACTCCTCCCCCCTCACTATGTACATTTCAAGTGTACATCCTTTTCCATCCCCTATGTGTGTACGTATTTTCGCATGTGTACACTCGTTTCTGTCTTTATTGTGTACGTTTCCTCAAGTGTACACTTCCTCTGTACGTCAATTCTAATGTACACTCGTCCCCCTCCACCCCTCGCTGTGTACATTTCCTGTGTACATTTACTTAATTGTACAACCCTCAACCTACACCTTGTACGCTACTTCGTACATCAACCCAAATGCACCAAAAACAAGCCAATTTGGAGTACATTAACTCATTATGTACACTTTACTATTACCCCATCCTCTTCAGTACAACAACTACACATCCTCTGTACATCAAATCACATGTACAGTATTTTGGTCCGACTCCTTCATTTGTACATCTCATCAACCCAGGTGATTAAGTCTCCCCTTCCCCGCTGTGTACATTTAGGACTTCCTCAATCCATTGGCTCTCGGTACAACCTTCCCCCACGTCACCCCCTGTAGTCTACACGTCTCTAGTGCACTTGTAATAGTCTCAGCCAACTACCTCGCAATGTACATTTATTAACTTCATGTTTCTAAATGTACAAGATCATTATTTTTACCTCACTCGAGTGTACATTTTCCTAAGTCTTGGTGTACAGGTTGTCCTTCTCTATTACTAAGTACAGATTTGTACAATTAGACGTAGTACATACAAGCCTACCTTGAACACCTTACTGTACACTTCCACAGTTGAGATGTACATTTCCCCTCTACACATTATTTCACACACACACATGTACAGCCTTCCCCCTCAACACACAACTGTACACTCTTCCCCTCTCGTGTACACCACCCCACTTAAGTTACGTCAGAATCTACTTAAATGATTCACTTAAACACAAACACTACATTAGAATACACTTAAAATAACACTGAGACTAACTTAACACTTTGAAGTACACTTAACACTGGTTAGTTTATGTGAATCCGGATGTCTGTTGTGCATTCATAGTGTGTATTCTTGTTGAGGTAAAGCATTAAGTTCATACTGTGAGTTGTTAATACAAATACCCATAAACTCCCTACTAATTGTTGGTAACGAGAAGATATATTTCACTTATTTTAGTTTATTAATCCTTGTTTTAAGCTCATACACGAAAGCTGGCCAGTGACGTCACGATGGTAGACTCTGGCAGGCAATAAATATAATGTCAGAGTGTTAGTGGTGATTTAAGGTGATTCAAGGTGATTTAAGGTGATTTAACTTACTGGAAAAGTCATAGTCATTCTTGAATTACGTGAAGACTAGGTACCTCTAGTTTTCTTTCACCTGCTGATTAAACACCTTCATGCTACCTGGGGGAGGGGGAGGGGGTGGTGTTGATTGGGTTAGGTTAGGTTAGGTTAAACACACAACAACTCCATTTCCCAGCACCAGCCAATAAGATACTGAACTGAACCAACCTGACACAGCCTTTATCCTCCAAGACCCTCACAGCCTGGGAGACCGTGTCCTCCATCACGTGTTCTCCGTCACTGATGGATAATAAACTACCTCGTTATCCACAAGCAAAGTTCCTCCACCTGTTCCTCGTTTATATCTCCACCATCTCAGAGTGCTTTAATCATATTGTATATTGTGTGAAGCACTGGAAGCACAAGAGCCACATTGGCTTCCCTACCCCGTCCAACCCCACCCCTCCCCGTCTAACCTCTGCCCCGCCCCGCCCCACCCCACCCCGCCCCGCCCCACCCTGCCCCGCTTCGCCCCGCCCCGCCACCCTCCCACCTTGATGATCTTACTTACGACCGCCCGCCGCCGCCACCGACAAGACCTACTCAATTAGAGAAGGGCGGAGCACCCGTCTTGCTACCCGGGCTCACCCTACCTGGCCGGCGCGGGACACCTGTGTTGAGGCTCCACCACACACAACACAACTCCAGGTAGGATGAGACAGGTGTAACTGGGGAAGACCTTGGCTGTGGTCATTCCCTTACATCACTTCTTACATCTTCAGCAACACCACATCAACAGTAGTTCCTTCCCCACTCACCTCCTCACCACTCTCTTCCTCATCCTCCCCCCCACTCTCTTCCTCATGTTTCCCACTCTTCTCTTCCTCCCACTCAACATTATGATACAGCAACATTACCCTTTAACAGTATAATAAAATAGATAGGTGTGTGAGGAGGAGGAAGAGGAGGAAGAGGAGGAGGAGGAGGAGGAAGAAGAGGAGGTCCAAATATCCACTGTATCAATAAAACACATCTTGGCTCACCTGCCGACTTTACCTGTGACGCCGCGACCTGTTCAACACCTGAGACATATCCTACAGCCCAGTACTCTCTCCCCGCCTCTCCGCAGCGCTCCCCTTGTGTGTGTAGCAGACGTCACAACCCCCCTCCCCCCTTCCTCCTTCAGGCAATATATACTGTAATAGTGTGTTCGTTAGTCTGACAACAATCATTTATTTCACCACCACCACCTTCTTTATTTCCAGGTATCCATCTCACCAATTTGTTCCTCGAGTGTTTGTTGTGGTTGGGGGGAATACACCCCACCCCACCCCACCCCACCCCACTCCAACCCAACCCAACCCCCAAAGCTGATTTTTATACCATTTTTCACACGATTCAGCTACGGTATCCGGTGTGTGTGTGGGTGGGTGGGTGGGGGGGGGTGATCTCTGATGGTTACTACCGAGAGGGAGAGTTGATGTATATCTGGTGTGGATAATTCTGGCTCATCCTTATCCTTCTGTTGAGTGTGAGAAGGGTTAGGAGGGTAGGGTAGGGTAGGGTAGGGTTAGGAGGGTAGGGTAGGGTATGTAACGATACTACGAATTTTTATTATTTATTTATTACACCATTATAGACTGCCTTAAGTGACCAACCCCTCCCCCTCCCACCCATCCCCTACCCCTTCCTCTCCCCCCCCCTCCCTCTGCTCCTCCCCCCCCTCCATCGCTGTTATCCTCGAGTTCTATCGATAATTTTGATCGATGTGTCGAGTATCAACAAACACTTGACCCGCTGGAGGATTATGATAATAATGCCATGATTGATTCTCTTGATAAATACAGAGAATTAAGAGTTGTAAAATGTTCATAGTGTGTGTGTGTGTGTGTGTGTTTCAAAATCTAAATACGGTACAATATATTCAGGAGCTTATTACAAACACCTACACGACACCACAACCACACCACCACTACAATCGCCATCACAACCACGTCATTACCACAACCACTATAATCACCACCACAACCAGACTAAGACACCACCAGCCGCGTAAATCATATGACCACGATAGTCTCCCCCGCGAGGTCTTCATGAGGCGAGGCATTGTAGTGTAGGTTAACCATCATCTCTGTCTTGACGTCATTAGCCCTTAGAGACGCCCTCACGCTCCCTCGCCCTCGACCCCACCACTACCTCCTCCACCTTCACTCGCCCTCAACCCCACCACCTCCTCCTCCACCTTCACTCGCCCTCAACCCCACCACCTCCTCCTCCAGTCACCCTCAACCCCACCACCTCCTCCTCCACCTTCAGTCACCCTCAACCCCACCACCTCCTCCTCCACCCTCAACCCCACCACCTCCTCCTCCACCTTCAGTCACCCTCAACCTCACCTCCACTTCCTCCACCATCACAGCATCTCAAAGTCCTCTCACCATCAAGACAGGTGTGTCCCAGCATCACCAGGTGTGTCCCAGCATCAACAGGTGTGTCCCAGCATCACCAGGTGTGTCCCAGCATCACCAGGTGTGTCCCAGCATCACCAGGTGTATCCCAGCATCACCAGGTGTGTCCCAGCATCACCAGGTGTGTCCCAGCATCACCAGGTGTGTCCCAGCATCACCAGGTGTGTACCAGCATCACCAGGTGTATCCCAGCATCACCAGGTGTGTCCCAGCATCACCAGGTGTGTCCCAGCATCACCAGGTGTATCCCAGCATCACCAGGTGTGTCCCAGCATCACCAGGTGTGTACCAGCATCACCAGGTGTATCCCAGCATCACCAGGTGTGTCCCAGCATCACCAGGTGTGTCCCAGCATCACCAGGTGTGTCCCAGCATCACCAGGTGTGTACCAGCATCACCAGGTGTGTCCCAGCATCACCAGGTGTGTCCCAGCATCACCAGGTAGGCAGCAGCTTCATTAACCTCACTAAAACATTGTCTCTGTCACCCATCGCTGCGTCCTGAGTGACTCCTGCAGGTGATACCCCTAACACACACACACACACACACACACACGCACACACACGAGCTCTCTCACTCTCTAATCTTCACTACATACCTGACGAACCAAACGAGAAAGGAAAAAAAAAAAAAAAACAACGTCGAACAATGAGACATTACACGCACAAAACGATCGTTAACCTTGACAACAAAACTCTGAAGGACTTCCCCACCTAACTCTTTGAACTTGCTAGCACACCTTCCCTAATTGTCATCTGCAACAATGACAACACCTAGCCAATCCAAAAGACAATATTGCACAGAACAAAGACTCATTCAATTGCACAACGACACCCATCCAAGCCTTGGCGCAACACTCCAGGTTAGGTTAGGTTAGGTTAAGTGCTTCCCCAAGACACACTGACACGAGTATCTCACACAGGTGTTAATCTTCTCTCAGGTTTATACACGCGGTGACTCATTCTCCTGCCTCTCGTGGAAGGTAACTCTCACTCTTCTTCCCACGTCATTATCGCTCTTCTCGTCTCCTCTCTGTTCAGGGGTCATATCGAGGGTTTAAAGCTGTCACGGTATTGTTTTTGGTGTGTGTGTGTGTGTGTAAAGAAGGCATTTACAGCGCAGTTATAGACCAAGAAAAATAAAATCACTCTTGAAATTCCCCACCCATCTATATCTCTCTCCTCTCCTCGCCATCTCTCTCCCCTTCTCCCTTCCTCCCCCATCCCTCTCCCCTCACCTCCTCCATACTGAGTCCACCTCAACCTCTTAAATTCATCTCATGGACCTGCCTTGTCTCCCTCAGTCAACGCTAATCTCTCTGCCAGGTGAACTGACTCACTCACTCCCTCACTGCCTCCTCCACCTGGCTCTCGCACCTGGCCAATACGTCTCTGTCGCACCAGGCCACCACATTTGACTGCTACACTTGGCCACTACATTTGACTGTCACACTTGGCCACTACCCCCATCGCACTTGGACTCCCACATATACTGGCTGTTACACCTGGCCACATCATCACCGGCTGTCGCACTGGCTGTCACATCTGCAGGCGGAAAGGTGGGCGGTCCAAGAGGTGGGCGGTCCAAGAGGTGGGCGGTCCAAGAGGTGGGCGGTCTCCCAGTAGTGAGAGCGTCAGGTGAGCGTCTCTCAGTCTCCAACTCCATCACACATTCTCAAAAGATCTTAAGTTAATATTTTCTCTTATCTGTGTGACAAGGTATACAAATGGAGATCAAAATGGCGTCAAATTTGCACTGAGACTACAATAAAAATGAATAGACTGGTGAAGAAAATGGTGTCAATATTAGGGTAAGACTCTACTAGGGGCATTGCGAGATGAAAAAGAAAATAATGAATAAAAAGATGGCGTCTGAATGAAATCAAGACTCAGTTATATCTAGAGGGATTATATTGTCACTATTTACGGTATAAACAACAACAATAACAACAACAAAAACAACAATAATAATAACAAAGGCGTAAAAGGTCTTAGAGAATTATAAACCTTTGATAAAGTGATCCACCCACACCTGACCCCTTCAAGTTCTGATTCCTTCTTCCCCCAGTTTTGAGACACCCTCCCCCTCTCCCGACCAGTTCCTCCCCTCCCCCAGTTCTAAGACACTTCCTCCCCCCCCCCCCCCCCAGGAGAGGAGACTAGCGAGAGGGGTGCAACAAAGGTAACGATAAAGAGAAGTAACAACAGCTCGGCCAGCCAACACACACACACACACATCTCTGGCCCAGGCGTGGATAACTACTTCAGGCGTTGCGAGCGTTGAAATCACCACCACCAGCCACCTTCAACGCATCGAGTCGTCTTTAGCTCTACGACCCAAGCCATCTTCAACGCCAACAGGTAAACGGACAAACACAAAAGGTCAGACACAGGTTATACCTCCTTAAAACTCGGCAGGTAGACAATTAGCGTGTTGACCGGGAGTGTGGGGGTGACACGCGACCACACCATCACCACACCTGCTACCACCATCATCACTACTATTGAAATCACTACTACCACCATCACTACCATTACTGCACCCACTACTACCATAACCACCCGTACTGCAACCACCACTACCCCTACCAACACCACCAAACACTACCACCACCACAGTCAACGCCTCCAGGAGCTAAGGGTCGGAATGCTAACCACGACACACACACACACATAAGGCAAGGAGCTGGGGGGCTGAGAGAGAGAGAGAGAGAGAGAGAGAGAGGCTACACTGAGTTATGTAGTGTCCTGGGTGTAGACTTCAGTGTGTTACCTTATAGTGATTAAGTCAGTTTAACAGGTAAAGACACTATTAGATATCTTTGATCTGGCCACCCGGGGTATGAGAGGCACACACACACACACACACACACACACACACACACACACACATCAAAGCCATAAGACAACAGAGGAGGCCGTCACTAGCCAGTCAGGGGCATAACTTAGAACAATTGTGACGTCTAATACCTGCCCGCCTGAGTTAGGTCGCCGTCACCTACACCTTCACCGTCACAGCAAGACCCGGTAACTCGATCCAGTGTCCTCACCCTCTCGTGTACTGGGGCGTCGCCAATACACCACAACACACCGGGACTTACACACACACACACACTCAATCTCAATACCTCTCTCTCTCTCTCTCTCTTCGAAGACTACGAACATATCTCCAGGTAAGGAGGAGGAGAAAGAGGCAGAGGAGGATGATGAGAAGTAGTAGGAGTAGGTGGAGGAGAAGAAGAAGAACTCGAAGGAAGCGAAGAAGGAGGAGGAGAGAGGAGATAATCACTCCTTATCATAACACACCAAACACTGACACAGTCTCGCCTCCTCCCCCGCCAGCATCGAGCTCACGTTTCTTCGACATGGTTCCATTAGTTGTTGATAAACGTTCCCAGGGACAGACAGACGGCACAGATAAACAGAAAGCAATAATCCCCTTGCCACCCGGGCGGGGTTTAATTAAAGGTGATGAAGTGTTACATACGATTTCTTAATGGTTTATATTATCGGGTTTAAATGTGTGTACTGTACCGCCTGCTGTACCTCGCTTACTGTGTTGACTGTACCGCCTGCTGTATCTCGCTTACTGTGTTGACTGTACCGCCTGCTGTACCTCGCTTACTGTGTTGACTGTACCGCCTGCTGTACCTCGCTTACTGTGTTGACTGTACCGCCTGCTGTACCTCGCTTACTGTGTGAACTTCTTTCTACCCCATCCTTAGTTTTGGAGACTTCTCATTCCTTCCTCAGTGAACATGGAGACTTTCCTCTCTGGTCAATGAACGTGGAGATCTCTTCGTACCTGACCCCAGAAAATACAAACATCTCTGTCCTCCAAAATCACTGAACATGGAGACAGCATTCGAACATTTCTCCTACTTAAGATTATCTCCAAATATCTCCAAATATCTCCAAGTATCTCCTAAAACACTAAACCACCACAGGATGTTTTTGGTTTTTGTTGTTTTAAGAGAGTTTGTCTTGTATTCCTGCCTTCAGACAATTACCTGAGAGAGAAGCGTTTTACCTGACGGATCGTTCAAGTACACGGTAATTACTCGCCCGCCCCAGGTACAGGTTAGCCAAGGTGAGGTGTTGGTAGTGGGCACGTGACCCCCTTGTAAAACTGCGTCAGGTTATTCTTAAACCAAACACTTGGGCAAAAGTAGCAGTTTCTCTCACCACAACCAACACCCCCGTCTCACCTCACCTCAACCTAACCTAACCATCACCCCGTCTCACCTCACCTCACCATCACCCCGTCTCGCCTAACCTAACCTAACCATCACCCCGTCTCACCTAACCCCCAGCCTCTCATCACCGGAGGACAAGAGGGGCAGGCCCCGGTAATGTGGCTATATACCTTGTTTATAAGACTGGGCTGTATGATCACCCTCAGTAACTATCCCGGGCTGCGTGTGCCGTGAGGACGCTCCTCTCAACCCTGGAGGAGGAGGAGGAGGCCGCCATCATCACCACTTCTTCTTCTTCTTCTACCTTGAAGGAGGTCAGCACCCACCATCACCACCTACCCCTCTCCCTCTTCCTCTTCCTCCTCCTCCTCCTCGCAACTAACCCTCCTGTGAAGGACGCCAGCACCCACCACCACCACCTCCTCCTTCTGCAACTCCTTCAGGTTCTGCCAAGGTGCTGCGAGACTCGGCCACTCCCCGGCGCTATGAATGAGACAACTATGTTACAAGATAAGGGCCGCTGGAACATAGTCATCAGGAACGGTAACCCTCTTTAGGAGTGTTATGTGGCCGCAGGTTTTTGCCGCCACGAGAGAAGGGGGTGAGGGAGAGAGGTGAGTGAGGGGGAGGTGAGTGAGGGAGGTGAGTGAGGGAGGTGAGGGAGAAAGGGAGGGAGGGAGGAAGGAATGAAGGAGAGAGGGAGAAGGGCGACAGGACCTCACCCCACCCCACCTGCCCTCAGCGACTCTCACTAAATAAGGAAACAAGAGGTAATTTCTATGGCCGCGACGCCCCACACGCTATCACTGCCACTCACCACCACCACCAGTCACCAACAGTCACCACCACCACCACCACCAGTCACCACCACCACCAGTCACCACCACCAGCCACCACCACCCACTACTCCCTCCTGATAACAGTTTAATATCCAACAACAGTCGATAATGTGTGTTAGTCCCTATAGTGTTGTGATGGAGGTAAGTCTTACCCTCCTCCTCCAACACTCCTCCTCACTCACGATGGGGGAGTGGGGGGGATTGGGGGAGGAAGGAGGAGTGTAGGAGGAAGGGGGAATGTAGGAGGAAGGGGGAATGTAGGAGGAAACGGGAGAGTGTTGGAGGGAGGAAGTTAGGGCATCCCTCCAGCACAAAATACAAAGCCTTGATAATGTGTGGTTAAGTTAGATTAGGCTAGGTTAAGTTAGGCTAGGTTAAGTTAGGCTAGATTAGGTTAAGTTAAGTTAGGTTAGGATTAATCCCGGTGTTTGCTCTTACCGGTGTATAAGAGTGATCGGCCTCACACCTATCAATTTTTTCTCCCAGGTATATAATAAGCAAACGTTTTGGCCCGATCAATAACACACAAACACACGTATTTCCGCTCCTAATTAAACCTTCTCACCTGTACATCTCCTGCGGTCAAGCCTTGCTCCAGTTACTAAAAAATAAAACCAAATCAAATTTCCAGAAGTTAATGTTTTCTCCCAGGGACAATAATCGAAGGGCAACAACAGATTGGTAGCAGTAAACAATAGGAGCTTCATAGACTCTGGAAACATCAAATAATAATAAAAAAACAAAATCCGATCGTAACTTCCCCCTAATGGCAGGTACCCCAGGTGAGCAGCCAGCGAGTCCTTCAGGTAACAAAACACAAGATGTCCTGAGGTTTATAGGTCCTATCATCGTGCCTGGAAACAACAGAAGATCTAGATAGTCGGTCCTTCATCCTGCAAGTGTGGTCGAGGAGGGAAACACAGGTAGGAGTCATGAGTGAGGAGGACCTACTGTATCTGTCACTCCGTCACTGTATCCGTCACTCAGGAGCCCCGCACTCGAGGGACCAGTTATCCCTCCTTGACCTGTAACACGGGAAGCCTTACACCACACTTCATCATCATTAAACTGTAGCCGCCGCACCATCTGCCCTGGCCATTACGGGCAGGAAGATCCCCAGAGTACAGTCAACGGGCCATGTAGTCTCAACCCGACGGCGAGTGATTGGCTGCCTCTCCCAGATCCCGACAGCGGGTGATTTGTTGCCTCCACCAGAACCGGACAGCGAGTGATTGGTTGCCTCCAACAGATCCCGACAGCGAGTGATTGGTTGCCTCCAACAGATCCCGACAGCGGGTGATTGGTTGCCTACACCAAAACCCGACAGCGGGTGATTGGTTGACCTCACCAAAACCCGACAGCGGGTGATTGGTTGCCTACACCAGAACCCGACAGCAAGTGATTGGTTGCCTCCAACAGATCCCGACAGCGGGTGATTGGTTGTCTACACCAGAACCCGACAGCGGGTGATTGGTTGCCTACACCAAAACCCGACAGCGGGTGATTGGTTGCCTACACCAGAACCCGACAGCAAGTGATTGGTTGCCTCCAACAGATCCCGACAGCGGGTGATTGGTTGCCTACACCAGAACCCGACAGCGGGTGATTGGCCGCCTCCAACAGATCCCGACGGCGAGTGATTGGCCGCCTGCACCAGAGGCCTTCAGTCCTAATACGTCCAGTTAAAAGGTTGCCCCGAGGCTCCGTCGGTCCCAAGCCTTTAAGGTCTCATTCTCAAGGGACTTATGTAACCCATCGGCATTAACCTTAACTACCATAACCAAAGCTATACTAACTTAACCAAAGCTATACTAACTTAACCAAAGCTATACTAACTTAACCCAAACACTTTAACCACTAAGGTAATCAGGTCCAAGGATCGTACCATTAACCACTTGCTTAAAGACGACTAATGACAAACAGCTAAACATAAACAGGTGAGGAGGGGGCGAGGACAGGTGAGGAGGGGGCGAGGACAGGTGAGGAGGGGGCGAGGACAGTGAAGAGGGGGAGAGGACAGATGAGAAGGGGGCGAGGGCAGGTGGGGAGGGGGCGAGGACAGGTGAGGAGGGGTCGAGGGCAGGTGGGGAGGGGGCGAGGACAGGTGAGGAGGGGGCGAGGACAGGTGAGGAGGGGGCGAGGACAGGTGAGGAGGGGGCGAGGACAGGTGAGGAGGGGGCGAGGACAGTGAAGAGGGGGAGAGGACAGATGAGAAGGGGGCGAGGGCAGGTGGGGAGGGGGCGAGGACAGGTGAGGAGGGGTCGAGGGCAGGTGGGGAGGGGGCGAGGACAGGTGAGGAGGGGGCGAGGACAGGTACAACGTCCCACCTGGTCAACGTGATTAACGACTCGTGTTAACGCCAAGATTAACGAGCCGCGAGTTGGGTAAATATTATCTCACTGGACGACACGTGAAAATATTTGCCAGGTAAACGGTGGAGAATTGACACGATATAAAGGTGGATAAAATATATAAATAAATGAAGGTGGACTTGTGGGATTATACTGGTGATTGTCTGTATAGTAATGCCCGGAGAGAGAGAGAGAGAGAGAGAGAGAGAGATAACCAACTTAACCTATCCTTATGTAATATAATCATACAGAACTTACTTAACTTGACCTAACTTGACCTCACTTTACCTTACCTTAATTAATCTAACTTAACCTAACCTAACCTTATAAACCAAACTCAATCAAGCCTAACTAATACTTAAGTAACCTAACTTAACCCTAACCCACCCTAACTCAGCCTTAACCTAACCTTAACTTGCACTAATCTTAAACTTAACCCTAATTTAAAGCTAAAGGAAAACTTGAGACTAAGACTTGAACGATACAACACACACCCACACCCACCCACCCACCCCCTACCCACACCCCCCGCCCACGACATGAGACAAAACATACCAGGAGCATTATTCAGGGCGCCGCCTTCAGGAACGCCCTCAGGGAAGACCTTATGTGTGTATGTTAATTTAATCCCGTCGGAATTTTTGTATCCGCGGCAGGTGAAAAAGGTCACATGCAGGAGGAGTCTTGCGTCCTGGAATACACACCTGCAGGGGGAGGAGGAGGGGGAGAGTGGGAAGGGGGAGGTGGGGAGGTGGAAGAAGGGGGGGAGAGAGGAGGGGGAAGTAGAAGAGGGAAGGAGGAGGTGGTGGAGTTCAAGGAAGAGCGAGGAGGAAGGAAGGAAGGAAGGAAGGAAGGAAGGAAGGAAGAAAACGAAACACGAAGAATTAAAACCAATTCAATACCTCACCACGACAATATGACCCAACCCCCTCCCCCCTACATTTCAATCTTCTAATCAATTACATCCACAACGAAACAATCACCAACAATAACCTTTAAAATGTCTCTCACTAGTGGTAGAAAAATAACATGGTGATTTGTGGTTTAATAAGACCTTCAGGAGGAGGGGGGGTCTTTAATATGATAAAACCCACAACAGCTAAAGACCTCCTGAATACTGTAGGATCATCGTGTGTATTGGACAGTCTTCTTCTCCTCCTTCCTCCTCCCTCTTCTTCCTCTAACTCTCTCTTCCTCTTCCTCCTCCTCCTTGGTTTACTTATCTTTTATGAATGTTGTCTGTCTGTCTGTCTGTCTGTCTGTCTGCCTGTCTGTCTGTCTGTCTCAGTACACTCCTCCACCACCACCACCGCTCCTCAGGTAAGGG
This sequence comes from Homarus gammarus, assembly GCA_958450375.1. Lineage (NCBI taxonomy): Eukaryota > Metazoa > Arthropoda > Malacostraca > Decapoda > Nephropidae > Homarus > Homarus gammarus. The sequence continues at coordinate 1,706,471 of CAUDMG010001356.1, read as the reverse complement.
CTCGCGTGCCCACAAACCCAACACCTTGCTATATAGGGCACAGACAGGTAGGAGTACAGGTAGCCGTCATTAAGACAGTGTACTTAGGTTAAACAGCTACAGGTACGTTGCCACACACACACACACACACACACACACACACACACACAGTTCCACCACAACCTTATTTATACTTGTACCAATTACCTGAAACTCATATCTGGGACAACGCGCCATTATGAGGAGAGGAAGAGGAGGAGGAAGAAGAGGAAGAAGGAAGAGGAGGAAGAAGAGGAAGATGGAAGAGGAGGAAGAAGAGAGAGGATGGAGTTACAACACCATTTAAACACCACCAGTAAGACACACCACAATAACACCATCACTATATTAAGCGCCACAATAAGAAAAATAATAGACCTTAGCGCTTTGTAATTACGACGACATAAAACTCACACAAGATTACAGTCAGGTATATTTCTTTCTCCCCCCTCCTCCTCCCCCTCCTCCTCCCCCTCCCTCTCCTCCTCCCCCTCCTCCTCCCCCTCCCCCCTCCCCGAAAAGGCCCCCCAAATCATTAGTATCTTCCGGATGAGGGGTGGGCCAGCTATTTAGTAAGAGACTCCTCCCCCTCCTCCTGCCTGGATGTGACCTGCCATGGAGGGAGGTAGGGTTGTGTTGTGGATGTAGGGGGGAGGTAGGTGGTGAGGGTGAGGGGAGGTGGGGGTGAGGGTGAGGGGAGGAGGTAAGGTAAGGGAGGAAGGAGAGAGAGAGAGAGAGAGAGAGAGAGAGAGAGAGAGAGAGAGAGAGAGAGAGAGAGAGAGAGAGAGAGAGAGAGAGGAATGGAGGAAGGGAGGGAGGGAGGGAGGGAAGGAAGGGGAGGGCTGAGAGAAGAATGGAAGGATAGAGAAGCAGATATAAAGGGAAAGAGACAAAAAAAGAGAGAGAAACATGAGAAGGAAGGAAGGAAGAAAAGAAAAGGAAAGAAAAAAGAAAGAAGGAAGGAAGGAAGGAAGGAAGGAGGGAAAGAAGGTAGTATTCCCCGACCAGACAGTCCTTCAACGCCCTTCAGAAGAATGTGTCCCAACACTCGACACCTGGGACACATTCTGTAGGAATCACGTACAGAAGTTAATACAAATGATGCAGTTTACGGACCCACGGACAAGGACCCACGGACACGGACCCACGGACAAGGGCCCACGGACACGGACCCACGGACAAGGACCCACGGACACGGGCGTACTGGGGTCAACCTTAAGTCTCCTTCCTGGTTTACTTATAGAGGAGGAGGAGGAGGAGGAGGAGGAGGAGGAGGAGGAGGGGAGGAGGAGGAAGAGAAGGGGCAGTAGGAAAGAGGATAAGGAAGAAGCAAAGGAGGAAGAGGGCGAGCAGGAGGTGGAAGAGGGCTAGAGAGAGGAAGAGGAGGGCGAGGCAGGGCTAGGGGGAGGAAGAGGAAGGCGAGGCAGGGCTAGGGGGAGGAAGAGGAAGGCGAGGCAGGGCTAGGGGGAGGAAGAGGAAGGCGAGGCAGGGCTAGGGGGAGGAAGAGGAGGGCGAGGCAGGGCTAGGGGGAGGAAGAGGAGGGCGAGGCAGGGCTAGAGGGAGGAAGAGGAGGGCGAGGCAGGGCTAGGGGGAGGAAGAGGTCGGCGAGGCAGGGCTAGGGGGAGGAAGAGGAAGGCGAGGCAGGGCTAGGGGGAGGAAGAGGAGGGCGAGGCAGGGCTAGGGGAGGAAGAGGAGGCGAGGCAGGGCTAGGGGGAGGAAGAGGATGGCGAGGCAGGGCTAGGGGGAGGAAGAGGAGGGCGAGGCAGGGCTAGGGGGAGGAAGAGGAGGGCGAGGCAGGGCTAGAGGGAGGAAGAGGAAGGCGAGGCAGGGCTAGGGGGAGGAAGAGGAGGCGAGGCAGGGCTAGGGGAGGAAGAGGAAGGCGAGGCAGGGCTAGGGGGGAAGAGGAGCGAGCAGGGCTAGGGGAGGAAGAGGAGGCGAGGCAGGGCTAGGGGGAGGAAGAGGAGGGCGGGGCAGGGCTAGGGGGAGGAAGAGGAGGGCGAGGCAGGGCTAGGGGGAGGAAGAGGAGGGCGAGGCAGGGCTAGGGGGAGGAAGAGGAAGGCGAGGCAGGGCTAGGGGGAGGAAGAGGAGGGCGAGGCAGGGCTAGGGGGAGGAAGAGGAGGGCGAGGCAGGGCTAGGGGGAGGAAGAGGAGGGCGAGGCAGGGCTAGGGGGAGGAAGAGGAGGGCGAGGCAGGGCTATATAGTTGAATTATGATTATTACTAGTTTTTACGCTGTGTGGGATTATGGCTAAGGTAGACTGCCTAATGATGCGGCCGCCACTCCAACCTCATCCCTGCCCCCCATCACCCGGCCCTGCCTCTCCCCATCACCCGGCCCGACCTTAGCTCCCCATCACCCGGCTCTGCCCTACCTCCCGCATCACCCATTCGGCCCGGCCTTACCTGCCCCATCACCCAACACCTCAACCCCACCACCCAAACTCCCCATCATCCCACCACTTAACCTCCCCATCACCCCATCACCTCACCATCACCTAACCTCCCCATCACCCCACTACCTAACCTCCCCATCATCCCACCACTTAACCTCCCCATCACCCCACCACCTAACCTCCCCATCACCCCACTACCTAACCTCCCCATCACCCAGCCACCTAACCTCCCCATCACCCCACCTCCACCTCCCCATCACCCCACCACCTAACCTCCCCATCACCTAACCTCCCCATCACCCCACCGCCTAACCTCCCCATCACCTCAGTACCGTCCACCTTATTAGAACTTCATGTAATTATAGATGGTCATAACAGCCTTAGTCGGGGAGGTAAATCACCCCCCCCCCCCCAGGAGAGGTACTTTAAAGGGGTACCATACTTCTAAGGGAGTAATTTAAGGGAGGTCGTTTCAGGGAAGTACTTTAAGAGTGGTACTTTAAAGGGGTAGTAATCTAAGGGGGTAGTACTTTAAGGGGGTACTTTAAAGGGGTAGTAATCTAAAGGGGGGGGGGTAGTACTTACACTAGCTATATAACACTGTAAATACCTTGCTAGAGACACGAGGAGGAAGGCAAGATTATAACAAGGACGTAAAACTCGACCTTAACACAGTGAAACTTTTAACCAACTTGAAAGAGACGATGGTGATAAGAGTTTGATGTTCAGGAAGATAATGTATGCTGAGTGTGTGTATGCTGTGTGTGCGTGTGTATGCTGTGTGTGTGTGTGTGGTACTGGTTGGTATTACGTTGAGGTGTTGGTTAAAATAAAATACTCCCCCCTTTCCTCTCTCCCCCCTTCCCGACGCTGAATTAACTTACTCTACATCAGTTGTGGTGTTTTAATCATTTATCACACCAGACGAACCACCACAAACAGCAGCGGGACGGAGAAATATAACACTCACCCTGTATGACGCCTTGCTGAACCAACCCACTGCATTATTGAAGATGGCGATATATCACAGTATATTGGGCGAGGTATAATACGGGGGGGGGTGTGAGGAGTAAGGAGGGAGGGGGGTGGGGAAGGAGGGAGGGGGGAGTGAGGGGAGGGGAGGGGATGGGAGGGGAGGGTGGGAGGGAAGGGAGGGGAGGGGAGGGAGGGGTCAGTAGATTATTATACTAAATACCTCCATTTATGTCCAAATAAGATTTTAGGAATGGGACGATATATCACACTAAATATATCCATTTATGTCAAGAGTATGATATCCAGAGAGTGATGATATATTACTGAGGACTAATTACGGCCAGGTATGATTGCAGGATGATGATGATGATGATAATGGCGATGATGATGATGGTGAGGAAGGAAGTGGACGTATATTATGCGTTTAATATATCCATTTATATACAGGTATGTCCAAATATATCAACAAACACTCGGACTACCCCCTTTGTCCCCCCTCCTCTTAATTAAGCCGTTTACCTGAGGTCCACCGTGACGTTACACCTGTCTGTTTGGGTCTCGTCGCTCGCATCCAGGTGAGTCTGTTACACGCACTCATTTAAGGTTACACACACACACACACACAGACACACACACACGCGAACTCGCACTCACTCCATCCAAGACACATACACACGCACTCTATCCAAGACACACTCACTTCATCTAAAACGCACTCGGTAAATTAATGATCTCACATTCTAATGATACACTTAAAACTAGTCAAGTGCACTCAAAACGCACTCATTTCCACTCAAGATATACTCAAGTGCACTCAAGACAATCAAATGAACTTCATAACACTCAAATGTATTACAGGCACAACAACTGTACTCGGGTCACACTACACGCACTCAGAACGCACTCAAGAAACTCTCAACCAAGCGTAAGTGTATGTTTACTTCTCCTGAGTGCTTGGATAGTTAAATTTACCTTAATAAACAAACATTACGTAAGTGTGTCGGTGTTATTGTCTTGAGTGTTTCCAAAGTAATAGAGACTCGGTGTTGCGTGTATTGAGTGTGTGACCTAAGAAACTGCGTGTGTGTGTGTGTTAGGTAAATAGTGTACATAGGCTTGTGGTCATGTACGTATTGTTAAATTTAGTTTTGTATACCATCAATATTATTTATGGCTTGTGTGTGTGTGTGTGTGTGTGTGTGTGTTTGTGTGTGTGTACGTGCATAAACACCTGTAAAAGCACTGCGGCTCATACAGGTGTGGTGGACCGCTGGCTAGGGACGGAGGAGAAGGCATCCTCACCTTAACTGCAGACTTAATACACAGGGCCATTTACAGGTGTGATTTATTAACCTGCCTGAGGAGGAGGAGGAGGAGAGGTAGGCGGTGTTTGGAGAGAGAGAGAGAGAGAGAGAGAGAGAGAGAGAGAGAGAGAGAGAGAGAGAGAGAGAGAGAGAGAGAGAGAGAGTGTGTGTGTGTCCTTAAGAAGCTCACAGGAATACCTACACCAATTATAACGTTAAATCTAGCGAACTGACGCCTTCAATAAAAAAATAAATAAAAATAAAAAAAATATATATATACCTGTAAATCGTAAAATGCGTTCAAGGTAATTAATAGTAATGAGCAACAGTCTGGGGCAGGTAAGAGAACGAGAGGCAATGGGTATGAAAACGCTCTCAGTCTCACACGGAAAATTAAATCGTCTCTGAAATGTCTCTAAACATGAGTCCCAAGGCTCGCAACATTCCTCGCCTCACTTACAACTACAATACCTGGAAAAATAAATAAATAAATACGAGTAACTTGAAAAATACCTGAGAAAATGTTAATTAAGGAATAAACAAAAAAATAATATGGAGAAGGTGGGAATAAAGGTGTTAATTGAAGAGGAATACAGGTGTTAATTGAAGCTGTTGGGAATGGGTAGGTTTTGTTTTTTCTGGGGGGGGGGGTATGTGTAGTGTGTGTGTGTGTGTGTGTGTGTGTGAGAGAGAGAGAGAGAGAGAGGCGTGTATAATTTACGAAGGTAATGCGGGCATTATACAAGTAACACGGACACTTATACAGGTAACACGGACACTTATACAGGTAACACGGACACTTATACAGGTAACAGGGACACTTATACAGGTAACAGGGACACTTATACAGGCAACACGGACACTTATACAGGTAACACGGATATTATACAGGTAACACGGACACTTATACAGGTAACACGGACACTTATACAGGTAACACGGACACGAACGGTATATAAAGTACGGGTCAGCAGAAGTAGATCAACAGACTTGAGTTACTGAGTGAATAACACCCGACCCGGAGTGACTGTTGAGTGACAGGGGGAAGAGGGAGTGACAGGGGGAAGAGGGAGTGAGAGGGGGGAGAGCGAGTGAGAGGGGGGAGTGAGAGGAGGGAGGGAGAAGGAGTGAGACGGGGAGGTGAAGTGAGAGGGAAGGAGGAAAGAAGGAAGGAAAGGAGGGAGAGCCATGAGGTAGGAGGGAAGGAATGGTGGAATGAGGGAGGGAGGGAACTCAGAGCAGCAACAGTGAGGAGTTACAAGAATGTTGAGTGTTGGTCCCGTTATATGATTCACCAGAGGCTGAGGCTGTGTCTTCTCTGTGGGTGTGGATGTGGATGTAGGTTTGTCTGTGTGGATGTGGGTGTGGGTTTGTCTGTGGATGTGGGTTTGTCTGCCTCACCTCTCTCTCATGTTTCCAATATATTCCCCCTAAAAAAAAAATCCCCCAAAGACAATACTATCCCCAAACGCCCCCTTCCCCCCATAGATAAACACCCCCTCACCCCTTACAAACCCCCTACACTCCCTTTACTCCATCCCATCTACCCTCCTACACCCTCCCACCCCTCCCTACAATAACCTGCGCAGAAGTCGACCTAAAAATAACATGTTGTGCGCAGCTAGAGTATAAACCCGGCAACTTTACACAGGCAAGAGGCTGAAGCGTAGTACTTAACTCCCTGATATACAAATACATGATTATATAGAGAAGGGATCACGGGGCTAAGAGGAGGTTTGGATTCTCTCTCTCTGGTAACAAAAAAAAACAAAAGAAGATCTATATATTGTAGTTTTTATTCTGTATTTATTTATTTTTTTTTTTTTAGTCTTGTAAAGGTGTTTATAGACTTGATTTTGTTTTTCTTATGTTATAGATTGTTTGTTTGTTTGTTTGTGTGTGTACTGTGTTTGTTTATGTTAGGAATTGGTGTTTTATTGTGTTTGTGTTTAGTTAATAGGAATAGTTTAATGTTTGTAGAGGAGAAAAATTCATTCTCTCTCTCTCTCTCTCTTCTCTCTCTCTCTCTCTCTCTCTACTCCTCTTAACAACATGAATAAGAGTCTTAATATTTGGGTGTCAACAATGGCGTCTAGTCCATTAGAACCCACTGCAAATATCACCCATAAATCACCCCTTAAAACATCCCTTAAAACAAACACACAAACACTGACAAGGAAATATAAGGGGGGGTAAGGGGGGGTAAGGGGGAGTAAGGGGGGATAAGGTGGGGGTAAGAGGGAGGGGGGGGGGTGTTACAGGTATTTCCCTAACCAGGTGAATACTACCATTACACCATAATATACGACTGCTGATTACCACCACTACCACCATCACTAGTCACCACCAACATCGAACCCGTGTTCTTAGGTAACGGCTTCGACATGTGGATCAACTCAACAACTAGTAATTTCATGTTTTTTTTTCTCGAGATCAAAGCCAATTTTTCTGTTGTTGTTTTTGTTGTTGTTGATATTGTTTTTGTTGTTATTGTTATGTTGTTGTTTAAAGGCAGGTGTTTGTGTGGCTCCTTCAGGTGTGTTTTATTTTAAAGTTGATTAGCGTTTCATTATGTTACCTTTATAATATAATACCTAAAATGATGTGTGTGTGTGTGTGTGTCCCCATCCCCCCTTCCCTGTTATCCTAGCGAGTGAGTGCGTTTCTTCCTATCCTAGTGAGTGAGTGAGTGAGTACGTTTCTTCCTATCCTAGTGAGTGAGTGAGTGAGTGCGTTTCAGCCTATCCTAGTCTTTTAAGTGAGTGCGTTTCAGCCTATCCTAGTGAGTGAGTGAATGAGTGCGTGGGTTTCCTGGTGCGTCGTTGCGTTTTTCCTCCCGTGCGTCGAGCTGCCCACAATACGCAACATCCATCAGTGTCACATAAATGCGCAGCTCGTTTACTTTAATTCCAGGTTACGTCTTGGTGTTGATGAAGTATTATGGGAAATAAGACGAGCATTATGACCTTTGGTAAATAATAACGACAAAAACAATAACACAATAATAACAATAATAACGACAAAAACAATAACAAAAAAAATAATAAAACAAAAACATTAATAAACACAAATAAAACCCCTTAAAAAAAATTCCACTCAAACAAACACATAAACAACTAAAAGCCAATCCAATAAATGAGAGGAACAGAACAAGAAATAACACAAATGAAGAAAATAGACCACAACAATAATAACAGGTGAACCATAAACAACAATAAGACCACCACAAACACGGCAACAAAGAAACCATTCCTCTTAAACAACTACCAGTAAACGTAACAAGGTCGTTAAGTCGTTACACGCATATTAAGCACAAGCGAGGCACACACACCTTCCTTCTCTTCCTCTTCCTCCTTCTTCCGCCTTCATTTTTTTCCTCCTACTTAGCTGCTCCTTCGTTGCCTCCTTCACCACTAATTACTTCCTCTACCACCTCCTCCCTCATCTCTCTTCTCTTCTCCACCACCTACACCCCTATCCTTCACCTCCACCACCATCATTATCATAATAATCATCATCATCATTAACCTACACTCCTACATTAACAAATTGTCCCCAAGTTATCATTAATGGTCTTAAATGATCTATTAAACTCGATAATATTTAGAGTCCAATATGGTTCCTCATTAACCCCAAACTGTACAGGTAAGGTCGTCATTCACTCCTTCACTCCTTATGGTCTAATTAACCCCAAACTGTACAGGTAAGGTCGTCCTTCACTCCTTCACTCCTTATGGTCTAATTAACCCCAAACTGTACAGGTAAGGTCGTCCTTCACTCCTTCACTCCTTATGGTCTAATTAACCTCAAACTGTACAGGTAAGGTCGTCCTTCACTCCTTAAGTCACCACAAGAGGTATGGGGCTAAACTCCACCAACTCCAAAACGTCCTTAAGCGGACTTATTCACGTACAGGACACAGGAATTTAGTACACTCCTGCATCGGACATAGGACTTTGGCCAATCTGACACGAGTCCTTATTATGTCAGGTAGGAGGACTTAGGAAGCTGATGAGACGCTGTAAGTGATTCAAGATATATCAACAGGTCAATCGAGACTGCGGGTTACCTGTAGTTACCTGTAGAACATCGTGACTGGGGGCTACCTGTAGTTACCTGTACAACATCGTGACTGGGGGCTACCTGTAGTTACCTGTGCAATACATCTCGCCCCACCTGTCATTGGTCACCTTATATGGCGTTAGTGGACCCCAGGGCACTGACCAGCGGACCACAGCAACCCACACACACTGTTGCCCCAGCTACTGCACACACACACACACACACACACTAATTTAACTGGGAAACTTGGTGAGTGGTGATTTTGGTGACTGGAGAAACCAAGTGATTAACTGGAGTAAGACTGGAGACCTTGGTGACTTGACTGGAAGACCTAAATGAGTGGAAATAACTATATGGTGACTGACTGGGACTGGTGACAATGTGAATGGTGACTCAAACCTGCCAACACTAATCCAGTCACCACCAATACTAAACAAGGGACAATCTTAACATCACCATTTAAGAGGCTATAGTTAATTTATCATCACCATTATCACCACAAGCGAGGAAATTCAATTACCATTACTAACACCACCATCACGCACCAGTAACCATCTCTATGACTATCACCACCTTAAAATCACCACCAATCACCACTTTAATCACCACTAAACAGGCATGATCACTTCCAATTTTACCATCTGAATCATCACCATCATCATTCCAATCACCATAACACACCGCCATCATGACAACCAATAACAGTAACCATTTCAATCACCATCTAAACCACCGGCAGCAATCACATCACCATTACAAATGCTTCCTCAAGTAACATTAACTGCAATCACCATTATCCTTACCTGAGCCATCCAGTAGTGGTGGATTGAGTCTCTCTCTCTCTCTCTCTCTCTCTCTCTCTCTCTCTCTCTCTCGGAAAAATAAGAGACAGAGGAAAAGGAGGAAAAGGAGAAAGAAATAAGGAGAGAGGAAAAATAGAAGGATGAGAAAGAAAGAGAAGGATGAGAGAGGAGGAAAAAGACGAAGACGAAAAGGAAGAATAGGGAAGAAGAAGACAAACAGACAAAAAGTGAATGAGAAATATTTAAGACAGAACAACCGAATGAGAGAGAGAGAGAGAGAGAGAGAGAGAGAGAGAGAGAGAGAGAGAGAGAGAGAGAGTAACATTAACGGACAGGAGATAAGGAAAATATCATGATAATAAATCACCTCTATCTATCCCTCTTATCTGTTCTTATTTATACGCCCATCCATCTATGCGAAAGTGTAATAAGGAACAAGACGATAATATATAGAACTAATATATTGTAATTAAGAAACATCCAGGGAACATATTTGCAGTGTGTGTGTGTGTGTGTGTGTTGTGTGTGTGTGTGTGTGTGCGCGTGTGTGTGTGTGTGTGTGTGTGTGTGTGTTGGTGTGTGTGTGTTGTGTGTGCGTGCGCGTGTGTGTGTGTGTGTGTGCGCCTGTGTGTGTGCGCGTGTGTGTGTGCTCGTGTGTGTGTGTGTGTGTGCAGTAAAAGTTCACATAGTCGCCTACATTATCTTAAATTCACTTTCATATCACAACTATGAAAGCCATCGATGAATTAACCCCTTGAGTACAATGACTTTCCCCTTGAGTACATTAACCCTATAGTTTTATTGCGACTAGTGACCTGTAAACCCCGTGACCTCTGACCTGTAACTGTGAGGTCACCGAAATACCACCGCATCCTAACCTCTGTTCCAATAACCTAACCTAACCTAACCACTTCGAAAGGCTAAAAAATACAGTTTGATGGCTATTGACCTTAAGACACACAAGCGGCAGGCAGGTAGTTAGGTAGTTTGGGACAAACAGGCAGGTAGTTAGGTAGTTCGGGACAAACAGGCAGGTAGTTAGGTAGTTCGGGACAACACTATTAATTATCGACCCACGCGACAGGTACGAACGCCAACGGAGAAATAAATGATTGTTTTTGCATCAGTAACTCCGCGTATAAACAGTGAGGAGACAGTTCCAGGAAGCAGCTTGCCTAGTCACGCACCGCCCGCTTGCCTCCCTGCCCACCCACCCACATGCCCCCCCACCCATCCGCGCCAGCCCGCCCACTCACATACCTACCTACCTGCCTGTCTCCGTACATACCTTCCTAACCTATAATCCCACTCACCCACTTACATGCCCGCCCGCCCGCCCGCCCGCCCACTCACCCATCCACCCACTCCGAGTGTCTTTTCCCCCGCTGCTATGACACACACGCCAGGACGCCAATATATAGCACCTGTTAACTGCTGTCCACTACCTGTACCTGTCCAAGACCTATACCTGTCCACTCCACCATAATGACTCACCTACCGTCAACAATATACATCACTTCCTATAGATATATTTCACCATCATCAGTCACAATCAACACCATTATATATGTACTGCATATCTATATCACCACCAACCATAGATATAGTTCAAAGTCAACAACAATTATAAAGTAAAAATAATATCAAAACTATTTATCGTGATTTTTTTAACCAATCGTAAAATTCCTCCTTAAAAAAAAAAGACGAACCAAAAAATATATAAAAATAAAAATAAATTAAAAATATTACCCGCGAAATATTTATCAGGAGGCATCACGCAGCTATTTTTTCCCTTCTCACTTAACCAGAATAAAATAATACCGTTGTTAATGTTATTTTAAGACTGTATTTACATTGTCTTACCTAGAGTTTATCTGCTGCACACACACACACACACTGACCTTACCTGCCTCATTAACCTGTCCTCCTTACAACAACACTCACCTACCTGTACTTCTAAACCATTAATATAAAAGCAATGTCAATTTATTTTATGGGAAAATATTGACTTAACAAAACTGTGTCATGTCGTGTCAGGTGGTGTCGGGTCGAGTCGGGTCGGGTGGTGTCGGGTGCCCACGCTAATGAACACTATTAAACCAGGTATATACAGTACGTCAGTCCGTCAGTGCGACTCCATGGTAAACAGACGTGTATTGAGTGTCGTACGTCGAGTTTTATTTTTTAATTAAATTGTATTGACTGATCTTCTGCGGTGTTGAAGATTCTTAAGGGGTTAATAACAGGGATATCAGGGGTTAAGTCATCGTACTCAAGGGGTTAAGTCATCGTACTCAAGGGGGTTAAGTCATCGTACTCAAGGGGTTAAGTCATCGTACTCAAGGGGTTAAGTCATCGTACTCAAGGGGTTAAGTCATCGTACTCAAGGGGTTAAGTCATCGTACTCAAGGGGGTTAAGTCATCGTACTCAAGGGGTTAAGTCATCGTACTCAAGGGGGTTAAGTCATCGTACTCAAGGGGTTAAGTCATCGTACTCAAGGGGTTAAGTCATAGATGGCCTTCATAGTCAATAATATGCAAATTAATTTAAGATCATAAGAGCGATTCAGTTATATAAACTCTCTCTCTCTCTCTCTCTCTCTCTCTCTCACATTACATAACTAATTACTTAATCATTACATAACTAATCTAACACTACTTAACTCACACCCTACAATTACGCCTCAAACATATGGCCAGAATTTTTAATATCTAAACTATACTAATTATCGTCTATCTACAATAAAAGTACATCATCATTTAATTACCTTCGTTTATCGCCAGGTACATCAGCGTCGACCAATGAGGAGCCCGATCATTAAAATGTAATTAGAGGGATGATAACAGAGATAAGACAATGGTGAATGACGTCGCCTTCTTCTAACTACCCCTCCCCCCCATCTGCCTGGTCGATATATGAGAGAGAGAGAGAGAGAGAGAGAGAGAGAGACCTCATTCAACAATAACACCTAAATCACCTATCAATAATAATCCCACACAAACGTCACCAACAAGACACAAACACAAGTAAATAATGTTTGTTGTGGTATACAGAAGTAGGTGTTGCAGTGACCACACAACACAGCAACGAGACAATCAACCACTCACTATGGCACTGTGGATGATAACTAACTCACCAATGAGACGATTCCCACACACAGTCACTCACTTACCTGTAATCAAGAAATAATATCCATAAGAAAAGTACACAATAATAATAATAACAACAACAATAACAAGAAAAACAACAACAATGATAAATATAACAATAATAATAATAATAATAATAATAATAATAATAATAATAATAATAATAATGTTCCCCCAACAGTATCTTGAAGGGAGGAAGGGGGTAACAGCTGGAGTTTTTGGTCAGGTGGTTGTTCGTGAGTTCTAAACAGCTGGGTTAGGTGATGAGTAAAAAGTGGGTCAGGTGTTAGAAGAATTAGGGCAAAGGATTCATAACAGCAGGATATCAAGAGTCCTATCAGGTAGTTCAGGTGTCCTAATTAACAAATGGGAGGTAAGGAGTCAGGGGCATGCAAGGGGGGAAGGGGAAAGGGAGGGAAGGGGAAGGATGATGTTGTGCTCCAGATCAACGGGAAAGTTGCCAAGGCCACCTGGGTAAAGTTAGCAAGTCAATGAGGGGCAGAGAGGAGGGTAGGGTACGGCGCCACACACACACGCACGCACTTTATACCCTCAGAGTACGTGCCTGGCTGTGGGGAGGGGTGGGGTGGGGAGGGGTGGGGTGGGGAGGGTGTAGTGGTCCCTCCCTCAGCCCCCTTCCTGTACCTCCTTTCCTCCGTCACCTGTCACGCCTTACCTCCATCACTTGTCTCCCCAACCTTCCCTCCCTCTCACCCCCCTCTCACCTCCCTCCCTCCCTCTCACCTCCCTCCCACTACACTATATTTCAAGTCTATTTACTTATCATTATTCAATTAAGTAATCATATTATCCTGACCGGAAGTTGATTGTAATTAACGATACTAAACAATAAAGTGAAATTATAACATAAGATCATAAATTAATAAACGATAAAAGATCTCTCCCCCTCCCTCCCTCCCCTGAAACACACCAACGAAGAGTGTCAGGGGAGGAGGGGGGTGTCAGGGGAGGAGGGGATGTCAGGGGAGGGAGGGGGGTGTCAGGGGAGGAGAGGGTGTCAGGGGAGGAGGGGGTGTCAGGGGAGGGAGGGGAGGGGGGGGTCAGGCCACAACTGCAGTGTAATGTAACCACCACCACTGCCACCACTTGTATCGTTATAAACCTGAGGGCGGCAATCGTCTCCCCTTGGTGCCGGAGTGACGTAGCTAGGGCCCGCCTCTGTCGCCTCAAGAATACCAACACCACGAGAGAGAGAGAGAGAGAGAGAGCTTCTGTATGAATAAGTTGATGTAGTGGTTCCTTTACCTCCTGCCCTGATGCTTTCTGATGAGCCACGGACCTGACCACATAATGAGGGCCACGGACCTGACCACACAATGAAGGCCACGAACCTGACCACAATGAAGGCCACGGACCTGACTACATAATGAGGGCCACGAACCTGACCACACAATGAGGGCCACGGACCTGACCACATAATGAGGGCCACGGATCTGACCACACAATGAAGGCCACGAACCTTACCACAATGAAGGCCACGGACCTGACTACATAATGAGGGCCACGAACCTGACCACACAATGAGGGCCACGGACCTGACCACATAATGAGGGCCACGGATCTGACCACATAATGAGGACCACGAACCTGACTACATAATGAGGGCCACGGACCTGACCACATAATGAGGACCACGAACCTGACTACATAATGAGGGCCACGAACCTGACCACACAATGAGGGCCACGAACCTGACCACACAATGAGGGCCACGGACCTGACCACATAATGAGGGCCACGGACCTCTCCCCCTACCCCTTGACCTCCCAGTACCTCTCTTTCTGTATGTGTCCGGCCACTGTTACTATCACCACACACACCTCACTGTCTCTTGCTGACCGGGACCTATCACTCGTCAATCTTAATTGGTTATTCAAATAGCATTCTTTAGAACTAAGACATTAAAGCCACTTCCCATCTCCTGCTGGGGCGGGAGAACGTACCGAGCGCCTTCAGTAGATAACGCTAACCTAACCTAACCTAACCTGTAGACAACCTTACCGTCTGTTCTTGTTGCTGTAGAATCTCTCATTTGCTTTATAATCTACAGGTTGGGGTCTGTTATCATACAGGGGGTTAGGTTGCCCTGCCAATACCCTTCCACGTCTGTTCAATACCCTTCCACGCCCTGCCAATACCCTTCCACGCCTGTTCAATACCCTCCACGCCCTGCCAATACCCTTCCACACCTGTTCAATACCCTCCACGCCCTGCCAATACCCTCCACGCCTGTTCAATACCCTCCACGCCCTGCCAATACCCTTCCACGCCTGTTCAATACCCTCCACGCCCTGCCAATACCCTTCCACACCTGTTCAATACCCTCCACGCCCTGCCAATACCCTTCCACACCTGTTCAATACCCTCCACGCCCTGCCAATACCCTCCACGCCCTGCCAATACCCTCCACGCCTGTTCAATACCCTCCACGCCCTGCCAATACCCTCCACGCCCTGCCAATACCCTCCACGCCTGTTCAATACCCTCCACGCCCTGCCAATACCCTCCACGCCCTGCCAATACCCTCCACGCCCTGCCAATACCCTCCACGCCCTGCCAATACCCTTCCACACCTGTTCAATACCCTCCACGCCCTGCCAATACCCTCCACGCCCTGCCAATACCCTCCACGCCCTGCCAATACCCTCCACGCCCTGCCAATACCCTTCCACGCCCTGCCAATACCCTTCACGCCCTGCCAATACCCTCCACGCCTGTTCAATACCCTCCACGCCCTGCCAATACCCTCCACGCCCTGCCAATACCCTTCCACACCTGTTCAATACCCTCCACGCCCTGCCAATACCCTTCCACGCCTGTTCAATACCCTCCACGCCCTGCCAATACCCTCCACGCCCTGCCAATACCCTCCACGCCTGTTCAATACCCTCCACGCCCTGCCAATACCCTCCACGCCCTGCCAATACCCTCCACGCCCTGCCAATACCCTCCACGCCCTGCCAATACCCTTCCACACCTGTACAATACCCTCCACGCCCTGCCAATACCCTCCACGCCCTGCCAATACCCTCCACGCCCTGCCAATACCCTCCACGCCCTGCCAATACCCTTCCACGCCCTGCCAATACCCTCCACGCCCTGCCAATACCCTCCACGCCTTGTCAATACCCTCCAAGGCCTGCCAATTACCTCCAAGGCCTGCCAATACCCTTCCACACCTGTTCAATACCCTCCACGCCCTGCCAATACCCTCCACGCCCTGCCAATACCCTCCACGCCTGTTCAATACCCTCCACGCCCTGCCAATACCCTCCACGCCCTGCCAATACCCTCCACGCCTGTTCAATACCCTCCACGCCCTGCCAATACCCTCCACGCTCTACCAACGCCCTTCGCTCTTGTCAACACCCTCCACACACACACACACACACAATCCTTCCAACCCCTGCCAACGCCCCTGATTCACCCCCTCCCCCCACCTCTCACCCCCTCCACCTCTCACCCCATCCACCTCTCACCCCTCCACCTCTCACCCCCCTCCACCTGTCACCCCCCTCCACCTCTCACTCCCCCCTCCACCTCTCAACGCCCTCGTCAACATAGCCCCACTGCTTGTCTTTACCTGCCATCACTATATTAAGAAACCTTTTAAAGTCCATTTCACTCATTCCAAGTTCCCCGACAGTCCAAGACATCTCCACAAGAGCTGTACCTCCTCCTAGCTTACCTAAACAACAACAACAATAACAACAGTAACAATAACAACAATAACAAAAGGAACAATAACAACGGGAAGAATAACAACAATAACAACAACAACTCCGTCTTATCCAGGCTAATTATTCTTAACTACTCGTTTTTGTTAATGATGCCTAATTATCGTTTTCTATTTTGAGTGGATGGTTTATTCATTAGTGTGAGACATACATACATACATACATACACACATTACACACACACAAATAACAAAACAAGCACACACACACACACACACACACACACACACACCACAAAACATAGACAGACAGACACCCAAATGTCGCCGGAGTGCGCGACACCCGACGACACCCCATGTTGACACCCACGACACTCGCATATTTGTGTATATAATCATACCTGCGTCTACCTACGCCGCCTCCCACCATGGTCACCCCTCACTCACACACACCAGCCCTCCTCACCTTGACTGTGTGTGTGTGTGTGTGTGTGAGTGTGTGTGTGTGTGAGAGTTTACGAATAAGTGCCTTCGAGCATTCCATAAAAATTAGCCACATTTATCACTGCATCACACACCAATGCCACACCAACCACAAGTATACTACAATACCAACACCACACACACAGTCACCTCCACCAGACCACACTTCCATCACACACCTGGAGCGATGCCATTACCTGAAAAATATTGAGTCCTTACCTGTACCTCCTACCTGATTTGAAGCACTTGAGTGTGAGTGCTAATACAAGGGTGTTGTTTTCAATAGACTTGGAGGAACTACTTCCCGACCCCCCCCCCCCCCCCTCACCGGAAACCACAGGTATACGTACAGGGAAAAAAAATCAATTAGTTGGAGTAGATAATATTAGGCAATCTGAATGTTATCGTTCTAGTGGTTTAGGTTAGGTTAGGTTTAGGTTAGGTTATGCTTGGTTAGGTTAGGTTAGAGAAGGTGTTCTCCAACTTGTTCAAGTCTCTATACTGTAAAACTATCTTCAGCCAAAAATAGCAAGAAGTGATGCATCTATGCCAATCACCCACGAAATGCAAGTCGGTGTGTGTGTGTGTGTGTAAAGTAATCTAAATACCTGGCCATATTGGGACCACACCAGCTCCTTGGGATGACCGACCGCCCGACCAATTATTGTAACGCCTGAAATTGCACTCCACAAAACGTCTTTACTTCGTATCTTCTTCTCTACCTTCCCTTCCCTTCCCTCCCCCATCCTTCCCTTCCTCTTCTTCTCATCTACCATCCCTTCCTCCTCCTCTCCCCAACCTCTTCCTCGTCTTCTCCACCTCCTCTTATTCCCTTCCCCACCTTCCCTTTCACCTCTCACCCTCCCCTTCCCTCCTGCTCTCCCCTTCCTCACCCTTCCCACTCTCTCCCCTCCATCTTCCAGCTTTACAACATCAAAAATCCTATAAAATGTTTACCACAATTCTTAAGTATAAACATTTTATTACGGCTGGAAACACACAAGTCTCAGGTTTACTTCTCACCAGTGTAAATCAAGATGTTGTTTACCTACACCAATCCAACACTCACCACTATCACCATTACCACCATCACCACCACTCATCAACACACCACCATCGCCACCACCACCACAATACTCACCACCACCACCATTATCAGCATCACTCACCACCATCATCACTACCACCATCAACACTACCACCATCACCACTACCACCATCCTCACTATCACCACCACTACCACCATATTACACCATAATATCTCCACCTGTCCGAAACCGTCAGGGAAAAACTCCATCGTGTCAAATTAATTGTTTCAAGGTAGCGGCAGCAGGGGGGGGCGGGAGGTCTGGGTGTGGAGTGGGCGGAGGGGAAGGGGTGTGGAGTGGGCGGAGGGGAAGGGGTGTGTTTGTGGGGAGAGGTATGTGCGTGTGTGTGATTTGATGCAACACACACACAGGCCCTCTACAAATAGTATCTCACATAAATAGCTAAATCTATATGAACAACTCAGCACTAAAGAGAGGTATCAAAATTTTCACCCCGGCCTCTACAAGATCCCTCTCGAGTCGCTACAGGATATTGAAATTTCCCTGATCCGGTCACTGGAACCTTCCTTACATCCACGTTATTCACCACTTTTTCCCCTTCATCTCTGCCTCCACAGTCGGGGGCGGGGCGGGGCGGGCCGAGGTGGGGCGGGGCGGGGGGAGTGGTTGATACGCACCGTTTGAGAGCACTTGAACGCACAGCTGGCATGGGATAACTACTCAACTACTCTCTAATCAGCCACTTGCATGGTTTACTATCGGCTGGCCCACCTCATTACCGTAACGCCTCGACGCCCACCAGGTAGCGCCTAGTAATTGGGAAAACCACAACCAACGCCCAGATGTAATTCCCGAGGGTGGGTGATGAAGCTTCCGATAGTGAAGCTTCTCCACTACCCAGGTATCCAGCTTCATTTATTAAAGAAGCTTTCACTCATCTAACAAATTCAAGCCTTGTGAGAGTCGATGGTTTCAAGACATACCAGTGTATTTAAGTGGTACCAAGTATTTAAGTGGTACCAAGCATTTAAGTGGTACCAAACAATTATGTGGTACCAAGTAATTAAGGGGTACAAGGACACTAAACGGGTCCCATTGCATTTAAGGGGTCCCAGTGCATTTAAGTGGTACCAAGCAATTAAGGGGTACAAGGACACTAAAGGGGTTCCAACGCTTTTAAGGGGTCGCAGCGCACTTAAGGGGTACCAGTGCACTTAAGGATCCAGGGGCATTTAGGGGTCCTGGTGCATTTAAGGGATCCTAGTGCATTTAAGGGGGTACCAAGTGCAATTAAGGGGTCGCAGCGCACTTAAGGGGTTCTAAGAGCCAGTGGTGTGGGATATCAAATCATAACCACAACGATTACAGAGCCACAACGACTACAGAGCCACTACGATTGCAAAGCCACTACGATTACACATGCACCACAAGGAATAGAGCCACCACACTTTACAGAGACGACTCAAATATCACAGAACTCTTATTACCAAAAATACCTGAAAGTACAGCAGGTATATTTAACCCCCCCCCCCCCCCCCCCCAGCAATGTGGTATCGATCCGGGGTGCAGGCCTTTTACTTAAGAGCCGCAGCGCCACAGGATTCACTCCAAGTTAAACCGATATTTACTTGTACTCAGATGTTAAGGCTTCGTCTAATGTTTTATAACAATGGTCCATGAAAGCGCAACATGGAGGCCCCAGGTCTAATGCCACGTTTGGTACGAGATATATGGCCTATATTTTACAGCTATTCTATAATCATATACGATTCTATCTCCCCCCCCCCCTCCCCCCCCACACACACACATGACAGTCAACGCCAGCTGGGTTAAGAGTCGCTGCCGCCTCCTCTTCCTCCTACTCTTCTTCCTGTTGTTCTTCCTTATAATGATTCTCTTCCTCCTCCTATTCCTCTTCATCTTCCTTCTACTCTTCTTGTTCGTCTTTCTCCTCCTCCTCTCCTTCATCTTTCTTCTGCTCCTCTTCCTCCTCCTCCTCCTCGGTCGACCAGGTAGACGGTAGCATTCCACCAGGTATGTTTTCAGCCGTTGTACCGAGACGACACAGGTATCAGTCGCTGCAGTGATGGTATACCTGTCGTTGGTACCGAGGCCACCAGTCCTTACACCACGACAACACGGGGCAACCAGGACGACGAGGGTATTAGTCGTTGCAATGGTGACGACAACGACGAGAGAGAGAGAGAGAGAGAGAGAGAGAGAGAGAGAGAGAGAGAGAGAGAGAGAGAGAGAGGTCCAGGCTTCCCTCCATCATCTCACTCAGGTAAAGGTTCATTATCGTGATGGAGTGATGGAGGGCAGCATTACCAACCAAGTGTAGCCGCCAGGTATAGTGTTGTCTCACCTGTCCTCCAAGACCAGGTAAGGCAGGAGGTAAACACACACACACACACACACACAGGTAGTCATGCCTCGGGCCGACAGAATGGTGTTAACTGTTCAACTTTCTGTATTTTATTTTCATGAATGAAGAAAGTAGAAACCAAACCTTTAATTAGACTCAAAGAATCATGCAAAGTAATACAAGGACAATATAAGTGTTTAAGTATGTATATATGTATGCAAATGTGCATGCAAATATATAGCCATGTGTGTTCATACGCTAATGTGATGTGTGTACGTGTGTGTGAGGACTAGGAATATTAACAAATAAACAATGCAAATATTTCTCTCGTCCATTAACAGAAAACGAAAGTGTGTGGGTCGAAGGCAAGGACCAATCGGAGAGCAACTTGGGTCACGTGACTGGCACACAGCCAATAACCAGCTTGCTCGTCTCTCTCTCTACCTCACTTCTGAAATATTTCCCAAACTTCCTAAACACTCTTACTTAAATCCACAACCACCATCCACAACAACATCCACAACACCATCCACACACCACCCACAAACGCCATCCACACACCATCCACAAACACCTTTAGTAAAAAATAAAATAACCCGATATCCTTAACTAATGTAAATGACGATAATTAAGGAAGAAAGATGAAGGTATAAAAAAATGTTCAGGTGTTGACAAAATTCCTTGGACACTTTCGTTAACTGTAAACAAGATAGATAGTGAATTTAACACCCAATTTCCTTCATCATCATCATCATCATCATCACCATCATCATCATCATCACCATCATCATTTTTCGAGTTATTTTTGACATAATTCATAATATAGATCACCTCTAAGATAACCAATGTGTTAAGACCCACCTGAAGATGTAGTCAAGTTGTGTAGGAGGTAGTGACCGTTACCTGTATCTACCTGTTAATGAGGCAGGTGTACCGAGGCGACTTGATGCTGTTTAATATTTGATGTATTTATTGTTTAAGACAAGTGGACATTGTGGCTCACTCGCTGGCTGATGTGTGTGTGTGTGTGTACGTTTAGTCATCACCACAGACAAGACGCCATGCTTAGTACATATATGTCCGTAAATTACTCACCCACTGACGGAGAAAAAAATATTGTATGATTAGAAAACTCGGTTCAGTAACACACTCGACTCAGTAACACACTCGACTCCGTAACACACTCGACTCAGTAACACACTCGACTCAGTAACACACTCACCTCAGTAACACACTCACCTCAGTAACACACTCGACTCAGTAACACTCCCCTAGGTAACACTCCCCTAGGTAACATTCTCGGAGTCAGGTTAAGGTTTGGTTAGGTTAGGTTAAGAGAAACTGGGTTAATAAATGCACCTAAAAGAGTTAAATCATCGTACTCAAGAGGTCAAGATATCGTACTCAGTAAACTAATTCACTGTACTCGAGGGACTTGGCATCGTACTCAAGAGGTTAAAAGGCTTCACTACATTACATATTGAGCGTTGTTAAGAGAGTGAGTTGACAGGTGAGACAGGTGGAGCATTAATTAGTGGTAGCGAGTTATATTCTTGTTGGAGAGAGAGAGAGAGAGAGAGAGAGAGAGAGAGAGAGAGAGAGAGAGAGAGAGAGAGAGAGAGTTATATGTGGGCGGTAGGTTGGGGGGGGGGGGGGTTGTTTATCTTCTATCTTGACCGTCATACCTCAATCTATTTCATTCTCTCAAGCCGCACCCAATAGACATACCACTTCCATTCCTTCCTTCCTTCCTTACGCTCCTTCCCTCCCCCCTTCTCTCTCCATCCCTCCCCTCTCTTCTTCCCTCTATCCCCCCTTTCTTCCATCTCTTCTCCCTCTTCTTCCTTCTCCTCTCCCCTCTTCATGTCTTCCACCACCTCACCGTAGTTTATTTTTACCTCCACTTTACGAGGTTATCATTTACAACAGGTAAGTGATAACCAAGGTGTACTGGAGGCCAAGAGGTCAACATTCTCCTCAGGTAAAATAAATTATAATCTCTTTACCTGTCCTCTCGGAAACGTAAATTAGGACATCAATGACCAGGTGTTTATTGTAACGACCGGAAAGGATAACTAAAGCAACTACAGACAGGCAGACAGACAGCTCACCAGATGATACAAGGTAGTGTGTGTGTGTGACTTGTAGCGGCAGTAGATACCGGATGATGACAGCGTGGAAGCGAGACAATGACAGCTATGCAACACGCAGGATTACAGTATTTGAAACAACAAGTGACTGCCATCCTACAGACGCGATAAACGTACACACGAGACATGAGGTAGCAGTACTCTTATGTCTGTAATCACCGACACAACAGCAGTACTTTGGTTATGAGAGACGGCGGAACACAGGTCATGATTTGCAGTGGAAACTGGTCCAATACTAAAGGATATAATATACTGTATTAGGATACCTCTGTGTAGGAGTGTAGGATACCAGTGTAGTGTTGAGGAAATAAGGGAGAGGGGTGGGGTGAGGGTGGGGTGAGGGTGAGGCCACGAAGCGGGTCATGTTCAGTAGCAATAGTAACCTCCTCCTCCTCCCTTGACTGGCTCACTTGTCTACCTCCTCCTCTTCCTCTTCCTCCTCGACACACCCTCCTCCGCCTCCTCCTGTGAGATAAGGGTGGGGGAAGGATGTGGGGGAGGAGGAGGAAGAGTAGGAATGGTAGGAAAATGAGGAGAGAGAGAGAGAGAGAGAGAGAGAGAGAGACAAGGTTAGGTAGGCCTTAGCTCACTATAGGCCTAAACAATAACAAGAGCCTAGTCCACCCTCGTCATTAATCCAGGTATAAGTATCCCCCTCATTACTACAACACACTCCGGGACACACCTCAACAACCACACTTAAACCACCACACCTGACGAGGAGGTGTGGTGCCAAGACCATCAACAGGTGTGGTGGTAGAGGTTTAATTTGCGGTACAGGTGTAGTGGTTAGTCCGTTTAACAGGTGTGTGGGGGGTGGTTACTGTAGGGGTGGTTGGACCGTTTAACAGGTGTGTGGGGGTGGTTACTATAGGGGTGGTTGGACCGTTTAACAGGTGTGTGGGGGGTGGTTACTGTAGGGGTGGTTGGACCGTTTAACAGGTGTGTGGGGGGTGGTTACTGTAGGGGTGGTTGGACCGTTTAACAGGTGTGTGGGGGTGGTTACTATAGGGGTGGTTGGACCGTTTAACAGGTGTGTGGGGGGTGGTTACTGTAGGGGTGGTTGGACCGTTTAACAGGTGTGTGGGGGTGGTTACTGTAGGGGTGGTTGGACCGTTTAACAGGTGTGTGGGGGTGGTTACTGTAGGGGTGGTTGGGCCGTTTAACAGGTGTGTGGGGGGGTGGTTACTGTAGGGGTGGTTGGGCCGTTTAACAGGTGTGTGGGGGTGGTTACTGTAGGGGTGGTTGGACCGTTTAACAGGTGTGTGTGGGGGGGGGGGGGTGGTTACTGTATGGTTAAAACAAACACTGGTTAGAGGTGATAAAGGACTATTGTAACAAGAGAATGGTGACCTATGGTGGAGGAGCCGCCCATAACCGCCCATAGCAGCCCACGAGCTACTACATCTTGAACCTCCGCCGCCACCCACAGCCACCCACTAGCCTCCCCCCCCCCCCCCAGCTAAAACAAGAAGTTAAATGTTCAGAATTGATTGATGAAAGAACCTCCAAAAAAGACCGTACAGGACTCTTCCCCCATGACCATCTCTCCAGGGGCGGTAAGAGCAGCGGTAAGAGCGGCAGTAAGTGCGGGCCTATCACGACATGCGGCGGTAAGTGCGGCCTTATCACGGCAGGCGTCGGCCAATTTGGGAAGAGAGTCAAAAGGGAGATAATTTCTCTTCTTTTGTCACCAACACACCACCTCCGCCCTCTAATGACCTCGCAGCTATAGACATACCTCCTGTGGCCGACCGTAGGAACCCTCACTGAGAGATAGGAAGATCCTCTGAATATTCCTCCTGGTTGAGATAACACTGGACAGACTGACTGATTGTGTAAATATTTCTCATGGGGAAGATTTAAAGGAATATTTACCATAACTTAAATACTCCTCGCGACCTCCCCCAAATATTTCTCACGACTTACCCTAAGTATTTCTCATAATATACCTCAATATTTCTCATAACTTTCTTAATTCCTCACAGATTTCTTTAATTATCTCTCATGAATGTATTGAATATTCCTCACCACTTTCTACATAGCTTACCTGTGGGAAGCTCATTAACTCCCCTCCCACCTCCACTCCCACAGGTACAATCACGAGAAAATACCTGGCCAAGCTGAACATCTTCCCTCTCCCGCCCACACACACGCATCTCGGCGCACAGGTACACTCACCTCTCACCTACCCCCACACATCTCATCTCCCCACACACATATCAGCTCCCCACACACATCTCAGCTCTCCCCTCCACACATCTCAGCTCACAGGTACACCCAGGACTCACCTATGAGACTCACAGGTAGAGTGGAAACAATTAAGGAAGATAAGAAACATGACACCTCCTCACACACCTGTCAAACGTCAGCAAGGGGGCTGAGGCTAAACCATTGTCCCCCAAAAGGGTCTAAACCATCGTCATAAAGGGGTCTAAATAAACCATTATTCTCAAAAGGTCTAAGTTACCTTCCTCAAAGGGGCTAAGGCTAAACCATCCATCTCAAAAGGTCTAAGTAATAACCTCACAAAGGCTGCGTCATCCTGTAAGGTTTGTTGTGGTGTCTCAGCTGATCTGCCACGCGGGGGGCTGATGACGGAACACCTGCCAGCTGGGAAGGAACAACAATGACGAAGAGAAGAGAAGAAAATAGAGATGATAATAATGAATGGGAGAAGGGAAAATGAATAAGAATATGATGAGAGAGAGAGAGAGAGAGAGAGAGAGAGAGAGAGAGAGAGAGAGAGAGAGAGAGAGAGAGTGTATAGGGGTGTATGATATGAAGGGGTGATTGGGGTGATGAATGATCGTCTCCCCAGTGTTCGCCCCGGCCAG
Organism: Homarus gammarus; assembly: GCA_958450375.1. Taxonomy (NCBI): domain Eukaryota; kingdom Metazoa; phylum Arthropoda; class Malacostraca; order Decapoda; family Nephropidae; genus Homarus; species Homarus gammarus. Next base: position 1,681,186 of record CAUDMG010001356.1, on the reverse strand, counting down.
GTAATTGGTAGCTGCCACGCCAATATACTTACGGCCTGTTGGACAATACGCCAATAAGAAAGCTGCAGGACTGTTATGGCGGGGCAGGGATTGTAGGAGTGGGAGGGAGGTGAGGGAGTGGGAGGAGGAGGAAGAGAGAGAGTACCACTAGATTTCCCGGGGCGGCTCTCCTCCCCCTTCATCTCCTCTTCCAACCACCTCCCCCCCCCCCACAACATCCTCCTCCTCCATCTCTTCCCCCTCTATCTCCACCCCCTTCTCCTTTGCCCCCTCCCTCCTCCTCCCACCTCCACCCTCTTCCCCCTCACCCCCTCCGTCTGGTCTTAGTGTTACTCGTCAGATAGAATGCAACAGTACTTGAGCCTCAGTGGTGTAGGGACCCGATAACTGTTAACTGATACAGATAACAGATAACAGTAATTAATGAACACTACTGGACAGTCTTCACCCAACGTCAGGTTTATAGAGGCCAGAACTTGGGTCTCTTACACGCCAACGCCAGTCTAAGCCAACGCCAGGATCACCCATCTTCTCCTCTTCCTTTACCCCTCCCCTTCCATCTCCTCCATCTCCCCCTCACCTCCATCACCCCCTCCCCTCACCACACAAAAGTTATCTCAACAAGTTCTCTCTATCTCAACTCCTTCATAAACACGTGTTACCTGTAATTACACCTGTACATAATTAACCTTTCTCAAGCAGGTATCGGTGAGTTGCAGGTTCATTAAGTTGACGCTATCAGGTAAGGGGATTATTTATATTATTTTATTACTGTACTCAGATCATATCGCCAGTGTGTGTTATATTGGCCGATACTCAAGACTGTGTTTATACTGTACTATTTGGTTAGAGTACGATCCTAGAGTTGTTGAGTACGTTACTAGTTCTTGAGTACGGTGGTAGAGTTCTTGAGTACGATGATTTTAATCTCTGAATTATGAGGACTTAACAACCTAACTCATCGTACTCAAGAGTTTTAAGTTATCGTACTCAAGATGTGTCGAGTTACCATACTTAAATGATTATTATAGTACTCAAGGGATTAAGTTCATCGTACTCAAGAGATCCGATCATACTCAAGAAGGAAACCAACCAACCAACAAACAAACAAACAAACAAACAAACAAACAAACAAATAAATAAGCAAACAACCAACCCAACAACAAACAAAAACAAAAACACAAACAAACACTAACACAACCACACACTTTACATAACACTGAAAAAAAAACACCCTCTCTACTGCAACCCGTTTATAATTATCAAGATCACTATTATTCAATCACCCTCAAGTAAGAGAGATTCCTGACTAAAACTCACATCAAAATTAATTCCAATAACCACAAATTATCTTTCATCAAATAATTTACATCGGGGAGTCGAATTATGATACGAATTATTGAGGTAATTAAGTTCCCGTAAGTCAAGATGCTTTAAGAATACAATATGGCGACTTAATTACCCTGAGACTCGAGATATTGTGTTTAAGATGTAGTTAAGTGAAGGAGTAATTAACCTGTGTGTGTGTGTTGGGGGAAGCCTCACCTGGTCTCGTTACCTGTTAATTAGTGATAATAATGCTGTTCTTGTGTAGTCATTTAAGTGGTGTTCCTGACTGCTACTTGTGGCGCTACCTGAGTATAGTAATGACTGGTTTGGAACATTTACACCAATATGAAGTGAGAACTATTATGAAGTAAGGGCCATTATGACGCAAGAAACATTATGACGCAAGAACCATTATGAATCAAGAACCATTATGATGCAAGAGTCAATTATGTTGATAGAACCATTATGAAACATGACTCATTATGAAGCAAGCGACATTATGAATCAAGAACCATTATGATGCAAGATCTATTATGACGCAAGCACCACTATGAAGCAAGAACCAACAGCAAGAACTCGCCACAGCCACACACCTCGCCACCCCTACTATCACCATCACTACCACCATCACCCCCACTATCACTATCACTACCATCACCCCTACTATCACTTCCACCACCACCACTATCACCATCACCACTATCACCACCACCACCACTATCACCATCACCACTATCACCACCACCAGTATCACCATCACCACTATCACCACCACCACTATCACCACCACCACCACTATCACCATCACCACTATCACCACCACCATCACCACCACCACTATCACCACCACCACCACTATCACCACCACCACCACCACTATCACCACCACCACTACCACCACTATCACCACCACCACTATCACCACCACCACTATCACCACCACCACCACCACCACTATCACCACCACCACTATCACCACCACCACTATCACCACCACCACCATCACCACCAGCTCGCCAAACCCCGGGAGAATAACGAGCCTTCAGCCAGAGATATTTACTCTCCCTTATAGCAATATCGAGTCGCTCACCAAACTTAGGAAGAGCCAGTGAGAAATGAGAGAACTTCCCACGTTGTAGCCCATAAGACGAGGACGTGAGAAGCCTACTGTTGAGGGGAGGTGAGGGAAAGGGGGGGGGAGAGGGGAGGGAGGGGTGAGAGAAGTGGATGATGAGAGAAGGAGAGTAATGAGGGGAAGATGAGGGGACAACACACCGAGCCAAATATTATGACCTTCTCTTCCTTCCTTCCTTCCCAGTCAATCTACCCATAATCAACGCTTACCCCTCTCCCTATCAACACTCCTCCTCCCCATCAACACTCCCCCCTCCCCATCAACACTCCCCATCCCTTCAACATCACCCCATCACATCAACACAGCGCCCCTCCCTGCAGAAGACCTGACGGGGTAGACGCAGGACACAAGGGCTCTTACCGTGCATTAACAGCCGCCTGTCCTGCCAGATCCTCGCTGCCGGACTTCCTGGAGAGGAAAAACAACAGTCAATAACAACAATAACAACAGCAAAAACAATAACAACAAATATAATAAAATAACAAGAGTCAGCACTACTACTACTAACAATAATAACAATAAATAATAATAATAAAAATGTTTTCTAGAATGTGTGTGTATGAATGTTTGTGTGTGTGTGTGTGTGTGTTTACCGTTGTCTCACCATCATCATTACCAACACACACACACACACACACACACACCTTCAAGAGGGTAATTAAACAGAGTCAGTGACCGAGGGAGGGAGGGACCAGCGGCGGCCTCTGAGAGAACACAAGACAACGTTTTTATCATACAAGCTCTGCAACATCAAGTGTGTCTTATAGGGAAGTGCCTCTATACCTGGTAACCTCCACAACACAACTGGTAACCTCCAACACAACTGGCAACCTCCAACACAACTGGTAACCTCCACAACACACCTGGTAACCTTCACAACACACCTGGTAACCTCCACAACACAACTTTGGCGAAAAAATCATTAACACAGGTGAATATAGAGAGAGAGAGAGAGAGAGAAGTCAACACCCCAGCCTAACCCCACCACCTAGGACTCTAGCACCAAGCTTGAGGGAGGAGGAGGAGGTAGATACCTATACAACAATGGTGGGAACTCGTCAAACAACAAGGTGGTGGTGGTAGTGGTGGTGGTGGTGCTGGTGCTGGTGGTGGTGGTGGTAGTGGTGGTGGTGGTGGTGGTGGTAGTGGTGGTGGTGGTGGTGGTAGTGGTGGTGGTGGTGGTGGTGGTGGTAGTGGTGATGGTGGTAGTGGTGATGGTGGTGGTGGTGGTAGTGGTGGTGGTGGTAGTGGTGGTGGTGGTAGTGGTGGTGGTGGTGGTAGTGGTGGTGGTGGTGGTGGTGCTGGTGGTGCTGCTGGTAGTGGTGATGGTGGTGCTGGTAGTGGTGATGGTGGTGCTGGTGGTGGTGCTGGTAGTGGTGGTGCTGGTGGTGTCCAGGGGCGACATAATCTCAAGAGCTGAAGAGAGACGACTTGGAGGAGTATAAATAGCATGAAGGCCGAATTTTCTTCTCCCCCTCCCCCAGACTCCTCCCGTTTGACTCTTGGACGAGACGAGGCTCCTCTTTCTCCCTTTCTCGCTCAGGATATTTACTGTCGTACTCTGCACCCAACCCAACCCAACCTAACCTAACCTAACCTAACCTAAGATCACAGCACACGTAGTAAATCCACCGATGGTTAAGTCTAAAAATCCAACAATTGAAACATCCTTCGGGCGTTTATACAAGTGAAGAAGATGACTAGATGTATAGAATCGTTGGAGGTGTTAAAGGGGAAAGTAACTTGTCTCTTATACCACAGGAAAGTAGCAGTAACACCAGGTACACTACGTAACAACGACACACAGACATCACAAGACTCAATACCTGCAGCTCCTCTAAGAATTCAATAAACAAACTCAGGACAAAATCTATACACACACACACACACACACACACACACACACACACACACACACATGAGCGAGTAGTGTGGATACATACGATAGTAACCCCCCCCCCCCAACCCCCCTCACAGTAAGATCCGCTTGTCACTCTGCAACTTCTTCAACATGCAACTTCAACTGATGGTATTTGTTCTTGTGGCTAAAAAGATTCATTCCTCGTTGGATGAAGACTCCTACAGGTAACGGAGACAGGTGGAAGAAGGAGGCGTGGAAGGTGGTGTGCCTGGTGTGGATATTAATTCTTCTACAGGAGAATTTTGGCGTGGAATTCCTGAGCCTCTGTGTTGACATTTGAGATTGCATGTGTTAAGAGGAGGAGGCAGGTGTACAGGTGTTAAGAGGAGGTGTGGCGTGTGCAGGTGTTGGTAGGCGTGGTGGAAATGGATGGTTCCTCCCCCTAACCCCTGAAGAGATCATTTGAATCACTCGCCTCAATCACCAATAATCCGCCTCACTTCAGCTTCGTGATGAATACCTTGTGTGAACTGATGAAGGGACAAGCTTCACCATCCTTACCTCCACAACCCTCACCAACACCATCCCAGCCATCACCACCACAACCCTCACCACCCTCACCATTCATCATCAGGAGCCAGTAGATGGTATCAGTATAACAACAAGCGTCATCTCACCACTCAGTCATATCAAGACAGGCAGCTCTCTCTAATATACCACCTGTCTCACCTCACTTCACCTGTCTCACCTCACCTGTCTCACCTCACCTCACCTCACACTCATGGAGGCATCACACTCCACTGTCCGCACGTGAATAATAATAATAATAATAGTAATAATAATTTAGAAACAGAAAACTGACAAAATAATAATTAACATTTGACAAATAAACAAATACACAGATAAAATAACATCACAGTAAATAAATAACACTGGTAAATAAATAACACTGGTAAATAAACAAAAAATAAACACAATTCAGGTAACATTAACACCTGTAAAGAGAATGTTTAATTAACCACTGAAAAATATACTACTGAAATCTTTTAATAAATATCTGAATAAAAACAAATAAGTACATAATAATATTTATCAATTATATATAAAATGAATGAAAATAAAATAGAGAAAAATATCAATTATAACCAATAATAATAATAATAATAATAATAATAATAATAATTATGTTTAAATCAAATAAGATACTGTACATTAATTATTAAGTAAATATATAAGTTAAACAAAAGTTATTTATTATTACTATTATTATTAGTCCACTGAGTCATTCCTTTACTCAAGAGCATAAATTAATAAAACGTTTTCGCTATTCAGAAAAAACTTAACCAATTGAACTTGTTTTCATTACACAGGAAACAATCATGGCGGCATATATCTACTGTCTGAGGGTTGGAGACTACGGCCCTCCACTCCAAACTTTTTTTTAAACCTTACCGAACATTATCCACCAAGACGAGGGCATTAACCACCTACGAGGGCATTAACCACCTCATATAAGAGATGTACCACACACACACACATTGATCATTTACTTTTTTGACTCCTTCTAAGGCGTCCCCTTCTTCCGCTTGCAGGAGAGAGAGAGGGAGAGAGGGAGAGAGAGAGAGAGAGAGGGAATATTATGTAGTCAGTGACAAGAAAATTATATATAGAGAAAAGAAAGTGAGAGAGAATGATATAAAATAGGTAGTGTGTGTGTCCATAATCCCCATTCTCTCCCCTTCAACCCCTTCCCCCTCCAAACACCCTTACCCCCTAAATTGGAGAAATAGGGGGGGGGGGGGGTCACTGAACAGCTGTTATTGAGATTGTCAGCCTTCAAAATAATGCTCCAGTGATCACGTACACAAAACGCTTACACTGACAGCTTGAGAAATAGTTTGCAGCTTGAGAAATAGTTTACAAACCTTGATCACTTGAGCACGATGACTTAATCACCTGAGCACAGTATCATCTTACTCTAGGCAAATTGGACATTGTACTCAAAGGGTTTAGACATCGTACTCAAGGAGATGAACCATTTTGTCCTCAAGGGGTTAAATCTGCATACTCATGAGGTTAATTTATCGTACTCAAGGTGTTAATTATTATACTCAAAGGGTTAAATTAGTGTACTCAAGAGCTTAAACTAGTGTACTCAAGAGCTTAAATTAGTGTACTCCAAATGGTTAACATAACATACCCAATGGTCTAATTCGGCAACACACCCTGACAACGCACTCACACCCAGACAACGCACTCACACACACTAACAACGCACCCACACACCCTGAAAACGCACCCACACACCCTGAAAACGCACTCACACACACTAACAACGCACCCACACACCAGAGATTCAAGTGACTGGAAGTCTTAACTCAGTGACTGGACCTTTTAACTGACAATTGACTGGAGCTTTAAACAGACACATAACTGAAACCTTTACGAAATGACTGCTACCAGGGAATGTCTGTCCACCCCAACACACAGTAGAAATTACAATGATAATCTTACACACATGCTACACTACTAATCATGACAGGTAACATACAGGTAAGACGTGCAACACAACATACAATATAAACTGACTAATAATACTTAATGACAGGTAATGACTCGTGAAAAATGTACAAAATTATATAATAATATTTTAATAATATTGTGTAGTTTGAATTTTTCCGGTGTTTTTTTTTTTAGGGGGGGGGTTGGGTGGGTGGGGGGAGTCAGTGTGAAGGTATACTGAAAGGTGGAACACGCGAGCAGGTTAATGATTATCCTGACAGGTAACAAGGGTGAAAAAGACGTATTGTAAAAAAAAAAAATGGGAAAAAAACAATTAAAAAAAAAACTTAGAAAATAAGAAAGAAGGGAAGGTACCGGTGAAGACTGTACCACGCAATGACTGTACCACGCAATGACTGTACCACGCCACGTTAAGTGTGATGTGGGATTGTTATGATTATTGAGGAGGGCGCTGAGGAAGTGTGACAAAAACAACCTCAACAGAAAGCCCATAAGAGTCACCCTATCGTGATGGTTCAACTCTGGGTCTTGTATTTACTGAAGTGTGTGTGTGGGGTGGGGGGGGGGGGGGGAGGAAGTGGTAACATTGTAGGAATTGTCAGTGGTTGTTATGTTTGTGACAAATTGTTTGGCTATCAGTTACTCACTAAACCATCGCTGGAACACCTCTAATCAACACAGGGAAACTCTGTCTGTCTGTACTTGTGACAGTCTCTCCTCAACTTAAGACAAAGGGTCTTTCAGCAGAACGCCATCACGGGCAGCATGACACACGGGACCACAGTAGTGTCACGGATCCGCGGGCAGTGCCACACGTTCTAACACCACCAGAGTTCACATTCCTCACTAGTGCCACGTTCACAACATTCAGTGCCATCTCCTCACAAGGATACAAGCTCCAGCACACCTTCAGGATGCCAGCGAGGTCCTCCGTCGTTGCAATACTTACTTGCGCTTGGCTGGGCTGGACAGTTCCATGATGACGCTGGTGGCAGTCATGGTGGTTGGTCACTAGGGACTGGAGGCTCCTGACACAAGCTGACGGACAAGTAGACTCCCAAGCACCCAGGTTGTAGTGAGACTCATAGTTCTAGTGAAGGCTACAACGAGTGTTACTATACATCATCCACAGGTAGAGGGGCGATGAGCTACAGGTAATTATCACAGTTATGCACCAGTGTCACAGACCACAACCAGCATGGAGGACGCCGCACCTATATACATGTAATATCCGTATGGTAATTATTTTTTTAATATACAAGACAGGTTAGGGTAGTCCTACAGCCTGCCCAACACACGGTCACTTAAGGGTCCCGCAAATGCTATGCTGGTTTGGCCCACTGGCTACTAAACATAGTGGCCTCCATCAACCAGTGGCCAGCAGATGCCCCGTGCCCAGAGTATCGTACACACACACACACACGGCCAGGCCCACATCCCAGTAATTATTTACACATCTCATTCTCTGTAGTAAAAACGTTGATGCATGATAGTTACGGTACACAGCACAGACGACCTTAAGATGATACACGTTGGTGGTTGTTAACAGTACAGGTTGTGTCTCATTAGTAATCAGGTAATCGAAAGATAAATATATTAACACCAGGTTCATACGTCTGGCCCAGGTGAGAATCACACCTGTACACTGACAGTTATCACCCGGTCAAAATAAATACCCCATTTTCCCTGGTCAACATCCCAGCGATTGTGTCCGGGATAACTCGGCGAAATAATACACTATGGACGAGGCCGCTGGCGAGTGCCCGGGGTATTCCTGTCTCGCCTTGACGGTTTGTTGACAGTGGGAGTCGAGGCCCCGGCGACCCCTGGCAACTCGGGTCAATCGGTAGGATCTGGGCGCTGGTACCCACAGGCCTCCTCAGTTGTGATTGGGTCGCCCGCCAGCTCTCCCCTACCATTGGCCCGCGGAATATTTAATACAATCTCAGCTTTGCTCTATCGCACAAGAACGGCCGCGGATTCAGCCAACTTGAAGCCCCGGCCCGCACTGTAGCAGCCAGGATACTTAACCCGGACTGAGGGAAGGATTAGACGACACAACCTCGGTTTCTTCTTTTTACCTGTTGGTAGTGTGAGATGCAGAATCCCTCCAGGGTATCTACCTGTTAGGACCAGCGGTAGAGTGAAAGGGCTTAACCCACGTGGAGCGGCGAGCGCGTGAATGTGTCCTAACTCACGGGTTATGAAGGGCCCTCACACCGGCCCATACCTCTATTTCATTCTTCCTTCTCCACCCGACTACCACCAGCCCATTGAGGAGGGACCTGAAGGGCGCAAACCACAGCCCCCACCGCGAATAATTCAAGCCTCCCGTGACGTCAACATAGAGGTGTAATTTATGGCAGTCTAGGGCGGGCTGCGTCCTCCCACCTCCCTGGCCTTGATGTGAATATTTACACTACTGTTAGCACTGGTCGGGCGGTGGCGGCGGCGACCGTGGGGGTGACGCTAGTGGCACTCCTCGTCTCGCCGCCGCCACTAACACCACTACCCCCCCCCCCCCAAACAATTCTACTATTCTATAATGATAAAAGCCTTCGCCAGTACAAGCCAACAGCAATGCCTGACGTTCACCCTACAACCTACAATGATACGTATATGGAAGTTAAATGCCAGACGAACGTTCACTTGCCCCGCCGCTAGCACGAGTTCTTCTTTTCTTAATGATACTACCACCAGGGGCGGATACGTCTTGTCCGACACTACCACGACAGAACGACTACTACCACGACCAGCCTACCACCATTCTTTAAGTACTACCACTATCACCACCACCCCTTAAGTACTACCACTATCATCCACCATCCCTTCATAGTGATCTAACCACCATCCACTCACCCTGACCTTTCCACCATCACCACTATCTCGTCACCACCACCACCATCATCCTTCACTCTGACCCACCCTACCATAACCACCACCATTTTTTCAACCTGATCTACCACCATCTGAAAACCACACACACACATCTACCACAACTTTACCTCAGTCGTATCCCTACACACCTGTCTCTTCACATCTGCATCCACACCTGCTCTATCTACACACCTGCAGTTACTTACAGTAGATCTCACTTACAGAGTCTTGTTGTAAGCTTGACCCGTTTATTGGACTAAAACAGCTTGACACAGCATCATCGCCTCCTCCTCCTCCTCGACCTCCACCTCCCACTCAGGACTGAAAACTGAACTTGCACTATTGTTTACCAACTCCCACCAACACCACCACCACCACAACAAAAGCCGCTAATAACAGCAAAAATTCGCTAAAATTCACTCAAACTCAACTCAAAATCGCTAACATTCATCACCATCAATCCTCATACTTCTCAAAATTTATATCATCATCAAATTAAAAAAAAATCACCATCAATGTAAACAATTCCGAAAAAAATCCCAAAAAATGTGTTAAATTTAGCGAGTATTTTCCAGCTGAGTTGACAACACTGATTTAGAAGCGCTGACGCGACTCAACCTTGGCAACACTATCACAACATTAATGACTAGTGGATAAGAGACAGAATTCCGTTATTAGTTATTGGTATTTCAACCTTATCGTATAGTAGAGGTTAATGTTATGATAGGAGAACTTTTTACTACTTGGAGGATAACCTAACCTAACCTAACTTAACTTTAACCAATAGAAGAATGTGTGGTAGTGGTGGTAGTGGTGGTCGTGGTGGTGATACTGGTAGAAGTGGTTGTGATTATAATGGTGGTCGTGGTGGTAGTAGTAGTAGTGGTTGTGATAAGTGGTGGTAGTAATAGTTGTGGTAATAATACAAATAACGATGGTGGTAGTAGTCATTATAGAGGTAGTTGTGATGATACCGGTGACAACGATAGTGGTTGTGACGATAAGAGTTTGGGTGATGGTGGTTGGTGGGTCCGTCCGTTGTCCGTCTGTCCGTCCGAGACCAATTAAAGCAGATTAAGAGTCAGGGAACGGACTTGCCTACTTCATCAAGGCTGTCGGCTGTCACTGGTATCTTGGGGGGGGGGAGAGATTGGTGGAGGAAGAAAGATGGGAGGGAGTAGTAGAAGAAGGGAGAAGGAGAGAGAGAGAGATGAATAAATAAATATCAGAGAAGGAGAGAAAGAAAATACCCCCCCACCCCACCATCCTCAACCCCCTCCTCCCCTCAACCCCCTTCCCCCTCAACCCCCTTCCCCCTCAACCCCCTTCCCCCTCAACCTCCTCCTCCCCTCAACCCCCTTCCCCCTCAATCCCCTTCCCCCTCAACCCCCTCCATCCCCTCACCCCTCACCACGTCACACATCCTTCACCGGACACACCTGGACAGGCACCAATAAAACACCTTTACTAATATGGCCTCAAAATTCACCACAAAATGAAGCAAAAATACTTAATACCTTTTTTAGAAATATTTTAATGAGATACTAAATTATTCTCACCTGTCTTAAATTCATCTCACCTGTGTTAAATTCATCTCACCTATGTTAAATTATTCTCACCTGTGTTAAAGTCATCTCACCTGTGTTAAATTCATCTCACCTGTGTTAAATTATTCTCACCTGTACTAATAACTTAAGAGAAATAATTCAGTAAGGTATGAGTGTTAATTATTTTTTATATGTATTCAGAAATAACTGTAGGATTTTTTTTATCTAGAACATTAAGTCGGTAATAAATTCTTAATAGTGTAATAATTCTGTGGTTGGAGTATTTACATTATATATATACAGGTGTTACAATGAGAGAGTATTACATATGTATTATGTCTGAACGTTTGTAATGAAGAGTGTTGGGATAGTGTTAAGAGATGTGTCAAGTGATGTGTTAAGAGATGTGTCAAGTGATGTGTTAAGAGATGTGTCAAGTGATGTGTTAAGAGATGTGTCAAGTGAGAGATGTAACGCAAAACACACACACACACACACACACACACACACACACACACATTTTTTTTACTCGAAAGAAAAAATATCGGAAAATTTAATAATAAAAAAAATCGAATTTAAAACTAAAAAAATATAACTAAAATGCCAAAAAATTTAATAATAAACAAACTGAAAGTAAATACATCAGAATATAGTTACTTGTGCTAAGGTGAGGTAAAAGGAGCATATTAATTCCGTAGAGTTATGTTAGGACGGGGTGAGGGTGGGGGGCGGGGAGGGGGGTGAGGAGGAGGGGGTGAGGAGGAGGGGAGGATGGGGTTAGGAGGATGAGGGGTGAGGAGGATGAGGGATGAGGAGGAGGGGGATGAGAAGGAGGGGAGGATGGGGGTGAGGAGGAGGGGAAGAGGGGGAGGAGGGGAAGAGGGGGAGGAGGAAAGAGAGGGAGGACGAGGAGGAGGTGGGAGAGGAGGAGGCGAACAGGGAGAGGAAAAAAGAAGAGGGTGGAGGAGGAGAGATGAAGAGGGAGGAGGAGGAGAGAAAGAGGTCAAATATAAGGAGAAAGCAGAAGAACGATTAAGGAAAGGAAAAGGAAAAAAGCAAAAAATTAAGCAAAAACACATCCTGCATAAGACAGTCAATACCACGTCCTACAGCCAATACCACATCAGTCACCGGTCATGGCATCATTATACCAAGCATCTATAATGAGAGACCACAAACCAACCCCCCCCCCCCCCCTTCTCCTCCTTAATGGTCGAGCCATAAGAGAACGCCACTACAAGCAGAAGGTTAGGGGGGGGGGGGGATACGTTCGTCTGGCGTAGGACCTAAGAACGTGTTATTATGGGGGAACGAGAGAATGAGTCGGGCGATCATGTACGCTCGTGGTAGCGATGGTTCGAATGGTATGGGGTTGTTTTTAATGGGTTGCTCTTAAGGAGGTTTTAGATAATGGGGAAATGGGTAATGGGTTTTGTGTTTGCCTTGAATCGTGGGTTTTAATGGCGTTTTTTAAGGGTAAGTGTACAGTGTGGTCTTATCTAATGGGTCGTGAAGACTAATGGGACTCCAGTTTTAATGACCTTGGTCTTGTTTTAAAAAGGTTAATGGGTTTTCTATTGACCTTAAGGGGTTTTAAGATTATATAATGGGCTTTGTACTAACCAAACCAAACTCCCAACCAAAACTAACCATTCCTCCAGTACCTAGCCTCTTGTTTGAGTCTCTCCTATCCACCAGAACCATCTAGCCAGCCAGCAGTAGCCGTAAGTAGCCATTGTCTGCAGATCACAGCCATCAAGTGAACTCGTTAAAGATAGTAAGACTTCATTACTAAGGCTCCTGTATTATGGAGGGGAACAGTGTGGTGGGTGACGTTAAGGCTCTGTGATCCGGCTGTCAGGAGGAGCCAGACCAGAGCCACAGAGGAGATCCGGTAATATATGAGACCAGAGCCAGAGAGAAGATCCGTCAATATATTAGACCAGAGCCAGAGAGAAGATCCGGTAATATATCAGACCAGAGCCAGAGAGAAGATCCGGTAATATATTAGACCAGAGCCACAGAGGAGATCCGTCAATATACCAGTCCAGGGCCAAAAAAAAAAAAAAAAAAAAAAAATATCCGGCAACAGACAAGCCGGATACAGTCTCCCGCAGAAGGTGTAAAATAAAAACTCCTTAACGAACAGTAAGGAGATAATAACACCAGGGCTCCCACACTGTCCTCCTTCATCTCAAAACATCGCAGCAAAATCAGATCGCTAATTTACACAGGTGTTTTGGGCCGCTCCGAAAGGTAGCAATTACTCCTCCACAGCCTAAAACCAATTACGATTGGCTATCATCCTGTGCCCTCCCTCGACCAATCAGGAAAGAGACTCGGGGCCGATCAGATCAAGGTTGGTAAGGGTGGTTGTGGTTCTGTGTGCGTGTGTAACTCAATTACTGGTAGATGAGTAGTGAGAGCAACCCACACAGGTGAACGCGGCACACCTGGGGAAATGAGTAAAGACCTCGCCCCTTTACCTGGCTCAAGACCTTACCTGTACCTGGCTCAAGACCTCATCTGTACCTGGATAAACACACACACACACACACACACAATAACCAGACTATCTCTCAACTAGGGCCTGGGCAAGAGTAGTAAGTGTGTATTGCAGGTGTATGTTACAGGTCTGTGTTGCAAGTGTGTGGTAACCGAGACAGGTAATCCAACAAGCTCTTTATGACAGGTGACCCTCTATTACACGACACCTGTAAACAGAAGATGAATCAGTATCTGGGGTCGACAGGAGAAAGGAATCACTGCCTCTATCTGAATACAAAGAGAGAGAGAGAGAGAGAGAGAGAGAGAGAGAGAGAGAGAGAGAGAGAGAGAGAGAGAGAGAGAGGAGGGGGGGGGGGGGGGGGGGTTAAGGCTCGTCCTAGATCCGGCATGGTGTTCATGATGTAAGCCGGCCGATATAACTATTGTATCGCAGCAGCCGGCTCTGATTAATAAACATACGGACATTTGTAAACCGGTAGTGCGAGGAATAACAAGCTGCGGCCCAGAGAGAGAGATGTTGTATATTTAACCTTTCATTAAAAACTATTGGTTAAAAAAAGACATCAACACATCCCCCCTCCCCTCCCCCTCCTTGGCCATCCCGTAAACCCCCTTCCATCCCCTCCTCCTCCCCCTCCTTGGCCATCCCGTAAACCCCCTTCCATCCCCTCCTCCTCCCCCTCCTTGGCCATCCCGTAAAACCCCCTCCCCTCACTTATCCACCCCCTAGTCCCCCTCCCCTATGGCTATCCCTTCCTTCCACACCCTCTCCCCACTGGCCAACCCCTAGTCCCCCTCTTCCTCCACCTGCCTATCCACCTCCCCAGCTGGTCACCCCCTAGACCACCTCCCTCCACCCTCCCTGGCCATCCCCTAGACCCCCCTCCCCACTGCACCCCTCCCACCTGGCACCAACACTCAGGCCCCTGCCCCCCCACCTGGTCACCCTCTCCCTCACCTGGTCACCCCCTAGACCACCTCCCTCCACCCTCCCTGGCCACCCCCTTCCTCACCTGGTCACCCCCTAGACCACCTCCCTCCACCCTCCCTGGCCATCCCCTAGACCCCCCTCCCCACCTGGTCACCCTCTCCCTCACCTGGTCACCCCCTAGACCACCTCCCTCCACCCTCACCTGGTCACCCAGACCCACCCTCCCTGGCCACCCCCTTCCTCACCTGGCCACCCTCTCCCTCACCTGGTCACCCTCCAACAATGGTCGTATAAATCAACTAATTTTTTACGGTTTCTTACATGATAATTGACGGTGAAGATCATGAAGATTCACTCAAGGACGGGGGGCTGAATCAGAACCAATGGAGGACAATCAGAACCGCTGAAACACAATCAGAACCTCTGGAACACAATCAGAACCGCTGGAACACAATCAGAACTGTTGGAACACAATCAGAACCTCTGGAACACAATCAGAACCGCTGGAACACAATCAGAACCGCTGGAACACAATCAGAACCGTTGGAACACAATCAGAACCGCTGGAACACAATCAGAACCGCTGGAACACAATCAGAACCGCTTCTCTCTCAGGCTAAATGTGAAATCAACACTAACTGCTTAAGAAGACTGATCGCGTGTGATAGCAAGACTAACCCAGATAAGACTGTCTCAAGAACTTCCTGAAGATGATATTACTGAAATGTTTTTATTTGTGTGTGTGTGTGTGTGTGTATTTCTTCCCCCTCTTTAGATGGAAGGGGGTGAAAGAGGGATTTGTTGTTATATAAAAAGGGGGGAATTCTAGCTATATTAGGAGTTGAAAAGGATGATTTGTTATATCAGGGGGAAGGGGGGGGGAGGGGGAGGGGGCAATAACCTCATTTCAACTTTGATGATCGGGGTGGGAGGGGGGGGGAGGGGTGAGAGGTAATTTGCGTGCACCAAGCAGCAAAAGCAGTGATGGTATAGGAAAGCGGGAGGGAGGGAGGGAGGGAGTTATATATAAAAGGAGGTGAGGTGAGAAAGGGAGGGAAGGGGGGAGTAGAAGGAAGGGTAGGGGGTGGGGGAGGTGAGAAAGGCAGAGAAGGAAGGCAAGAAGCAAGTGAAGGAGAGTAAAAAGAAGGACAGGAGAAGGAATTGAAGGTAGGAGGAGGGAGAGAAGGAAAGGAGGGAGGGAAGATAAGGAGGTGAAGGAAGGTAGAAGGAAGAAGAGAAAAGAAGAGGAGGAGGGATGAAGGCAAGAAGGAGGGAGGGAGGGAGGGAAGTAAAGGAGGGAGGGGAGGTAGGAAGGAAGGGAGAGAAGGTCAAGCTCGTTCCCTCCTCCGTGCAGTCATAAGCAGTAGTATTATTGTGGATGACGGATACATAAAAGAAATGATTCCTTCATTAAATTCATTTTAGAAATAATTTTCGACTAGCTTATGGCTATAAAGTGTGTGTGTGTGTGTGTATCCGGACTTAACTCAGGCAAGCAGGTTGTACACACACACACACACACACACAACACACACACACACACTCGGTTTATCTGCAGTGTGTGGTGGCCGCAGAACAATCACAACATACCCGCTCTATTCACTACACCGCGAGCCTAAACTGTTACATTATAAAAAAAAACTCTGTAAACAGGTGAACAAAAATGCCAAGTGGATTTAGTAAACGCCAGACAGCACCTCGAAAATGACAGACAGACAGACAGACACACTCTCTACACCCCCTCACTTGTAATTACTCTCAAGATGATGGTGTGTCTGTGTGTGTGGACGGAGGGGGGAGGGGGGGGACTATCAGCTGAGAAAAGAAGGTTTAATTGAATTACACTGTATTGAGAACTACTTTTATCTCTCAGAATTAGGTATTATTTCCAAAGAGAGAGAGAGAGAGAGAGAGAGAGAGAGAGAGAGAGAGAGAGAGAGAGATGCGATAAGTGAATGAGTGAGGCGAGTATGTATGTGTGTACGCAGTTACGCATCAGGAAGGTCGCTTCTACCTGGAGGTCAAATCGCTATCCAATCAGCAACGAGTGACTGACAGCGAATCAGATAGGTGGAGTTGTCGTGGTGGTGGACCAGCCGTATTGGGCGCCCCCCCCCCCCCATCTCCATACCGGGGGGGTGGAGGGGGGGTAGGGAAGGTGTCACTGTCAATCTAATACCCAAACAATAAATAGTGCCCAACAAGCTTCTCTTATCATGAAATAGACACCTGTAAATTACCTGTAAATACCTGTTATATACCTGTAAACACCTGGAAATACCCGTAAATATTTGTAAAATACCTTTAATACCTTTAAATTACCTGTAAGTACCTGTAAATCTTTTAAAAACCTGTAAAACACCTGTAAAACACCTGTAAACACCCGTAAAACACCTGTAAATATCTGCAAACACCCATAAAACCCATGTAATTACCTGTAAAACACCTGTACAAATCTGTAAAACACCTGTAAACACCCGTAAAACACCTGTAAATATCTGCAAACACCCATAAAACCCATGTAATTACCTGTAAAACACCTGTACAAATCTGTAAAACACCTGTAAATTCATGGATTCTTGTCTGAATAATTTAAATCACGTTATAATGAAAAAATCTTCAAGTTACCTGTGCCATTTCTTGTCTCGATGACGTAATGAGTCACTAAGATCACAGGTAAATTAACACAACAGGTAAATCATCATCAATCATCATCAATCAACATCAACTAACACCACCACCATCATCATCAAATCATCAATGACCCTTCCAACAAATTACGTATTGATCAATGTTAATTAATTATTCACCTAAACAGCTCATCCACCTTTACCTGTTGCCGCCACCTCAGGATCTCACGATGGTTGGGAGGAGGAGGAGGAGGACTAAGAAGAGAAGGGAATGATTGACCACAAAACCATTAGCTACCCCTTGAGATAGCTTCCTTTCACTCGCTCACCCAGCCAGCCGCCAGACATGGGGAGACTTTACGTGACTTAAACAATTTCTTTAATATCGACAAGGGGGGAAAACCAGGACGTGACTCGCCTTAAAGAAAAGAGAGAGAGAGAGAGAGAGAGAGAGAGAGAGAGAGAGAGAGAGAGAGAGAGAGAGAGTAATCGGGGCCAAATCTTTCTTTACAAAAAGTTCGTCTAAACATATTTTTATACATATATACATCCGAGAGCCGTCCATGATCGTAAATCAAAGCAGCTGTCATTGAATGCATTATTCCTCCGTAGTTACTGTGGCATATACCTAATAATGTAGTTCATTTGAGGAGGTAAGAGGTTGTTGGGGGGTTAAGTGCTTCGCTGTGGCTTAAGAGGGTGGTCGTTAACCCTAGGACACACACACACACAGTAACACCTCAAGCCTGACGCACACATGACACACAAACATGCAGTAACAAACCTCAAGAACATAATTATGGTCTCACAAACATTGAAACAACACCAACATCACCGTGTACACATCACAAACATTTAGTACAAGACCAGACCCACAGTTAACTCTCTCTCTCTCTCTCTCTTTCAATGGTCCTCACAACTATAATTTCCTCCCTCCCATCCGACACTACCAGCACCAACCTAGCCTAACCAACTTAACCTAACCAACCTAACCTAACCAAACTAACCTAATCTACCCCTCGCGTTACCACAGATGCACCACAAATAATGAGATCAAATAAATAAACTGGAAATAGGTCCAATGACATAACAAAAATAATTACAACAACAACAATCACAACTATAACAACAACAACAACAAAGTCACAATAACACCTGTGCAATCAATGTAAAAAATTATAGCGACAATATAACGCACTTTTAGCCACAATATAACGCACTTTTAGCCACAAACCTACACTAAAAACACACCCGGATAGAGTGAGTGTACAAGCAATAACCTATTAGCCACAGTGTTCTCATAAATCTCTTACAAGGATAACCACTTGAGCAGCTCTTCCCAATGAAAGAAAATTGTCCCACATTAGTTGTAATTCTGCTCAAACCTCAAACGAACTATCATCAATTTCAACTTGGAATTCTGCTGCTAAAAGTAAAAAAAAAGGTAATCTATTTCAACTTGCAATTCGACTAAAAGGAAAAAAAAATACCATAAATTTCAATTTTCAACACTGCCAAAAGGTCTAAATATTATCAATTTCAACTTGCAACTCAACCAAATATACACAACAACACAATCACTTTTCAGCTTCCAATACACAAACATTATCCCAATTTGTACTTCAACCAACGTAATATTTACAGCGGCTTAACCATGTGTAAGAGAATCAATAAAGCGAATTACCTTCATAAAAAAAACCCACATTACTAACACTCTTACTACACTCAGTCTTGCGTACACTCAGTCTTGCGTAGACTCAGTCAGCTGGAAGATCACCAGCCATTAGTTTCAGTCGAGTTACAATAATCTACAGGTATTTTAAGTGTTAGTTACCTGAGTGGTTAACGATACGATATCGGCACATTAAAGTCCGGTTTTCCCCTAGTACAGGTAAGGGGCCAGGTTCCTCCTAGTACAGGTATGGGTCAGGTTATCACTAGTACAGGTAATGGGTCAGGTTATCACTAGTACAGGTAATGGGTCAGGTTATCACTAGTACAGATAAGGGGCCAGGTTCCCTCTAGCATAGGTAAGGAGCCAGGATCTTCCTAGTACAGGTAAAGGGTTAGGTTCCCCCTAGTACAGGTAAAGGGTCAGGTTCCCCCTAGTACACTTTCTACAAGAGGGTCAACAAGCTCTTCCACAAAGCATGCTAATCATCTTGAAGGAGCAGCCGAGGTATTCACTTAAGAGAGTTCCCACAGCGCCTGCAGTGCCTCCGGCAGGGGGTTCTTGTGTATATTTTCATTATTCCACCTGTCGATGGTATCAACAAACGCACCGACACAATGTATAGCCTGGCGTGAGCTCCAACAATAACCAGCTAAACTCTGGCGTTAACCCTCAAAACTCCTCCACCGGGTATAATGCCTCAACAACTCGGCCTTTTGTCTCGGGAGGAGAGGCCAAGTCTTCCCATTATTTCCCATGAAGACGGATCACCTCCCAGATGGATTATATATTCCCTAATCTGGGAGTTGAGGGAGGGGAAGTGAGGCGGTGTAGGAAGCTGGCTGGCTGGTCAAGAAAGTGCACACACTGTAGGAGCATGAACACGCCAGCCAACCAGCCGAACGTTCATCAGATACAGCACCTGGTCGACCAGGGTCCCTCCGTGATCCATCTTGTGCTTCAGAGGACCCGCTGCAAGAGAGTGATGGAAGGGGGGGGGGGGGGTGGTGGTGGTGGGGGGGTGATGGAGGGGGGGTGGTGGGGGGGTGGTGGTGGGGGGTGGTGGTGGTGGAGGGTGGTGTAGTGGAGGGTGGTGTAGTGCAGGAGGGTAGTGGTGCTGAAGGAGGGTAGCTGTGGTGGTGGTTTGAAGAATACGGTGTACAGTCCCCTTCACTGGTGCGTTTACAGGAGCTCGTCAGGTTTTATGCAGTGTGACAAGAACATAAGAACATAAGAATGGAGGAAACTGCAGCGGGCCTATTGGCCCATACTGGGCAGTCCCGTTTACACCCAACCCCTATTGCTCATATGAGCATCCAACCTATGTTTGAAGCAATTCAGCGTATTCGAGTTAATGATGATATTTGGTAACTTGTTCCATTCATCCACTACTCTGTTTCCAAACCAGTGTTTACCTATTTCACGCCTAAATCTAAATTTGTCCAATTTAAAACCATTGTTACGAGTTCGCTCCTGGTTGGATAATTTGAGTACCTTTGTAATGTCCCCTTTGTTTAGCCCTGCCTTCCATTTATACACCTCTATCAGGTCGCCCCTCGCTCTACGTCTCTCAAGGGAGTGCAAATTAAGATGCTTTAACCTGTCTCTATACTCAAGGTTCCTGATACCCGGGATTAGTCTTGTCATTCTCCTCTGGATTCTTTCCAAGGATTCTATATCCATTCTGTAATACGGTGACCAGAACTGGACTGCGTAATCCAGGTGTGGTCTCACAAGAGCAAGATACAGTTTTAGGATGACCTCGCTAGTCTTGTAACTAACACTCCTTTGTATGAACCCAAGTACTTTATTAGCCTTGTTACGAGCAAAAACACATTGTTTACTTGGCTTAAGGTTCCTACTTATCATTACTCCTAAATCTCTCTCGCAGTCGGATTTCTCTATGGCATCGTTGTTCATCTGGTATCTGGTTTCCCTGTTTACATTCCCTATACTGAGTACTTTACATTTGTCAATGTTGAATTTCATCTGCCATTTTTCAGACCATTCGAAAAATTTGTTTAGATCCTCCTGTAGTTTTGCCGAGTCCTCGTCAGATTTGATAACACGTCCTATTTTAGTATCATCAGCAAATTTACTTATGTTGCTGTCTATGCCGATATCTATGTCGTTTATGTATATAATAAACAATAATGGTCCAAGTACTGAGCCTTGGGGAACTCCACTTGTGACGTTGCTCCAATGGGACTTAGTGCCGTTAATGCTCACTCGCTGTTTCCTGTCCTGTAACCACGCCCTAATCCATTTAAGGATGTCACCTTTGATGCCATGAGCTTCTACCTTTCTAATTAGTCTTTCGTGGGGTACTCTGTCGAAGGCTTTGCTAAAGTCGAGATATACCACATCATAATTGTGCCCCTCGTCCACTGATTCGAAAACTGATGAAAAGAATGTTAATAGATTAGTTAGGCAAGAACGTCCGCTTGTGAAGCCATGCTGGGAATCATTGATCAATCTGTGCTTCTCCAGGTGATTTCGAATAGAGTTTGAAATGATTGCTTCCAGTAATTTGCCTACTATTGATGTTAGACTGATTGGGCGGTAGTTAGAGGATAGTGATCTATCCCCCTTCTTGAAGATCGGTATTACATTCGCTATCCTCCAGGATTCTGGTACTACACCTGTTTTTAAGGACATGTTAAACAACTTTGCTAAGGGCATACTAAGCTCTTCCTTACATTCCTTTAATACTCTGGCAAATATCTCATCGGGACCAGGTGACTTATTAGGCTTTAGTTTGTCTATTTGCTTACTAACATCGTTACTAGTCACTACTATCTCACTTAATTTGTTTTCTTCACTATCTCTGAATAGAGTCGGTGCCTCGGGTATCATGTTTAAATTTTCGCTGGTGAAAACTGTTGAAAAATATTTATTCAAATTATTGCTCATTTCTCCGTCGTTATCAGTGAGCTCGCCGGAGTCTGACCGTATTGGTCCAATCTTTTCTCGTGTTTTAGTTTGGTACATTTGGTAGAATCCTTTGGGGTTTGTCTTTGCCTCCCTTGCTATCCTTACCTCATTATTCCTCTTTGCTTTCCTTATCTCGGTTTTAACCCTACTTGCCAATACCCTATAATAGTCCCGGAGGTGAATTTCGCCACGATTTATCCTTCTACCTATAGCCTTCCTTTGGCCAATGATGTTCTTTAAATAATTATTTATCCATTTAGGGTCATTGTTGTTTGATCTGAGTTTTTTGTATGGTATGTTCTGCCTTTGTGCATTAAGTAACTCACTATTTAAATTGTCGTGGAACTCGGCAATCTCAGATCTCGTTATCAGGTCGGTGTCATCTGTCAGGTTCACGGCCAAGCGCGACACCCCCTCTCTTAGCTGCCTCTTTAAACTGTCAAAGTTTGCCCTTCTGAAATCTGGTACTTTAGTGGAATTTTCCTTACGTCTGCCCTGAAAATCTAACTGGAATCGAATTTCTTTGTGATCGCTGTTTGCAAGTTCGTTCCCTACCTCGACATTGCTAATGAGGTTTTCTCTGTTTGACAAAACTAAATCCAATATATTATTACCCCGTGTGGGTTCGGTTATATGTTGACTTAGGAAACAGTCCTGGATCGTCTCGAGAAAATCCTCTGATTCTGAGTTTCCCGTAAGGTCGGTCCAATCTATTTGGCCAAGGTTAAAGTCGCCTACTATACAGACTTTGTTGTGTATGGAAGCCCTGCGCATTTCATCCCAGATAAGTCGCTCATTGACTCTGTCAAGATTGGGGGGTCTATATATTACTCCAACTCTGTGTTTGTTTACATTCGACAGAAGGAAACTCACAATAGTACTATGGAATCAAATTAAAACAATATTAAAACAAATATCTCGATGATAATGATGTGTGGAATGTTTATATGACGAACCCCTGTAAACGCACTAGTGAAGGGGACTGTACATGGGGGGGGGGGGGGGGGGCGGAGGGCTTGTGGGGCGGGCCGCAGGACAGAATCTTGGACACATCAGACGACGCTGTGACCTCCTCCTGGCAGCCAACGCCCTGTGCCTCCTCCCTGTGTCCCTCCCTCCTACTAATACCTCCTCCTTACATAGGTACTCGTGTGTGTGTGTGTGTGTGTGTGTGTGTGATAGTAATAGTAGTACTGGTAGTGGGTGCAGTAAGTGACACACCCTAGATTGACTATCAAATAAGCTCTAAGTATCTTCAAGAACAAAAAGTTTTCCTTCACAACGTACAGTAACTCTTCAATACGTATACAACTTATAAAAAAACCGTACATGAACACCAACTACGTACAGTACTTAACACGGACGTAGGCTTTAGCAATAACATTCTACCAAAGTCAATGTTATATTCTAAATTTAGTTAAATATCCTAATTATAGATTAATGTCATTATAATCCAGTGTGTATAATTATAATCTAAGTCAGATCTGAAATTAAAGTGGAGGGCTGCGGTCGCCAACCCTCAGACACGATAATAATGATAATAACACCTTGAGACGGATTGATTAACTGGACTCTGAATTATATATATTTTTTCCCGAGGTTAATTAGTAAACAGGTAAGTAAAGTGTGGTTGAGAATCTGAGTGTGTGTATATATATCTAAGAGCTGGGTTAGGTTAGGTTAGGTTAGGTTTGAGATGATGAACGTCAGGTGAGATAACGTCAACACAGGTGAGAGAGAGAGTGGGGCTGCCTTCCTGTGTTAATTGGTGTACAGGTGTTGATGCTACTGGGGACGTGGTTGACTAACTCTATAGTCTTGGTAATGTGAGGAGGAGGTTCTTCTTCGACCCACTCACACAACCCACCCACACACCCACCCACCCACACCAACCCACCCACTCACACCAACCCACTTACAACACTTCACCATCAACGTTCACAAAAGTAATAACAGAGAAACATCAAGATATTATCAGTACACACACACACACACACACACACACACACCACCTGTCAGTGCCTCGACTATAGGGAATGATGATAACTGGTATGGCTGGTATTAATGGTATATACGTGTTTCAAGTGGTATGACCTATAATAGTGGTATGGCCTAGAGTAGAGGTATTATGTGGTATTGTGGTATAATCTGAATAGTGATAAAATCGACTTAATAATCTCCGAGAGTTATAGTGGTATATAATCTAATGGTATGCAATATTTCTAATTATATAATCAACAGATGGATATATTACCTATAATTCTGGGTGGTATAATTCACTGGTATTAAATGGTATAATCTGATATTTTAAACCACAACAGAAAATGGAGGTTTATTGGTGGTATAACTAAGATAATTATACCACATTGCTTAGTATAATCTGATCATAGATGACTTCCTCCTCAGGGGTATAACTCACACCAGGACTGACATGCAGACGTCAGTGGTATAATCGAGTGAGAAAGAGATTAACGCAGGCTATCGGGATTCTAATCTTTATACGGTGGAAGAATGAAGATACGGCTGTCGGGCTGTCGGGGAGCAGTGTGTGGTGGCTGTCGGGCTGTCGGGAAGGGAGAGGACTGTGTGGTGGCTGTCGGGCTGTTAATCCATGAATCTTATTATTAACTCAACACACACACACACACACACACACACACACACTACACTTGTAAACGGAAACTTAAAAAAAAGATGAATAAGAAAGATTGTAAATAAACTCAAACAACAACAACAACAACAACAACAGCAATGACAACAACAACAACAATGACAACAACAACAACAACAACAACAACTTGACATACAATAAATTACATCCTCTAATTTATTTAATTTTTTGCTTTATATTTTGTTTTTACTTTGTTTAATTCGTATTTGTTTTTCTCTCTTTATTTTGTTAATTAATCCTTATTTTACCAATCCCCTCTTCTCCCCCTCCTCCTCCAACCAAACCTCCCCCCCTCCCCTTCTTCCACCCTCCACTCCTTCTTCCTCAATCTTCTCCACCTCTTCCTCCTTCCCCACCACCACCTATCTCCCCCCGTCACCCACCTCCCCCTCCTTCCCCACCACCACCTATATCCCCCCGTCACCCACCTCCCACTCCTTCCCCACCACTCCCCCCTCCTTCCCCACCACTCCCCCTCCTTAACCCCCTCCTTCCCCACCACCCCCCCTCCTTAACCCCCTCCTTCCCCACCATCTAAGGGCAAACAATATTTTTCTTCCTTTTTTATTTGTATTTTTTCCGGCTCACATAAAAATACTTTGTGTTTTATTGCCGAAAAATGGAATGTGTTTGTCATGTGGGTCTCGTGGGGGGAGAAGAGGGGGGGGAAAGAAGAAAGGGAGGGGGAAAGGGTAGGGGTAGGGGAAGGGGAAGGGAGGGGAGGGGCCACCAGTGAAACATCTTCGTATGCAAATGAACCCCGAGGCCTGACAAAGGGTAGGTGTTTAACTTCTACCATGACTACCACCATTACTATCACAAAACCACAATTATTACCACCAATGCCAACACTACTATGAACCATCACTACCAACACTACCACCATCACAAACCCACAAAGTTACCTTCCACCCTCACCCTCACCCCAACACCACCCACACAAACCGTATTTTCAACCAGGTAATTCAACCCTTAACTACATACATCCTTACTCTAACTACGATATTATCACAAACTACCCAGGGCCGTCGTTACACCCCTGTACTTTCACTCCTATAATCTCCTGTCAATTTAAGGGAGAATTACTGTAGTGAGGATAAATATTATATATTTTTTTGGTGTTGCTCGACCAAGAACTGAGTATGTTAGTTATGTGTTGTAACGTTGAGGTATTGGGTCCCTCCTACACCTCATTACTGTTGTCTACCTGTGTGTGTCTACCTGTGTGTACCTGTGTGTGTCTACCTGTGTGTACCTGTGTGTGTCTTACCTGTTAATGTTTACCTGTGTGTTTACCTGTTAAGTAATTACCCGAATCCTTACCTGTGTCTACCTGTGTTTCTACCTGTTATTGTCTACCTATGTATCTACCTGTTACTGTTTACCTGTTTGTATCTACCTGTGTATCTTACCCGTTTGTGTCTATTTGTCTGTTTACCTATTACTGTCCACCTGCCACTGTGTCCACCTGCCAGAGTTCACCCCCCCCCCCTCCCTCAAGAACAGTAAGAGACGGGCGGTCATTCACTCCCTTATAATGACGTGTAGGAAAACAGTATCAAATTTCTGGTGACCGAGACTATGTCATGCCCCGAGACACGCGGCCTCCACGGTCCATTGTGGCCGGGGAGGGCGAGGCCGCCACCCAAACCTCTATTTTTACCTCCCTCTCATTTTTGAGGCCGCTCCACCAAATTGGCTTGAGTGAGCTTGCATTTTGGGGGAGAAAACCTCGCTATAGTGTCTAGGCGGACGCTGACCGGGCCCTCCATAAGGTGTTCAACGAAGAGTAAGTTTTAATCTCGTCAAAGGGTCATCGTTCGTGGAGGTTTAACGACTTGAACGATGATATATGTTTAACGATAAGGTTCACACGAAGGATACAATTGTTCGTTATATTTACCTATTAAAAAATCGATAGAAAAATGTGGTGTTTGAGCCGAGCGTTAAAGTGGATTGTGATACCTACAGTAGACGGAGGTGAGACAAATTTAGCAGAACTAATGAGAGTCTTGCCAGAGGTGAGTGAGAGCGTGTCGCCAGGTGAGCTCAGGTGTGGAGCCTCTCTCACCTGTGTTCACTCAATAGTATAGAAGATGAGGTAATGATTGTGATGGAACAGTCACTATAGAGGCAATAACAACACCACCAACAACAACAACCTACACACCTGTAAATCAACACCACAACCCCACCCTTCAACAACACTACATAATAACCTACTTTAACACCACCTACAG
Organism: Homarus gammarus; assembly: GCA_958450375.1. Lineage (NCBI taxonomy): Eukaryota > Metazoa > Arthropoda > Malacostraca > Decapoda > Nephropidae > Homarus > Homarus gammarus. The sequence goes on along the minus strand of CAUDMG010001356.1, from coordinate 1,654,328 downwards.
TACGAATCACAACACCACAACCATTACTACAACCAATAAAACCACCACAACACAAGAGTTAAACACTTTATCACACACACACACAGTAGCAAAATACAGAGTAATATTATGCTACTTGAATCACCTAACTACGTGATTTCACCTCTTAAAACTACCAATAACTCGGGATTAACGAGTGATATTTGTCGAAGTCTTGAATAACACATAAAATAGATTATTCTCCAGTACAATAAACACTACTGAGTTCCGACATTATCACTCATAAACAAGGAAGAGTAACATTTGCTCGCTACACCCCGCCACTTACCTCTAAGCCAACGTGTTGTTACCACCGCTACACACGGGTCTATTGAGATAACACTTTACACTCAAACTGATATTCGTAATGGTTAAATGACGATGTGATAGTTCCCGTTATCTTGGGGGGGGGGGGTGTAACGTAACGTAACGCAAGAGCTCCATGGGATAATGTGTTGCGTGGGTGTGGGGGTAACGCACGCACGCACTGACTGATTGTATCTGTCTCAAAAGAGCTGCTTAAGAATAACTACATTATAATAACAAGATAACAGCTGTACCATAACAACAACTGTACCAGGATAACAGCTGTGCCAAGATAACAGCTGTACCATAACAACAACTGTACCAGGATAACAGCTGTACCAGACGCAAGAAAGGTGCAGTACAAGAACAGGTGGTGCCACACAGGTGAGAGCGGGGGAGACAGTAACTAAGATTTGTCCCCATAAATTGGTTGCTTTAAGGTGAGGGCGTCTGCAGCCTCCCATAGACCAGGTAGTAATTACAGCCTCCTCAATTATAACACCTGTGCCTCATCGTTATCACCAGGTAGGAGGAAGAGAAGGTTGAAAAGGAGGAGGAGACAGAAGTAGGAGGAAGAAGAGGAAGAGGTGGAAGAGGAGGAGAAGGAAAAGAGGAAAAGTATAAGGGAGGAGGAGGAGAAGGAAGAGGAAGAGGAAGAGGAATACGAGGAGGAGGAGGAGGAGGAAGAAGAAGAAAAGGAGGAAGAGAAGGGCAAAATCCTCACGGTACTGCCTCCCTGCACACCTGTTAGCCACTATTGCATTAATTAAGCTTAAAACACCTGGGCCTAATTGATTTTTTCTACTTCATTCCCTTTTCAATAATTTCGTTACCTATTGCTGTTTTCAATATATTTCAAAACACCTGTAATCAAGTACACCCTTTTAATTTTCATCATTATTCATTCCTTATCATACAATACACCTGTAAATTATCCCAATAACACCTGCACTGGAGTCACAGGTGTCATCATCATCCATCATCAACACACCTGTCTGAAACTCACTCATCGCAAGCACAAAAAAATAGAGATTCTTGATATATTCTGGTATTTGGTTAACAATTTATTAAGGAAGGTTTCTAGGCAGTTTTCAATACTTTTAAGCATCTAGAAACCTGGATTTAGAGACCGTAAGAGGTTTCTAGAGGGTGTACATGACCTCCGAATATCTAGAAACAAATTTTTACAGACTCGGGTGCTTAGAAACCCAAATTTAAAGGGAAAGTCGTTTTCTGTGAGACCCAAATATGGTTTCTTCTCTATGCTGATAAAGTCTCTCTCTCTCTCTCTCTCTCTCTCTCTCTCTCTCTCTCTCCCTCTCTCGAATTTATTTTAATTATTTGGGTAAAAATCTATATTAATTTAAGTCCCATGATTACAAATTACCACAGGATATGTCTCAATTAAACTCACCTAATTAAATAATAATAAATATAATTACCGAAACTGATTAAGAACTTTTGAATAAGATTACTTATAAAACTATATTTAACACTATCACTTAATTAGAAACTTTAAAAAAATATAGCAAGGTGTATTAAATAATTATAACCCTTTACCTTCCTGTATTTAGCCAGGTATATTACGTAATTAAAAACACTTGAAAAATATTTATTACACAAAAATATTAAATTATAACATCAACCAAAAATTACACAAAATATCAAAACTTTATCAAATTAATAAAGTTCTTAAATAAATGATAAAATTATAACATAAAACCAAATGAAAAAAAAAATTATTGATTAGAAAAAAATTATGAAACTTTTTGTCAACATTACTTTCTAGACTATCAAAGTATATTACATGAATGATACAAGTAACTAAGTCACACTCAGATACTTTACACTATCATAACAACGCCTTCACAGTACACCCCGACCAACACAGCCATGGGTGTAGTGGGCGGCCAGCAGGGACCTCTTACATCCACCCACCAACAACTTGAGGGACGCCAGCTGTGATCTCCAAAATTACTCTCTCTCTCTCTCTCTCTCTCTCTCTCTCTCTCTCTCGGGGGTCGCCATTAATCGCTCTACGGAAGGAAAATGGGAGAAAAATAACGAAGCTTTGATAAAAATCGGTAATTGCAAAGCTTGGAGTTTATCGCCACTTCCAGGACCAGAATCATCATACAGCCTTCAGTCTTCAGGGGTCTGGAGTGTGAGGGGGCGGAGAGGGGAAGGTCGGTGTTATCTCGGGTGGGGAGGGGAAGGTCGGTGTTATCTCGGGTGGGGAGGGGAAGGTCGGTGTTATCTCGTGCTACTATCTCAATTAAAGGGTTAAATCATCATCATCAAAGGGTTAAAGCGTCGTCGTCAAGGGGTTAAATCCAGGGGTCACATTCTCAAAGGGTCGTAGAGAGAATATTCCTCGTAAACAGAGACACAAGAACACATGCAACTAACGCACTCACGTAAGACATTGACATCCCACCGACACACCTGACTTATCCCACTGACACACCTGACAAATGCCACTGACACACCTGACTTATCCCACTGACACACCTGACTAATGCCACTGACACACCTGACTACAGATACGTTCACTTAACACCACATAGGGGACGAAAATTAACCTGTAAAACTTTTGATAATTACGCGAATTGGACCCAGGAAGAGAGGGAATAATGTGAGTGGTAAACAAAAGAGAAAAATCTGAGTGGTAAACAAAAGGAAAAAATTATGATCTAGCGGAAAAATCCTCATCTTTTTTCTGACATTCGAGTTTGTTGATTCACTCTAGAACTTCCTATCGGTAATTAATGACCAGGCAGGTGAGGTATAAAAACGCTTACCTGTTCTCTCCCTTCCCTCCCCCCCCCCCCCATCTCCCATTCTCACCCTCTTCCACCACATCCCCTCCTCTCCTTTCCACTACCTCCCCCATCTGTCCCTCCCCATCCCACCTCCGACCCAGGCAATGCTTCGTCAGCACTGGCACATCCAGAGCGTCAATAGCCCACGCTCGAGGCTACTAGGTCTGAGTTTTTCCCCTACGATAATTGTGGAAAACTGTCAGAGTATTTCAATGGTTATCGTGAAGCCGACTGACTGCCCCCCACCTCACTATAATCTGGCGGCGGTAAGTCAAGGAGGGAGGGAGGGACAGATAGTTTACTCTACCGGATAGATGAAGAGGCTATAATCAGGGGTCTCCCATTCCTGTGTTAAAAATTATAACGTGTGAGAGGGAGCGTTGGTGGTCGGCGGAGCGTGGCGGTGGAGCTTTATATATTGGACCTTGTTTTAATTTCATTTTTATTAGTTTCCGCTGAGGAGGAGGACGGGGAGGTTCTCAAGGATGTATGTTTGGAGTTATTACTTGAGTCTCTGGTTGAGGAAATATTAGTGGGAAGTCTAAGTAATAGTGCCAAGGTAAGACGATGCACTTTTAACGACCTGGAAGAGTGCCATACAAGGCTTCAACACACACACCCAACACAGGAGCCATTAGCACAACATGCTTCATCCAGGACTAAACACGCTTCAAATATTCGCTGCTTAATTCTCAAAGTGTGTTTCGTGTTTCTACCTCGCCAACTGTTTATTGAAATCAACCGGTAATATATTCAGCCGGACGAAGGAGGCATCACCGGTTAGCACGTTACTGTCAGAGTGTAAATTGGTGGAAAATAGTAATTGAACGTATCCGGAGTTTTGGGAGTGAGGTTGAGAGGTAAACTTCGGTAAATAAGAGAGTTTGTGAGACCTGAAGTTAAGAGTTTGTGAGACCTGAAGTTAAAAGTTTGTGAGACCTGAAGTTAACAGTTTGTGAGACCTAAAGTTAAGAGTTTGTGAGACCTGAAGTTAAGAGTTTGTGAGACCTGAGGAAGTGACTTGTTGTTATTAATGAAGGAAGGAAGATGAAAGAAGAGTTTGAAAGCAAGAAAAAGAAGGAAGGTGTATTGACTAACGTGTACTATAAAGGCTAATGTGGAGAAGAGGGAAAATACGATGAATCAATAAATGAGGAGAATAAGAGAATAGAGGGAGTGAGAGATAATAGGAGAATAAAGACTAAACTATGGAATCAGATGAAAACCGAAGAGGGAACCCACCCCCTCTCACCACCCCTTCCTCCCCACCCACCCATCCACCTCTCCCCCCCCCCCATCTCCCCATCAGTTCCTCCCCAGACCTCACAATAAACCACGCGTTAAGGTTGATAATGCCATCATCAATAACATCAGCACAGAGCTACGACACTCACTCACACACGGGTTAAAAGGAAAACCAATGAGCAGCCCGTGTATCAACTTTTCGACACGGTCATCATCAAGAGCCACGTCTGTCTGTGTGTCTGTCTGTCTGTGTCTGTCTGTCTGTGTCTGTCTGTCTGTGTCTATCTGTCTGTCTGTCTGTCTGCGTCTATATGTCTGTCTGTCTGTCTGTTTATGTCCACTCATTTGTTTCTGTCCAACAAAGCGAATTCTTATCCACGAGAGGAAGGAACTACCATTATGAGAAAATAATGACTAAATAAATAAATTCCAACTAAAAATCCATCTAAAATAAATAAACAATATAACTGGAAAAAAATTAAAACTATAATTAACTAAACAAAAATCAAAAAAATCTCACCAAATGAAAAAAAAATATATCTGTGAAATTTTATATACTTCAACATTTACTAATCATTAATTAACAACGTTTGGTTAGGTTAGGTTAAGTTCGGATAAGTATTTTAACTATAGATTAACCATCAACAGAGATCGAGGAGTTCTATCACATGTCGGATAAAAGCAACACTTACTACTCACGCGATGTCTATTGAGTGGGTGACCTAAAGGGACCAGAAGAGGAGGAGGATGAAGAGGAGGAGGAGGATGAAGAGGAGGAGGAGGATGAAGAGGAGGAAGATAGAATGAAGAGGAGGATGAAGAGGAGGAAGATAGAATGAAGAGGAGGAAGATAGGATGAAGAGGAAGAAAAAGACCTGGAGATGAGTATTTATGGAATAGGATCGTGGCCCATCATTTAGCTGCCTGTGGTGATATTTCGCGCCTGCTGGAGAGAGAGAGAGAGAGAGACACGGGCCGCAAAGAACCATCACAACCTCAACACAAATTCCACTAATCAGATAACATTGCCCGCCGCCTCACACCCTCCCCCCACAACACACACGCACTACTTTACGACTGCTCCAAGACCTTCACCTCGAGGCTAGACACAGCTGTTTGTCTTCTCTTCTTTACTGCAAACACACTAATTCCCCCATTTACACCCCACCCACCATAATAAACTACAACCCCTTCCCCCATTCCCCTCCCCTCCCCCCTACTCCATGGACGGATATATTTAAGCACCCCTTCCCGTCTCCTCCCCTCCCACTGCCCCCTCCTTCTCCTCCTCTCCCCAATGGTAAAACTTAATACAATATTGTCGATTTGAGGCCCACAATCCAGGTCTCAAGTCATACAGTCATATAAATCCTCAGGGTTATGTTCCCGCCAAAAAAAAAAATAAATAAATAAATAAAAATAAAAATTCGTCCGGGGAAAATGTCGGGTACAGCCTTACATAAAACGTGGATTAAGCTTCCCTCACCCCCCCCCCCCCCCAAGAGTACCACAGTAAGCAAACTAAAAGACGTGCTCCTACTATGGTCATTCTTGTTCTTACGCTGTTGTAAAGAAAGTGTGACGCAAGACTACCTCCTCCACACACACACACACACACACACACCTCTTCACTGCGACAGTTTCATTGCCACACGAAGCCACAAGCCTGACGAGATCCTTTTGTGTGTGTGAAGACGACTTGATCCTACCTGTCGCAGCTTCCTCTACCAAGGCCTTAAGGGGAGGGGGGGGGGGGTGGCAAGAGGGGGATGGCCGGTCTGTATTCACGATCGAGATGAAGATGTGCACTTGCTGTCTAATGTATACATGGGGTTTATGTGTGTCTGTGTCTGTGTGTGTGTGTGTGTATTTTTTCCTGAAGCCTTGGTACAAATACACCTTCAGCCGGACCTGTAATATAATCATGTGCACCAACACGTTTACACACACACACACACACACACACACACACACAGCAGAAGGAGGTGGAACGTGGCTAGCTAGCACCCCCCGCCAGGTGAGGAGAATTAGTAGCCCAGGTGGGGTGAGGCTCCTCAGCTCAGCGGCGGGTAATGCATGAGGTTAAATATTTCATCTGGACTGAGGTAAACATCCCCCCCCCCCCCCACTCCTCTCTCGCCCTCACCGTCACTTGGGGGTCCTCATTGGCCACACCCGCTATAGGAAGACAGCGCCTCCTCCGCCTCCTCCTCCTCGTTCATCGCCACCTTCTCCACACGGGCAGGTTGACGGAGGTGTTCAGCTACACCTTGATAAAACTTCCCAGGTGAGATGGACGATACAGTGGCCCTTGAGGAACACTTCTCAAGCTGATTCCCGGGTCCAATCACCGGGTTTAATTACCGGGTCTAATGACTGGGTCTGATAATTGAAGCTAATCGTTAGATCTAATCACCGGACCCTAATTACTGGGTTCAATCATTGGGTCTAATCACCAGGTTGTAATGAAAGGACCTAATTATCGATTCTGTTCAACTGGGTCTGATTATTTGGGTCTAATCCGTGTTGTATCGCCGGTGCTAATCAGTAGTTCCAATCACTAGCACAGAGAGAGAGTATGATTAACGCTGGACATCCTGGGAAAAATAATAACATCGTTTGTTGACGCGTCTGGGTATGATTATTATTATTTTATCGTACCAGCTGTTACTCTCTCTCTCTCTCTCTCTCTCTGTGTTCTTCCATTTACTCACTTTCTATTTTCTTTCCTCTTCCTCTGCGCCCTCTTCCCTTCCTTCACCTTCCCTCCACCTCTTTATCTCCATCCTCTCACTTCCCTCCAGCTTTGTATCCTCTTCACCTCTCCTTCCCTCTTCTCTTCCTTATTCCTCCCCTTCATCTTGTTCTTTAACCTCTTCTCCCCCTCCTCTATAGCTTCTACCCCTTCCCTCTCCTCCATCTTCTCTCCTCCTCTTCCTCGGTCGCCTCTTCTCCTCACCCCTCCCCCCCCCCCCTCCCCACACACACAGTTGCCGTGACATGGTAGTGAAGGGTACCTGATGAGGCTACCTCCCTCCCTCCCCCCCGACCCCCCTCCCTCCCCCCCCCACTCCCCCTACCTACCTACCTGACTCCGTGGGCCCGACAGCCGGAATATAATTAAGAGTATACCTGGTACACCTTGAGACACTATAAATATTTAATGCAGGTAATGATGGCAATACCTTTCAAGGGATAGTAGTCATCCATGTGCTCAAACTTGCGTGAAATTAAGCCACCTCCCCCATCCCCTCCCCCCCCCTCCCTCCCCCTCACCCCTCCCTCCCCTGCAAATCTTATTCCTCTCCCCATTCTGATACGTTTGGATTCTGTAAATTGCAAAAGCCGCATGGTGTCTCCGTTGTAAGATTGCTTGAACTACGGATACCTTTTTTGTTTTCCTTTTTGGACATCTTATAATTCGCTCCATCACGGGACACACACACAAAAATCATACGAGGATGATAAAACATTTTTTTTTTTTAGTAAAGTGTAATTTTCGGGGTTTTAGAGTTGTATTAAAAGGCCAAATTGGATATTTACCTGGGCTGTTTTTCTTACCTGTGTATAATTTGCATTAACTAGATCTCTAAGGTGAGGCAGGTGGTGACGGTAAGTGGTTCTCAGGGGCAGAGGTTTAAACACGTAAATAAATATCCTAAACTGAAATAAATTATAAACTGTAAATATTTAAAATAATATGAAAAAGGTATAAAATATCTTTAAAAAAAACTCGTAAATAAAAAATAATTATTGAATTTATAAATAGTTAACAAATGAATTGGTAAACATATACAGTGAAGTGTAAGTAAATTATGGAAGAAAATAGAAGTTAACAAGACAATGAATGAGAGAGAGAGAGAGAGAGAGAGAGAGAGATAATGGGGGGGGGGGGGAGGGGGGGTAGTGGCAGGGTATCCAGTGAGGGTAGGGTAGGGCAGGGTAGGAGGCAGGAGGGCATAAAATACCCTCTTAGCATGACGAGGTAAACTTGCGACACAAGTGAGTGAAACTTTGACATGATTAAAAAACACACCTTCACCTCACCTCCCTGATAAACGCCTCCAACTGGTCATCTCTTTGAAGTGTTGTTTACCTAGTGTTTGGTGGAGGGAGGGAGGGAGGGAGGGAGGAGAGGGAGGGAGGGAGGGAGGGAGGGAGGGAGAGAGAGAGAGGGAGGGAGGGAGGGAGGGAGGGAGGAGGGAGGGAGGGAGAGAGAGAGGGAGGGAGAGAGGGAGGGAGGGAGGGAGGGAAAGGTAGAATGACAGGGAGGAGAGAGAGAGGGAGGGAGAGGACAGAGGAAAAGAGAGAAGTATTTAAAACTGTTCATGTCTTTTAAAGTGATGTTTGCCCAGTGTTTGGTGAGGGAGGGAGGGAGGGGGGAAGGGAGGGGGGGGAAGGGAGGGAGAGAGGGAGGGAGGGAAGAGAAAAGATAGAGACAAGGAGGGGAAAAGTAGTGAGAGAAAATAATTTACAATTGTTCATCTATTTAAAGTGACACACACACACACACACACACACACACACCCACACACACACACACACACACACACACACAGGGTCGCTGCAACAAGCCTTTAATCACCACTGCTCACCATTCCCCTGCACACCTGAATACAGAGAAGGAAAAAATAATCCCCCAGCAGCCATCATAAACACCGTAAGCTGACACGAGCGGTGAATACAACTCACTGAAGCGTTGGATAAACACGATGAAAATGTCACTGCTCAGCCTCCCAGCTCACTGCAAGGCGGACGTTCCTCTCAGGTAAACATTCGCAAATCAAAGGAATCTACCGCGTTTACAGTACAGGGCATAATGCAGGTATATAAATGCAGTGTATATGTGTATTAGTATGTATATAATATGTATATCCATGTTTAATGTATATGTAATGAATATGTATGTATAAGTATAATTCATGTATAATTATAATTACCCTCTTTCATAACCAGGATTCAGAATCTCATATGAACGTACGATGAATTTTCCTCGTCAACGGAGATCTCACAAAAGCCGAGACTTCAAAATGATGTCACAATTACGCTGAGACTATACCTTAACTGGACACACACACACACACAACAGTTAAGGGGACTAAGATACACGTATGTAACCTCTTGTGAATCCCGACGTACTAAAAGGAAATTAAATACGAGTAAAATATGATCATAACTACCAAACACTTTCCTTGATGCCCCCCTCCCTCCCTCCCTCCACCCCAAAAAAAAAATTGACGTCTGAACAAACAAGGAATTTACCTGAACTTTGAACACCTTCTACAGATCTTAAGAGGAGTGGTTTACCTGTTCACTCCTCATTAATTCAGTTTACACCTAGTTTACCTTTCGTTGCTGCCGAGGACCTGCCTGAGACCATCACCACACACCTTCCCTCTCACCTGAACACCGTTAATTAAAACCTCCATGATCATGATTTACAGACAGGTAATAACACGTAACTAGGATCGACCTGGGTGTTGTGGGCCAGGTGATGACCCCGCCCCCCACCTATCCCCCCCTCCCTACCCCACCCCACCCTCCTGACCTCCCTCTACCTGTCCCAATATCAGGTGTACCCATCCCCGTCGACTCCCCACATGCCCTTCGTGATGGACACCTGCCCAACTGAAGGAACTGCCGTGTTACTTGCTTACCTCTCACCCACTGACCACCTGTCGTGTATGAGTACGGAACTAGAAATCTGTCGTGTTAGAGACCTGTCGTGTTAGAGACCTGTCGTGTTAGAGACCTGCCGTGTTAGAGACCTGCCGTGTTAGAGACCTGCCGTGTTAGAGACCTGCCGTGTTAGAGACCTGCCGTGTTAGAGACCTCCTGTGTTAGAGACCTGTCGTGTTAGAGACCTGCCGTGTTAGAGACCTCCCGTGTTAGAGACCTGCCCCTACTAGAAACCTACAGTAAGTGGCAGAAGAAGAAGTGCGAGATCCTAGGAGTTTGAACACCAACTAAAAATAATAATAATAAAAAAAATCATAATACAGATCGACTCTAATTATAAACATTACTAAAGACAAAATAATAACGTAATTATAAAGGTAATCAACACACAATTAACAACCTTAACTTAATTATCTCATCTTCTTGTCTTCTCCCCTTGTTACCTTCTACAAGGTAATTAAAAAAGGTAATTAACACAATATTAACTTTCTTATTTCCTCTATCACTATTTTCTATGTTAACTTATCCAACGTGTGAAAATTCCTACCACCTGACGTGAAGGTAATTAACACAATATTAACATCTAGTTTATTTTTATATCTTCTTGTTTACTTGATTACTATATTGTTTAAGTTAATTTATCTAACATTTTAGCATTTCTACGGTAAAGCCAAGAGGTTAGGGATGGGTGGATGGGTGAGTGGATGGATGAGGGGATTGATTTTGGAATGGATGTTAGAGTTGAGAGATTAATCACCACCACAACACCACTATCATACAATCACAACCATTATCAGCACAATCACCACCACTTCCACCATCACCACCAATACCAACACAACTACCTCCACCAAGACCACCGCTCTCATCCCCACCATCAGTACCTCCACCATCACCACCACTCCCACCATCACCACCAATGCCAACACAACTACCTCCACCAAGACCACCGCTCTCATCCCCACCATCAGCACCTCCACCATCACCACCACTATCACCACCACCATCCCCAGCCAGTAAAAGCCCCAACACTATCTCAAAGCGACTCTCCACCAACCAGGCTGCTAATTCATGCCCTCAAGTTCATTTATCAGGAATGTGTGAGGCTGATCCCTTTACACCACAACCACACCACCACCTTCAGGTCCTCCCCTTCAGGTCTACCCGCCAGGTCACACACCGAAGGAGGACCCGGTACCAACAACCACGTCACAAGAGCTGTAATGAACACACGAACGTAGTAGTGAGACGGAGTTGGGTATAGCGAGGTGGGCGGCGGGCGTGCATCTATCATGGTTAAGTGACTGGCCGGTGCACGATAGGTAAATAATTAACCCACATGATGAAGGTGGAGGTGGGAAGGTGGTGAGGGAGAGTGAACCTTGTGTCGACCCTACATAGAGCTCACAGCACCCCTCCCCCCCCCCCCACACACACACTCTGAGGGTCGCACCACCTAAATGGGATATGGATTTTAAAATTGGATTCTCGTCAGGTTATCTCAGGTCAGGTGGAGCGATGAAAAGGTAAGACTCGGCGGTGTTTCAAGGTTTAATAGACAAGAGACCAGGTGAGATTACAGGTAAGTCCGGGTTCATTATTACCTTAACGATGACTACTCCTCCTAAGTAAACACATAATTATACGTCTAAATGATCGACTTAAAACAACTGATCCACCCACGTGTGCAGTGTTGACATGTCTCGAGCGTGTTGAGACATGTTTCTGCAAGTCTGTGTTTATGTTTTGATGAATATACACGTGGGCCAGGACGAGAGAGAGAGAGAGAGAGAGAGAGAGAGAGAGAGAGAGAGAGAGAGAGACCACAATCATTCCCTCCAAGACTTAGTTGACAAAACACAAACATCACGTAAACAAACATGATAAAAATAAATACTTACAACAATAAAACAAAATAAACAAACACACACACGTTAATCTTCATATAAAACAAAAAATAAACAAACATATAACCTTACCTAACACCTGCGTCCACACACCTTGTACTGTCCAATAACTACAGATCGACAGGTAGTTCTTGTCCAATGAACTGTGACCTAACTGGTTAAGGGAGTCAGTCACGTGGCCTTACCTGGAAAATGAGAAAAAAACAGTTAATAAGACTACTAAAACAAACAAACAAACACACCCACAAATACAGAAAAAAACAAGATACAAAAGAACACACACACACACTATCAGAAGTATACAGCCAGCAACATTGTCATACACTGAGCCTGCCTCACCTGGGTTATATTACGTTACATAAAATACATGTTACGGTACAGGAGCATTATGACAGGTACAGGAGCGTTATGACAGGTACAGGAGCGTTATGACAGGTACAGGAGCGTTATGACAGGTACAGGAGCGTTATGTCAGGTACAGGAGCGTTATGTCACACACACACTGACACACACACACACATACACAGACCCCCAACAGTCAGACCGTGGAGACGTATATCAAGGCTGGGGGAAGCTACACACACCACCGTCAGGGAGTGAGACCTGCCACATAAACTTCTACAGTATATGCACGCCGGGCCCCCAGACCTGATCGCTACACTCCCGCGATAACATTCAGGGTTATGTTATGTCACTTGACCCCCCGCAGGACATATCCTACTGACGGAGGCGCCTTTGGAGGAGGTCCCCGGCGAGCTCAGAGTGGTCGGCTCCAGGGGTGTCGCACGCAGGGGGGGCTGCAACGCCGCCCAGATATCGGTTTTATTTATCGTTAGAGATTACCATTGGTCACCTCACGGCAGATGTTGGGATAGTGAGCCTTCACTGGTGGAGTCAAAACAAGCCCAGCAACACAACCGTTTATCCTGTAACACAAGCCAGGTGTCTCCCAAGCCAAGCCGCTGCCCCAAACATAACTACTACTACTACTACTACTCCACTCCCTTTACTCCCCAACACAGCCTCACTCCCTCACCTCCCCAACACAGCCTCACTCCCTCACCTCCCCAACACAGCCTCACTCCCTCACCTCCCCAACACAGCCTCACGATACATCTCTTGACCGCCGACCAAGGGTTAGGTTAGGTTAGGTTAGGTTCAGGGTGTATAATCTTCAGGTGATGTCTATGCTAACAATTTCATTAATATTCTTCCTTTATTAACTCGCCCAGGAAAATATTCAAATGAGAGGATAATGTCACGGTATCGGGATAACAACTCTATTGGAGGTAGAGACCAAATTATACAGCTTAGTCGTTGGTATTTCTACCTTATGGTCTTTCTATTATCGCATTATAATGGATCCACTTTTTAATTTAATTCGAATTTCACTTTTATTGATCAGGTACAAGAACGACGATGACGTCACATACTTTACCTGTGATAATTCTTACCTGTAATAACTTCCATACCTGTAATAAATTATTTACCTGTAATAACTCCCTTACCTGCGTGTCATATGTGACTTCCGGGCTCAAAGGTGTATGAGACAGGTAATTAAATTTCTAAAGTTGATTAGACCAGGCAATTTAAGCAACAGGCGCTCTCTTTTAAGTAACAGGTGATCTCTTAAATTAACAGGTGCTCTTTATAAGTCACAGGAGCTTCAGGACAGGTATGGGTATAGGTGTCACGCTCGCAGGTGTACAGGTAACAATCCAATTAAGACTTAAGAGGCAGGTACACTTTGTCAAGGAAACTATATACGCACATACAGGTGACCCAAGAAGCACACCTGTATAATAATGTAGGTAAAACAAGGATCAGGTTTATGGTTAATTAATTACAGGTGTAGAGGTACTTGTTGGGTACCTTGAGGAGGAGGAGGAGGAGGTAGGGGTGGGGGAGGCAGGAGGGGGGGATGGGGAAGAATGATGTTTGACACTAAGCTCTTGTATGTAAGACGAGCGTTATCAAGATCAACTATGACACGCGCCGTCCAAACACTACACTGCAACACCCACACACACCATCACGTACTAACAACCCTTCAACCACAAACCACCCTATACCCTCTTAACGAAGCTCGACAAATACCTCATGAGCTTAACTACTTCCGTAACTTACCATCGGGGACTCCTAACACCACACTCAACGACTCTCACGAAATCCTAACTGCCTCGTAACAGCCATCAAGTGGTCTAACAGCCCTTTAGTGCCCATGTACGAGCGTAACAAGCCAGTGTAGGAAATTAGCCCTTCCCTCTCCCACCCTCCCTCCCTACTTCCCTCTCTCTCTCTCCCTAACTCCTGCCCTCACTATTCCTCTGACTCCTTCCCTCTAGCTTCCTGCCTCCTTTATTCTCTCTTTCCTTCCCCCCTCTCTATGTTTCCTATCCTCTCTCCCTGCCTCCTCCCCCCTTCCTCATGCCGACTTTCCTCTCAACCTTCTTCATTCTCCCCCTCTCTTCTTCCTTCCCTCCCTGCATCCCGCCCTCTCACCCACCACCCCCCGTCACTGATCCTCCACATAAAACCCGTACAAACTGTTTATCATCACCACTATGTACCACAGTAATGAGCCGAACATTGCCTCTATTGCACTCTCAGTAACGAACCCTGCTTGGCGTGGCGTGGCGTGGGGTGGCGTGGCGTGGGGTGAAGAGCTGTTTGTGTCTCGCACCGCTTGTGTCTCCCGCACCGCTGGTCGCTACAGGCATCACGTCCTACATATGCCTTGGATAATTTCTTTCATCCTACGTGGCTCTACAGTAAGTAACTCTACAGGACTTTAATGATACAATATATAGCCTTCTCCTCCTCGGGTCAAGTTAGGACGAGATAAGAGATAAGAGTTCTTAAATAAAATTCTCCTTTTGGTTTTATTAATTAGCGATACATAAACTAACGTAAAAACCCTTGAAAATTTGAATCAAGTGAATTAATTAACCTGAGAGAGATGAATTAACCTGTGTCACCTTACCTGGTACCTGTGTCACCTCAACCATACCGGGATAGGGTGGTTAATTTAGGATGAATCAAGACACCACCACAACCTCAACCACCATCAGCCTCCACCAACCACCATAATCTCCACCAACCACAACCTGCACCACCAACCACAACCTACATCTTCAGTCACCACCAGCACATCAGCACATAACTCATCACAAACTTCAAGAAAATCAGGTCCAAATCACTTAACAGTAACAACAAACAAGACGCACAAACACAAACCTTAAACAGACAAACAGACAACCACAAACAGAACAAAACAGACGGACTTGATGAAATAATAATGAATTTTCTCTTCCACAGTACACAAACCAAATTTATACTCAACCAATTTTATTCAACTATCAATAAATAAATAAATTAATAAATAACGAATATTTACTAAATCACAATCAATGGTAATGATCATAAATTAAAGCACCTGGTCACCTGGGGGTTACCTGTGTGGCGAAGTAGAAGAACACCCAAGTAAGACCATACAGTGGGATACCTACCTCACGCCTCTTGAAGTCACCACCACAAACACCACAGCTGTTATCACTACCACCACCACAGCTACCACCAAAACAGCTACAGTTCGCAGATTAGATTATAATTTGAGCTTATCATATTTTACGTAATTATGATAATATATATAATCACCAGGTGTATCTCAACTACATGTGTATGCCAAGTGTATGACTGTGTGTGTGTGTACCCTTGTAATATTTTGGTCGTAGACGTTATGTGATTGTATGTGTAATCGGCTTGAACTTCCTGTCCGT
Organism: Homarus gammarus; assembly: GCA_958450375.1. Taxonomy (NCBI): domain Eukaryota; kingdom Metazoa; phylum Arthropoda; class Malacostraca; order Decapoda; family Nephropidae; genus Homarus; species Homarus gammarus. The sequence continues at coordinate 1,638,572 of CAUDMG010001356.1, read as the reverse complement.
CTACACTCTACAGCATACACTTTACACCTACAATCCCCCCCCCCCCTACTTTTCACACACACACACAGCGTTAACTCTATAGGCACACCGCCGTCATCAACTAATTCACCTGGCCAAGACGGTAAGGCGTAACAAGAACGCTTATAACCACGTCCCACCTCACAGGTATACTGGAAGCCATAAACAACACCTAATGTACAGGAACAACGGGGCCTTTTAGGTGCAATTTGCTCCATAATGGTTGTTGGGGGTAATCAGGGAGGGGAAATTATATCACGTAAACTAAACCGCTGGGCCTGAACATGTGTCGGCCTGGTGAGGGGGGGTGGGTGAGGGGGGGGTGGTGAGGGGGTGATGGTGGTGAGGGGGGTGGGTGAAGGGGTGGTGGTGGTGAGGGGGAGGTGAGGGGGTGGTGGTAGTGAAGGGTGGTGGTAGTGAAGGGTGGTGGTGGTGGTGACGGGGTGGTGGTGGTGAGGGGGGTGAGAGATGGTGGTAGTAGGGGTTGTGGTGAGGGAGTGGTGAGGGTGGTAGCAGTGGTGGAGACATCTGCACAAGGCTTAAGAAAGTAACCAGTGTGGAGGTGGACCTTGTAATGCAAAAAAAAAAAAAAAAAAAATGAGAGATTTGTCTTGTAGGAGCGTGGCATATTGACTACCCTCCACCCCCTCCCCCTCACCACACACACTACTGACAGTCCCCCTCCTCCCCCCCTCCTCCTCTTCCCTTCATCCATCGGCAACGTTTTTCCCATACGCCTGCATAGTTAAGTCGTAGAACAAACAGAACGCTAATCATCTGTTTGAGGGTCAACACCGCCTGTCTGCCCACGCCTGTTTGACGCTCTGCTAACTGGCCAATTTGCAAACAACTGTCCAAACACTCCTTCAGCCAGAGTGATCCTCCACCAACGCTCTGCATTAATGGGTTACACCTGCTCCGAATATTAACTACCTATACCTGAGTCCTCTCCTGTGGGGTGTGTGTGGTGGGTAGGAGGTAGGTGATGGTGGTAGCTGGTAGGTGATGGTGGTAGCTGGTTGGTGATGGTGGTAGCTGGTTGGTGATGGTGGTAGCTGGTAGGTGATGGTGGTAGCTGGTTGGTGATGGTGGTAGCTGGTAGATGATGGTGGTAGCTGGTAGGTGATGGTGGTAGCTGGGAGGTGATGGTGGTAGCTGGTAGGTGATGGTGGTAGCTGGTAGGTGATGGTGGTAACTGGTAGAGGTAGGTGATGGTGGTACTTGGTAGGTGATGTTGATAGCTGGTAGGTGATGGTGGTAGCTGGTAGGTGATGGTGGTAGTTGGTAGGTGATGGTGGTAGCTGGTAGGTGATGTTGGTAATTGGTAGACGTAGGTGATGGTGGTACTTGGTAGGTGATGTTGATAGCTGGTAGGTGATGGTGGTAGCTGGTAGGTGATGGTGGTAGTTGGTAGGTGACGGTGGTAGCTGGTAGGTGATGGTGGTAGCTGGTAGATGATGGTGGTAGCTGGTAGGTGATGTTGGTAACTGGTAGAGGTAGGTGATGGTGGTAGCTGGTAGAGTTAGGTGATGGTGGTAGCTGATGGGTTAGGTTAGGTTACGTTAGTGTCAAGAAGCACTTCACCACCTGAGCACTTAGACAGCCACACACCCAGTACACCTCCTCTTCATCTACACATCCCTCACCTTCTCCCCAGCACCCCTCTCCTACCCTTCCTCCTCCCCATCATCCCTCTCCTCCTCTTCCTCCTCCCCAGCACCCCTCTCCTCCCATTCCTCCTCCCCAGCACCCCTCTCCCCCCCCTTCCTCCTCCCCATCATCCCTCTCCTCCTCCCCAGCACCTCTCTCCTCCCCAGCACCCCTCTCCTCCCCTTCCTCCTCCCCATCATCCCTCTCCTCCTCTTCCTCCTCCCCATCACCCCTCTCCTCCCCTTCCTCCTCCCCATCACCCCTCTCCTCCTCTTCCTCCTCCCCATCACCCCTCTCCTCCCCTTCCTCCTCCCCAGCACCCCTCTCCTCCTCCCCATCACCCCTCTCCTCCCCTTCCTCCTCCCCAGCACCCCTCTTCCTCCCCATCACCCCTCTCCTCCCCTTCCTCCTCCCCAGCACCCCTCTCTTCCTCCCCATCATCCCTCTCCTCCTCTTCTTCCTCCCCATCACCCCTCTCCTCCTCTTCCTCCTCCCCATCACCCCTCTCCTCCCCTTCCTCCTCCCCAGCACCCTCTCTTCCTCCCCATCACCCCTCTCCTCCTCTTCCTCCTCCCCATCACCCCTCTCCTCCCCTTCCTCCTCCCCAGCACCCCTCTCTTCCTCCCCATCATCCCTCTCCTCCTCTTCCTCCTCCCCATCACCCCTCTCCTCCCCTTCCTCCTCCCCATCATCCCTCTCCTCCTCTTCCTCCTCCCCATCACCCCTCTCCTCCCCTTCCTCCTCCCCATCACCCCTCTCCTCCTTTTCCTCCTCCCCATCACCCCTCTCCTCCCCTTCCTCCTCCCCAGCACCCCTCTCCTCCTCCCCATCACCCCTCTCCTCCCCTTCCTCCTCCCCAGCACCCCTCTCTTCCTCCCCATCACCCCTCTCCTCCCCTTCCTCCTCCCCAGCACCCCTCTCTTCCTCCCCATCACCCCTCTCCTCCCCTTCCTCCTCCCCAGCACCCCTCTCTTCCTCCCCATCATCCCTCTCCTCCTCTTCCTCCTCCCCATCACCCCTCTCCTCCTCTTCCTCCTCCCCATCATCCCTCTCCTCCTCTTCCTCCTCCCCATCACCCCTCTCCTCCCCTTCCTCCTCCCCATCACCCCTCTCCTCCTCTTCCTCCTCCCCATCACCCCTCTCCTCCCCTTCCTCCTCCCCAGCACCCCTCTCCTCCTCCCCATCACCCCTCTCCTCCCCAGCACCCCTCTCTTCCTCCCCATCACCCCTCTCCTCCCCTTCCTCCTCCCCAGCACCCCTCTCTTCCTCCCCATCATCCCTCTCCTCCTCTTCCTCCTCCCCATCACCCCTCTCCTCCTCCCCATCATCCCTCTCCTCCTCTTCCTCCTCCCCAGCACCCCTCTCCTCCCCTTCCTCCTTCCCATCACCCCTCTCCTCCTCTTCCTCCTCCCCATCACCCCTTCCTCCTTCCCTCTCTCTTCAGATATTTTATTTCTTTTTTATTTCTCCTGCCACCACAATCTGTCTCCCATCACTTGTTAGTAGTTCTGGGTGATTAGTGTGTGTGTGTGTGTGTGTGTGTGTGTGTCTCAGGTATGTAGTCATAGGTAGATGCAGAGAAATTTGTAAGAAGTAAAAATTGTGTCAGGTGTGTGTTAAGGGGGAGGGAAGATGCGAGAGGGAGAAGGGGAACGAGGGGGGAGGGAGGGGGACAGGTCAGGTGTGTGCAGGTATATGGGGTGTTAAGGGAAGAGGCGAACAATAAGGCAGGTGTATGGGATAGTGTGGGAAGAGAGAGTGGAAGAGAGTGGGAAGGGAGTGGGAGGGAAAAGGTGTGTGTGTGTGTGTGTGTGTGTGTGTGGTAAGGGTGTGTAAAAGTGTGTCCGGGAGAAGGTAAGGGAGAGGGGGGGGGGCAGCGTCGTGGTGGTGTTTGGGAGGAAGGACAAGTGGGAAGCGAACAGTGTGTCAGGTGTGTGGGGAGAGGGTGTAAGTAGGGTGTGTCTGTGTTTGTGCAGGGACAGAGGAGGGCTGGAGTGTGTGTGTGTGTGTGTGTGTGTGTGTGTCGGGATAGTTGTGGGTCAGTATGGTGGTGGTGAGTAAGGCTGAGTTTCACTGTGGGCGTGCTGGAGGGAGTGGGCTGTGGGCGTGCTAGAGAGAGAGTGGGCTGTGGGCTTGCTGGAGGGAGTGGGCTGTGGGCGTGCTGGAGGGAGTGGGCTGTGGGCTTTGCTGGAGGGAGTGGGCTGTGGGCTTTGCTGGAGGGAGTGGGCTGTGGGCTTTGCTGGAGGGAGTGGGCTGTGGGCATGCTGGAGGGAGTGGGCTGTGGGCTTTGCTGGAGGGAGTGGCTGTGGGCTTTGCTGGAGGGAGTGGGCTGTGGGCGTGCTGGAGGGAGTGGGCTGTGGGCTTTGCTGGAGGGAGTGGGCTTGGGCGTGCTGGGAGTGGGCTGTGGGCTTTGCTAGAGGGAGTGGGCTGTGGGCTTTGCTGGAGGGAGTGGGCTGTGGGCTTAACGTCACCCAGGGAGGTCCGGACGTGCAAGTCATCGCTGGCGTCAAATGGTTCGACAAATATCTTTCCATGATACACATTTACATTTCAATGACCCAAAACACACTCTGGCTACTGCCCTCTCACCTCACTCATCACCCTCTTTCACTCCTCTCGCCACCTCTCTCTCTCACTCACCATTCCTCCCTCCCTCTCATCCCCCACTCCTCACCCCCCTCAATTCATTTAACCAACCCTCTCTCACACCATCCCTCCCTCCGTCTCACCCCACTCATCCATCTCACCACCACCATACCTTAGTCCTTTTCACCTATCGCCACCCCTGACCCCTCTCATCCCTCTCTTGCCTTTACCCTTATCCACCTCTCTCTCTCTCTCTCTCTCTCTAATCTCCCTGGCTCGTGCGTCTCATTAATACCTTCTTAAAACACCGGAGGAAGACAGTGTGTGTGTGTGTGTGTGTGTGTGTGTGTGTGTGTGTTTAGGTTGGCTCCTCTGAAGACTGTTGAAGTGTGTGTGTGATAAATCATGGATCCCTCTCCCCAACCCCCTCACTTCACAACCTCCCCACTCCCCATCTCAACCCCCCTCACTCACTAATATGTAGAGTAAACCATCCCCCTTCTTTCCTATTCCTCCTCCTCCTAGTTTTCATCTTCCTTCAAGTCCTCCGCCTCCGCCTCCTCCTCTCCCTTCCTCTCTACCCTGCCTACCACTACCACCCCCGACTTAACTACCACCACCACTACTAATGCCACCACCCCTCCACCACCACAACCACCATCATCACCACCCTTCCACCACCACAACCACCATCATCACCACCCCTCCACCACCACACCACCACTCCTCCATCATCACCACCCCTCCATCACCACCACCCCTCCATCACCACCACTCCTCCATCACCACCACCCCTCCACCACCATCCCTCCATCACCACCACCCCATCACCACCACCACCCCTCCACCACCACCATCCCTCCATCACCACCACCACCCCATCACCACCACCCCTCCACACCACCACTCCTCCATCATCACCACCCCTCCATCACCACCACCCCTCCACCACCACCCCTCCACCACCACCCCTCCATCACCACCCCCCCTCCATCACCACCACCCCTCCACCATCATGATACACACAACCCGCTAACTGTTCCTCTCACAGACAATATAAAGTATTATACAAATGAAGAGAATAAATCACATTAATGGTTATAAAATGCAAATTATAGAGTTACACACGTGGGGAGAAAGTTAGCCAGGTGGGGGCTGAGTCAGTCCCTTAGCCCCGTCTGTACCCAACCCCGTCAGTCCCCAGCTCAGTTAGTGCCTAGCCCCGTCTATATCTAGCCCCGTCAGTCCCCAGCCCTGTATCTAGTTAAGGTCAAATCTAGAATCCCGATATATAATTCCGATGACTTGGGATTATTTGTTTACCCTCAGACAAATCATTAAAAATATGACTTTATTCCTAACATAAGAATCATTGTAGATCTTGACCTCTAGCCGACTGACACACACACACACACACACACACACACACACACACACACACACACACACCTATAAACACTTTTAAATGTCCTGTTAATCTGAATTTGCACACGGGTTAATGTCTCTTGTCTTACTCTTATGGACTTAAAGAAACAACTCATTGCAGTGTACCTGATGAAAGCTTAATGGCTTGTTCTCTTCCCCCTGAGTATATAATAACTACCTACAGTACCTCACAGCTGTAGATGACTATAAGAGACTACGCTACACATCTGGACTACGACTACAATAGACTACGTTCTTCATTTAAAGACCTCAGTGGCGTCTATGACACAGGTGGCTGGGTTAAGGTACACCTGTAGAGAGTTCAGTGTGAAGTCTTGTTGGTCATATTTACACAGGGAGTCTGTAGTGTTGACATGTAGTATATTGTGATCTGGTTCAGTGTGTGTGAGTTTTGAGGTAGTAGTTACATGAAGACTATTATTGTTTTTAAGTGGTCTTCCTTCCTTCATTCCTTCTTTCCTTCTCTCTCCTTTCCTTCCTTCCTCCTTTCCCTTTCTCTCCCATCCTTCCTTCCTCCGTACCCTCTCTCTCTACCTCTCCTCTCCCTCCTTCATTTCCCCTCAGTGGCTTCCTTCATTCTTCCTTTTCTCTCCCACTTCCTTCCTCCTCCATCCATTGGGTATCTCCAATGGATGACCACACGGTAGATAGCACACCAAGGGGATGAAGTTGGCAGATGATATCACTGGACAACTACAGGTACACTGGACAACTAACTGCACTATATGACCCTTGTGTTGTCCTACCAGCCGCGGTTTCATCTCTTCTACTTAGATAAAGACCACATAAAGACGACCCCTTAATAGGACAGTCCTCGTGTTGTCTCACCTGTGGTCCCTCCCGGTCTTATAACATCTTGGTCCTCCTACTAACTTAACCAGATGATGACACGACGTAGGACTCCCCTGTATCCTGCCAGGGGATGACACACGGGTAAGTAAGTTGGTGGCAGAGGAAGACTTCGAGAGTACAGCATCTCTCCTTTGCCACACCTGACGAAGGCCCAGAAGAGATGCTAAGCTCAGCCACAGGTGCCATAAATCCCCCGTCGCATATCGGCCTCAGGGGAGATTAAATCCTCCCCCAAACTGCTGGAAAATTATGGTTCGCGGTATCCAGCCATCGCGGACGTCGCCCCACCGATGGTTGTGAGTTACGGCGTGTGCGAGTTTTAAATACTCGCTGGCAACACCACACAAACTCGTGGCCGAGGGTATAAATAGGGCATCATGGCCGGTCATGATAAACACACCATCAACCACCACTGGAGGAGCTGGAGGGGAGGGGGAGAGGAATAGGGGGGGAAGAGGAGGAGGGGGGAATGGGAGAAGGGGAGGGGAGAAGAGGAGGGAAAGGGGAGGGGTTAGGGGATGGGAGGAGGGGGAGAAAGGAGGAGAGGGAGAAGAGGAGGGGAGGGAGAAGACACCAGGCGCTTTTTGTCGAGGCGAAAAATCGGTCTTTTTGGCGGGTAATTTTACTTAATAACAGAGAAGGCAACAAGGGGGGGCGGGGGGGGGGATCTCTGCCACTATTTATTCTGTTCCTTAACCTAACCTAACCTAACCATTACTCCAGGTAGTTCAACACACGTGAGGGAAATAAATGCTCTCTTTTGGGATTATAATCTAGAGCATGAAATCCTCTTTGTGTGGATTACTGAGGATTCCCGGAGATTACAGACGACTTTCTACGGTGGAGATTACGGATTGCGGATTACAGATTACAGATTGCGGATTACAGATTACAGATGACTTTCTACGGTGGAAGAAATTATGTCTCTCTGACCATCGATAATGTGACGACAGGGTTTGGGTAAAGGCTTTGTCCACATGTTGCTGAAGTGAGAGGGATGGGAACACACTGAGTGGGGGGGATAAAGTGGGAAAGGTGGTGGAGGGGGTGGTGGTTGATAGAGGGGGTGGTAGATAGAGTGGGTGGTTGATAGAGGGGGTGGTAGATAGAGGGGGTGGTAGATAGAGGGGGTGGTAGAGATATGGAAAAGAGGAAGGAGGAGGAGGAGGAGGAAATGAAAGAAGAAGAAATGGAGGAAAACGAAAATAAGGAGAAAAAGAAGAGAGGAATAGAAAAAGAAGAGGAGGAGGAGGAAGAAGAAGAAGAAGAAGAGGAGGAGGAGGAGGAAGAAGAAGAGGAGGAGGAGGAGCAATTATTTACTCTCCTGATGATGCTGTTATCATCATCATCATCAGCTCCTTGACTAAGCGATCTTCTCTTCAAAAGGTACTGAGAGAGAGAGAGAGAGAGAGAGAGAGCTAATGGACTCCAAGCGGGTGTTAGCTGGACTCTGATATCATCTAGAAAACTGCAGTGTAAACTTATGACGTCATTCATCATAAAGCAGTAAAAGTAATTAGGTAATACAAACGAAGGTAATTAAGGATCAAAGTACAGGTTGTCGGAAGGTAATAAGGTAATTAATTTACTTAACCCTTTGAGGACTATGGTGTGTGTGTGTGTGAGTGTGTGTGTGCGTGTGCGTGTGAGTGTGTGTGTGCGTGTGCGTGTGAGTGTGTGTGTGTGAGTGTGTGTGTGTGTGAGTGTTATTTAAGTATTCTTGTTTTGGGTAAGATTTTAGGAAGTTATGATGAGCATTTAGGTTGAAAATACTGAGAGTGGGAGGAGTGGTGGACAGACAGACAGACAGACAGACAGACAGACAGACAAAATACTCTCTCTTCACACACACACACACACACACACACACACACACACCTATAGAGAGACAGGTAGGTAAACAAACTTACAGGTATATGATGGGTCTCAGAGAAGCTTTTAGTAGGCAGGAGAGCGACAAGGATTATGACACGACCACAAAGCCGCCGCCACTACGACCTCCCGGTAACGACCCATAACGACTCGCCTCTCAGGTAAACGACCCCAGCCCCTCCCCCACCCCCCCTCCCCTTACGACGATCCAGCGTGTGTAAGGTGGAGTTATAGGACACTTATAGTCCTCATAGACGTCAAACAAATCATTAATTCCGGGGCCCATACAGACAGACAAATTCCCTAAGTGTGTATACATCAAGGGGAGGGGGAGAGGGTATGGGTAGGGGAGGTAGGGGTGTTTGGTGCCGAGACAGGAGTTGCATAAGGGGGGGGGGGGAGAAATAGAGGTGATTTCTGCTCTATTTTATGATTCACAAGAAAAAACTAGGGATGTTTTTTTCCGTTACTTGATCTATGGGGAAAATTATCTTTAGGAGGCATTTTTCTGGTATATTTATGAGAGCCATAGGGGAAAAAAATAACTTATGGTGTTTTATTCCCGTCACAAGTTCCGCAGGGGATAAAAAAAATTCTCTTAAGTACAGGAAGCAGGTGGTTACTCACCTTGTGTTACAGGTAGATTAAACTGTATATAAACCTTGTAAGTGGCGCGTAGTTGGCAGTGCTGTGACGCGCGGAACAGTGACAACGACGCGAGGAGGCAGTAATCACGCCGACGGAGGAGGAGGAGGGGGGGGGGGGGGGGTGAGAACCTGAAGCTACCACGTCGTCCACTCCTCCAGGTCCCAATCACACACACACACACACATACGACACTAACTGCCTCTCATACACTTGTTCTTCAGTTATTGGTTCACAGAGGGTGTTGAACAAGGTGGCTTCTATCTTCTGATCGATACACCTGTGGGTTTACCGATGCTATAAACACCTTGTATAACTAAGGGCGTCGCCATCCTGCTGTAGTAACTCCACAACTACATGATTTTAGTATTTTTTTTCCTCGTGACGCAACACGACACGACACGACACGATACGACGCCTGCAGATTTATGGACGACGTGTGAGGAGGAAACGATGTTGGTGGTGCTCTCAGGACGTGTATGGCGACGATGCTGACGAGGAGTACCCAGGTGTGTGTGGGGGGGGGGGAGGTAGGTGTGACGTGGTGAGTCTATAACGAACTGGGTGTTTTGTCTGCACGTCTCGTTACCCACATCGTCGGAATCATCGTCCGTCGCTTCTACTACTAATACATCACCACTATTATCTTCATCATCAACATCACTACCACAATCCACCACCACCCACAACCACCACCACCCCTACCATCACAACCACCACTACCCCTACCATCACAACCACCACTACCACCACCATCACCCCTACCATCACAACCACCACCACCCCTACCATCACAACCACCACCACCCCTACCATCACAACCACCACCACCCCTACCATCACAACTACCACCACCACCACCACCACCACCACCCCTACCATCACCACCACCACCACCACCACCACCATCGTCACTCAAATCATTTCCTCCAGCCAATAAACATCACCATTACTCTCACCACAACACAACCTTGACTAAGTGATACAAACAAAACAAGTCACACAAGCAGGCTTTACCCCCCCCCTTTCCCCCCTCCCTTTCCTCCTCTCTCTCCCTTTCCTCCTCTCTCTCCCTTTCCTCCTCTCTCTCTCTCTCTCCCCCTTGATTGTGTTACATGGGTGAACAATGAGAAGCATCAAAGAGGAAGAAGAGAGGAGGAGGTGAAGAGGGGGAAGAAGAGGTGAGGAGGGGGAAGAAGAGAGGAGGAGGAGGAAGAGAAGAGGAGGAGGAGAGGAACCACGCTAGGACATACATAAAACACATAGCTCCTCAACAGCACATAAGAGAGAGAGAGAGAGAGAGACTTACCTGCCGTACCTCTGCACTTAACATGATTTATACAACAGAGTCCTGGTAGACGTCACGGGCCTCCCCACTTCCCCCCCCCCCCCCATCTAACCTGAGACAAACAACCTGTCATAAGGGTCACTCTCCTCTTACCCCTTCTCCCCCACCACACACGTCAGGAGTAGCACACTATTGACTCTGCTGCATCTTACACTCGCTGATCTTGTCAAATAATTTCCCCCTTCAGAAAAAAAAAGGTGTATGTGTTATTTTTATGGTAATTAAATCAGGTGTAGCGAGGCGCTGTGTAGTGTCAGGGAGGAAGATGTTTTATTGAATGTTAGTCACTTGTATAAATGAGATATATTATACAGTACCTGGCGGATAATACCTGTGTTTTTAAATATTGATGCTTATGCAAATTTAGGTGTTGTTTTTTCCTTCTTTCATTTCGTGTTTGTCGGGATGAATGGTTGGGTGTAGGAGTAATGGTTATTATGAATTAAGAGGGAGGGAGGGGAGGGGAGGGGAGGGAGGGAGGTGAGGGAGGTGAGGGAGGGAGGGAGGGAGGGGAGGGAGGGAGGTGAGGGAGGGAGGGGAGGGAGGGGAGGGGAGGGAGGTGAGGGAGGGAGGGAGGGAGGTGAGGTGAGGTGAGGGAGGGGAGGTGAGGGAGGGAGGGAGGGGAGGGGAGGTGAGGTGAGGGAGAGGGACGTCGCCTATGACATTGTAGCCATGTTCATACACAACAGACACGTGGTCGTACAGCGGTGATATGCTCAGATACTACACACACACACACACACACACTAGCTATAACTATCATACAAAACATAAGAGGAGACATTACTACCACCATTGCCAACCACCACCACTACCCCCCACCAGCACCACCCCCTCCCACCACCCACTTAGCACTACTACACCCTCTTCCATCACTTACCACTACCACTCTCTCACCCATTATCCCTCACAACCACCACCTTCTCCCCTACACTCGGTAAACATTGGGAGCTTCCATACGACGCATCATTAACGAGCAAATTGGGCAGTAATGGGTAGTTACCGTGAGCTCAGGGGTGATTTTTGGAATTGTGGTAATGGTGGTGTGTGTGTTTGTGTGTGTGGGGGGGGGGGGGTCCTATTTCATAATTATGCTTATAACTATGTCTGTCTGTCTGTCTGTCTGTGTCTCTCTATCTGTCTGTATGTATGTAAGTAGTGATCAGGGGGCAGGTAAATAGTGATCAGGGGGGCAGGTAAGTAGTGATCAGAGGGGCAGGTAATTAGTGATCGGGGGTGGCAGGTAAGTAGTGATCAAGGGGCAGGTAAGTAGAGATCAGGGGGCAGGTAAGTAGTGATCAGAGGGGCAGGTAAGTAGTAGTCAGTGGGGGGCAGGTGAGTAGTGATCAGGGGGGGCAGGTGAGTAGAGATCAGGGGGAAGGTAAGTAGTATTCAGGGGGGGACAGGTAAGTAGTAGTCAGGGGGGACAGGTAAGTAGTAGTCAGAGGGGGGCAGGTAAGTAGTGATCAGGGAAGTGACCAGACACACCACCACCATTACCACAGGTGTACCGATAAAACCTCCCTTGATAACTGCCTACAGGTGCGTAAAATCACAGGTGTGTTCATTACTTCCAGTGAGTGCCCAACCGTCACACAGGTGCAGGAGGGCGATAACCCACACTCACAATCACCAGCGGTTACATAAATTACAGGTATTTCCACTTTTTACAGTAAGAACAAGGTAGAATAACAATCCAGGTATAACAATGAACACCTGTTAATTACGGCAGGTGCACAGGTATATTTTAACCCTTTCTACATCATTAGAATTAAATATAAACATTAACGTAATTAACTCGTCTAATGTTTTTATTTTTTTGAACAGCAATAAAAAATATGTAAAATAATTATATACTTGGTGTTTCTTTATCTAGTAATTAAGATAATACTAAAAATATTAAAATTTGTTAGGATGAATTAGTTATCGTTTATCACCTTAACTACTAAATTAAATGTGGTTTAAAAGTTATATAAAATTGATGTGGTATTTTAACTGCTTTTCATTTCGTGGTTAAAATACTGAAGAAAAGTATTAAGTAAAATTACCTCCTTTATAATTTATTTCATTTAAATACTTAGAAATATTCATAACTTTCAGGTGATTTCATCTTTTTTCATTATTATGTAGCAATCAACGACAAAATCCAGTGAGGGAAGGAAGGGGGGGGGGGGAGGAAGGAGTGAGAGGGAAGGAAGGAATGACAGAGGGAAGGAAGAACACATTAATGGGAAGAGGAAAAGAAGGAAGGAAAGCAGTAGTGAATGATGGAGAGATGGAAATAACAATACACCAGTGGAAGGAAGCAAGGAATGAAGGAAAGGAAAGGAAGGCGGTAGGTAGGGAGGCGGGCCACGTGATTAAAGGTTAATTGAGTTACAGATGCATAGTGTAGGTGTAGGCAGGTGTGTGTGTGTGTGTCCACTCGTCAGTATACTGCTGATGATGACACGGCTCTTGCCTTCGTCAGCTACTTCGGTATTTACGATGTGGCTACCGTAGGCCCTGTACCGTCTGCCCTCTAGCCTGCCGCCAGTGTACCGTATATCGTCCTGTTGCCAGTGTACCGTCGTGTCGCCATCAGTGTACCGTCGTACCGCCGATGTACCGTATGTAGATCATAACATTACGCAACCACCAGTTTAACTCCCACTTACCAGACAACACTCACCTAACCTAACCTAACCTAACCCCGAGGATCACTTCTGTAACTTGTACCATCGAGGAAGACCTTAACAAAAATATAGAATAGGAATAAACAGACAGACAGTCCGAGTCACTCATACATCATTGAGTCAGTGTAGAAATAAACATCTTTTTCTCCGTCAGTGAATAAGTGAGTCAGTGTTAAATAACTAATACAAACAATACTTCCTACAATATTCCTTTTACTAAATTATTTTCTGTGTATAAATAACGATTAAAAATACTAACTAAAAATCTAATATTATTTCACCTAAGACACCTTTATACACCTTTAATTAGAGTATATAATTAGGCTCATTATAATATATTAAGACTAATGGATTTCTTTATATACAGGTGTAATATTTTTGTGTGTTAATACCAAGTGTTCATTAAATGTTAAGGGAATACCAGTCTTATGTCATACGATATAAGACTGATTTTAGTGTAACCCGGAGCAGTTGTCAGTGTGTAGGGAGTGTTGGTGGAGGAGGGAGTGACTTACCTCTCTCCTCCCCTCTTCCTCCATCCCACCCTCCTTCCCTTCTTCCATCCCCCTTCCCCTTTCCTCCACCCCTTCCCTCCACCCCTTCCCCTTCTTCCATCCCCCTTCCCCTTTCCTCCACCCCTTCCCCTTCTTCCATCCCCCTTCCCCTTTCCTCCACCCCTTCCCCTCGACAGGACACCAGGTCACCCAAGCGTTACTCTCATCATCAGCAAAAACACTCGATTGGCGTCAAGTCATTTCAGTGTTGAGTGCATCAGGACGAATGTAAGAGTGTATACCCAATCCTTCACTCTGACTGGGATACGAACCAGGGACCACGAGCTTGGGAGTTGAATATCCTACCATTTAAGCCACAGAGTTAGCTGTTATAGTCTTATGGGATAAATTTCGATACATTTTTCCATATAAGTTTAACATTATATAACATACCAACTATATTTTAGATAATAACTATATGCAAAACTCTTCTATCAAGGCATAAATCACACACCTGTTCAAAAAATTATCCTAACCAGGTATAATTAAATGAGAAATAGTCAACTAATCTATGAAAGTTACGTGAAAAAAAAGTTCCCCACGTACACAAAAAGTTCCCAAATTCTTACTTCGAGGAAAACTTTAACCCATTAAGGTGTTCCAGAGTTCGCCAGGTTATAAAAAGCCAAACACCTCACCACCATGTTGAGTATTTCACTAACAAACACAAGCTCACCCACAAACGATCACTCCGAGGTTGTTCCCGGTCAGATAATGAGACGAAGACGAGTTCCTTAGAAAGATTTAATACAATTTACTGTGGCCATAAACCGCGATGTTTGTGTGTGTGTGCGTGTGTGTGTTAAACCGCAGTCACAACCTACACACCATCCGAGTATGTGTGTGAGGCAGGTGTTACTACGAGAGAGAGAGAGAGAGAGAGAGAGAGAGGGCGGGGTCGATCATGTTATAACAGAAAACAACACAGTTTAGGTCCTTCAGAGAGTGTGTGTGTGTGTGTGTGTGTGTGCGTGTGTGCGTGTCATGTACCGTCAATATATCCTGTACAATTACTTACAACCTACACACACACACACACACACACGCGCCAGTCTCATCGTGAACACGGAAACACAGAACAGGTATACATCACTTCCCCACTTTGGTGTTTTATGCTCCTACTAGACAGGCAGACACTCACACAAACACTTACCAGTCAGTCTTCAGGAGTAACTGGTCATTTTAACTGGTTGGGGGATTTTTCTACCTACTTCACCCACACGCTGCCATTAAACCATTCCTGGTGTTTTTTTATTTTTTTTCCCTGTGTTATAATCCTGCCAGTCTGTGTGTGTGTGTGTGTGTGTGTGTGTGTGCGTGTGTGTGTGTGTGTGTGTGTGTGTGTAGGAGTCAAGGCTGGAATCTTCACTCCCGGAGACCTCAACGAGCTGGAGTAGTGATCAGAGAGAGCGAGAGAGAGAGAGAGAGAGAGAGAGGTGAACCTTAACGAAAAGTGTCGGTCGTGAAGAGAACATTCCGGGAGAGGAGGAAGAAGAGGAGGAAGAAGAGGAGGAGGAGGAGGAGGAGGAGGAGGTGGTCGGGCCCAAAGGCTTGTGTTTACACTGGCAACATTTACATAAACCTACCATTTTTCATAGCTCCACTCAATGTCATTATCATATTTCTCCAATACATTTCCCTCCCTCTTCCCCCCCTCCTACTCCCCCTCACCCCTTCCTACCCCCCCCTTCCCCCTCCTTCTTCTTCCTCTCACGGCTCGTTTTCTCCATCATTAAACCTTTCAATGTAACTTAAGGAGGAGGAGGAGGAGGTGGTGGAGACGAGTGCTAAAGGTAAGATATAATAGGAGGTGACACTTAAGAGGGGCAGCTATCACAGGTGTTGGGCCAGGTGACACTTAAGAGGGGCAGCTATCACAGGTGTTGGGCCAGGTGACAAGATGTAGCTATTGATTATTCTCTACCTTCTTCCTCCATTCTTTAGCTGTTTCTCTTTCCTCGTTCTCTCTTCTTCCATCACATAATTCATCACTGTTCCTTCCATCTTCCTCCTCCTCCCCCGTCACGGCCCTCCCTGCTGTTTCCCATCATTCATTCCCTCTCTCATTCCCCTTCTCCCGTTTACTCCCCTTTCCCCCTCCTCCTATTATCCCTGTGCCCCTTACCCATCCCTTCGTCTCCCATCCACCTTTCTACCTTCCACCCCTCTCTCTACCTCCCACCCCTCTCTCTACCTCCCACCCCTCTCTCTACCTCCCACCCCTCTCTCTACCTCCCACCCCTCTCTCTACCTCCCATCCCTCTCTCTACCTCCCATCCCTCTCTCTACCTCCCACCCCTCTCTCTACCTCCCCCCTCACCCACTGTTCCTACCTGGCTCCCACCACCACTACCACAGGCCTATAATTAGCCTATTAGCGAGACAGACAACTCCTAGAGAGGGTAATGAGGCGGCCCATATGTAGGTGGCTGAGGTGGGTGTTTACCTTGCCACTCCGGAACACCTGTCAGCCCCGCCCACCCTTCTGCTACCCCGCCCGACCGTCTACTGTAACGCCCACCTGAACGTTGGCCTCTCTCTCTATTCCGTCATATCTTTCTTTCTTTCTTTCTCGTCTTCATTTATCTTTCATTCCTTTTACCTCCATTCTCTAATATTCACCTTTCTGTCAACCATCTCCCTCACCCCCTCCCCCCCATCACCACACACAGCCGCCCCCTCCACCTCTGAACACCACAGGGAGAAATGTGTGTGTGTGTGTGTATCCACTTCTCACACACACACACACTCCTCGACCACCGTGAATGAGCTAATGTCGGGAAGGGAAAGCTAATTATAAGCCCTGAATAACACCTTCCCATCTTCCGCTAGACGCCTGCAGCTGAGGATATTAAGAAATAAACAGTTTCCTTACGACACTGCCCAGCTCTGTAATTTCCTCGCGTCTTCATGAGCACTTCACCACAGCAGAGGAGAGAACCGACAGCTAAATGCTAATAAGTGGTGTTTGTGGTGTCATTCCCTAACCTTCTCTCCATTACCAGAAATTGCTGAAAACTACCTCGGCTTAGAGATAATTTCCTTCAGACTGAGAAAACCGCGAGGGACTACCACCCTCAGGAAACCCCCGGCGAGGATGAGGTGAGAACAATGAGGTAGTGTTGGTAGACTGAGGGAGAACATCAAGGGCCTATACTACTACTACTGCTACTACTTCTCCCCAGCCTTCATACTTACCAATGTAAACAAACACTGGGGGGGGGGGGATGTAAACAACCAAGGGAGGACATGAGCGAGAAGGACTCAGAATAAGTTAATTACTTAAAGAGGAATGTTACCTGTCTCACACCTGTTGATGATTCGTATGGTGGATCAAGATTACAGTGAGACTCTTATAACCCGTTATAGAGCCTCCTGTTGCGGTAGGTCCTCGAGACTCCACTGTACCTCCGTCCATCTTCCTTCCCCCCGCGCCCACTAGCTCACCCAATTTCTTTCTACCCCGCCCACCACTCCACCCAATTTCCTTCGCCCCGCCCACTGGTCCGCCCAATTTCCTTCTCCCCCAACCTCGTCCACCCAACAGCTGGATCACCTCCACCACACACCATCACCACACCCTCCACATCATCATCACCACTGCACCCCCACTCACCACCACCCCCCCTCCACCATATCACCACACCCTCCACCACATCACCACACCGTCTACCACACCATCACAAACCCTCTGCCACTAACCACCGCTCACCATCACCACACCCCCTTCACCCTCACAGTACCTACCTTTTTTCCTCCTTCCCCCCCTCACTTCTAACACTCAGGTACACGTAATTAACGGAGGACGCATCGGAGCGCCACATTACCCTCGACGTAAGTGAGACGTATCGCAGTTTCTTTGCGATAACGCTGGCAATTAGTCATTATTCTCCTCCAGGTGTCGTGTAAGGTTTCCTCATCACAAGCAAATTAATCTCAAGCAGCGGGTCATTTCCTAATTATCACCACACCTGACGGGTTAATTATCACCACACCTGTTATCACCATAGTTGTTTGGTTAATTATCACCACACTCCGTTCAGTTAATTATCACCACACTTGTTGGGTTAATCATCACCACACTCCGTTTAGTTAATTATCACAACACTTGTTTGGTTAATCATCACCACACCAGTTTAGTTAATTATCACCACACCTGTCGGGTTAATTATCACCATACCTGGGTAATTATGTCATACCTTGGCGCCATAACAACAACGTAGAGTTAATGATCACAGACTATGGCACCTTATCTAAATACAAGAACAATTGTGAATTTATGTAAACAAAAAAACACGATACATCCTGGTGAGTGAGTGGATGGTGCCAGACGAAGAGGTGAGTGGATGGTGCCAGACGAAGAGGTGAGTGGATGGTGCCAAGAATCACGGACCAGTATTGGGCTGTGAAGTTGGGCTGGTGATCCACTCCTTTACCATCTCCCTCACGCCCCTCCCTCACCCTCACGCCCCTCCCTCACCCTCACACCCCTCCCTCACCCTCACACCCCCCCCTCACCCTCACACCCCTCCCTCACCCTCACACCCCTCCCTCACCCTCACACCCCTCCCTCACCCTCCCTCCCTCCCTTACCCCTCAGTGCTCATCCGGAAGTAGAGAATTAGAAACACATCGAGAAAATGACCCATCAGCTCACATAATCAACCCCTATTGTACTCCACATTACGCTGGCTGTAAATCTATAAAAATCGGATTTATTTCCCGGCGATAATCTCCAAGTACACCCTCCTTTATCACCTCCCCCTCCCCTGTAGTACACCTCCCCCCAACCATTACTTTCACCCCTTCCCCCTCCCCAGTAGTACACCCTCCTTTATCACCTCCCCCTCCCCTGTAGTACACCTCCCCCCAACCATTACTTTCACCCCTTCCCCCTCCCCAGTAGTACACCCTCCCCCATTTCCCCCTCCCCCAGCACCCAGGGACATAAAACAAAAGCTCATCGTTTTTTGTTCATCAGACGCCCAGCACTTGCCTCGCTCTCAATGGCTTCCGTCAATAAAATAAATATCGCCTTTTACAACCTTCAATTTACTTTGGTCACCGAGCCGTCTCCTGTCCCCATTGGCCCAGCAGTCATTTAATAAGACACACCAGACATTTCCAACATGGGAGCTTGAATTACATCTTGAGAGAGAGAGAGAGAGAGAGAGAACGTCAACTCAAGGAACCATTAAACCCCAGCAAGTGGAGGCAAGTCGAGGTTATCCCACTTCCATCAGATAGGTCGAGCTTCCTATGGGTCAAGAAGAGGATTTTGGATCTTGTCGTCAGGGAGTATCTTGTGTCCCCGGTCGTACTCTGGGGACACAGGTGTTTTGGGCTCAAGAGAAGAACCATTATTTGAAATCGGTACCAAGTTCTTAATTGATGGTTATGACTCTATCCTGCCCTCGTCCCAGCTAGTGTGTGTGTGTGTGTGTGTGTGTGTGTGTGTGTGTGTGTACATCATGGTTAAGTAAACACGGAACACATATCTGCATATAATCTCTTAAACCAAACCAAGCATCTATCTGACGCCCCCCCCCCCCCACACACACACGCACCCACCCACCCACACACACACGCAGCCACACACCCACCCGCCCACCCACCCACCCACCCACACATACACACACACATCAATAATAATTAGAGAGGAGTCAGCAGTGATTGAAAAAGAACAAGTGTGATTGTTCTCTGGGCAGTAAGCGTGTTGAAGATGTTATCACTGTTCTTTACGGCATCGCGGAGAACATCCTGTCCACCTACCACACTGCAGCCGCCTCCACCACCACCTATCTTCGGCGTGGCCACTATACCTTACCACTGAACTTGGCCACTGAACTTGGGGTGAGGGAGGTGGTTACAGGCCTAGAATAAGGAACTAA
Organism: Homarus gammarus; assembly: GCA_958450375.1. Taxonomy (NCBI): domain Eukaryota; kingdom Metazoa; phylum Arthropoda; class Malacostraca; order Decapoda; family Nephropidae; genus Homarus; species Homarus gammarus. The sequence continues at coordinate 1,619,035 of CAUDMG010001356.1, read as the reverse complement.
CTACGGTTTAATGAGAGAGAGACAGAGAGAGAGAGAGAGAGAGAGAGAGAGAGAGAGAGAGAGATCACTGACCCTCACCAGGTAAATCCCTAATTATAGGCCCGAGGTTTACGACAGAAGGTAATTTACTCAGTGCTAATGACGAAGCCTGTCCAAGGTAATTTAAGATGCTTACCTAAAACACTCATAAACAGACTCCCACGATGGTTAATGAGTGGATAAAACAACAACAAAAACAACAACAACAATATCATTAACAATAACATCAACAACAACATCACCACCAACAACTACAACACCACCATCACGATCACCAACAACATCAACACCAGCAACCACAAATACACCACCATCAACAACTACAACAACAACACCACCACCACTACCACCACCAACAACAACAACAACAAAAACCACAACTACAACCATTCCTAAAAATAATCTTTAATCAACGTTCTTTAAAATGCTAAGTCCTTTTATGGCTAAAGTCTTGAAGAGGTAAGTGGCCATTACTTAATGTGTCCGTGATGGTTAGTGATGGTGAGTGTGATGGTGAGGAGGTATGGTGAAGTGCGTTATGGTGATGAAGAGTGTGTGTGATGGTGATGAGGTATGGTGAAGTGCGTTATGGTGATAAAGAGTGTGTGTGATGGTAAGTGTGATGGTGAGGAAGTATGGTGAAGTGCGTTATGGTGATGAAGAGTGTGTGTGATGGTAAGTGTGATGGTGATGAGGTATGGTGAAGTGCGTTATGGTGATAGTGTGTGTAATGGTGATGAGGTATGGTGAAGTGTGTGATGGTAATGAAAAGAATGTGTGTGATGAAGCTGTATGGTGAGTATAGTGTGAAGGTGAAGAAGGGAAGGGAACTCACACACGCACAGGTAAGCAGACAAGCACCACACCTGAGCTCCTTTATGCCCGTCTTGCCTCGATGGTCAGGTGGTGGGTCGTAGTGGTGGTGGGTAGGTGGTGGTGGGTAGATGGTGGTGGTAAGGGTGGTGGCGGTAGAACAACAAGCCTGTAGTCCTGGTCTGGTCATGTGATGGATTACAGAACCCATCTTTCATCCATTCATCCACCCATCAACCCACAACCACCCATCCATCCATCCATCCATCCATCCACCCACATACACCCACCCATCCATCCATCCACCCACAACCTATCCTAATCACCTGTAATTTGGCACAACAGGTAAAATCCTTAGAGTACCTGACCCACTTACCTGCCCGTCATCAAGGTGCTTCAGGTTAGAGATGATCAGACAGGTATTAAAGTGATTAACGCTATCACCTGTAACACACCTGAGGACATGATGTTAACGTGATGTGAAGGTCAATTAACATGACCTAATATGAAGGTGAAATGGTCGTAACAACAGTAAAATAACAGTAACGGCAACAATAACAACAGTAATAACAATAACAACAGTAACAATAACAAAAACAACAATAACAACAATAATAACAACGGCAACAGTAACAACAACAACAGTAACAACAACAGTAACAACAATAACAGTAGCAGCAACAGTAACAGTAAGAGAGGCAGTCAAGGCGTCTTATAAGGCTATCAGTGAACGGCTGTCAGCTGATGGTGGAGCTAGCGGGAGGAAGGCACACACACACACACAGACTATATCACTGGGGTGTGTACACTTATTCATGATCCGCTCACACGTACATAAACACACGTACATGGACAAGTACATTATACACAAGGCACTATATCAGGTGACACACTAACACACTAACACACACACACACACACACACACACACACACACACAACGACGATATATCAACACATTAACTATTACACATTCATATTTAAACATGTAAACAAGACCTCCCAAAAAACACTTAAGCAAAAGAGAAGACAAACAAACAAACAAACAAACCACATAAACAAAAAAACAAGACAATAAAACAAGCACAAAAAAACAGTCAAGGAGAGAGAGAGAGAGAGAGAGAGAGAGAGAGAAGTAATCAGGTGAAGGCTCAGACCACAACAACAACACTATGATAACAGTTGATGCAAGACGTCCTGTGATTCCTTAATTAAGTCCCAACAACCAATTTTACCAGAAAAGTTGTTGAAGTAAGTTTGTAATTACTTAAAAAAAAAACGTAAATAAATCAACAAAGTTATTCTTTTTACGTAGATAGAACGTTTATTTGGTTAAAAGTATAAACGTCAGGAGAGTTAAAAGTATAAACGATAGACCCCTGACGACCAAAACATGAAACAAAAGCTAACCGGTGTGGCACTTGGGGGGGGAAGGAGGGGGCGGGGGAAATGGAAAGGGAAGGAGGAGGGGAGGGGTATAAGGAAAGGGAAAGGGGGGTAGAGAGAGAGAGAGAGAGAGAGAGAGAGAGAGAGAGAGAGAGAGACGGGAATACGTTATCAGACGACTTGTACCACTGAGGGGGGGGGGGGACGACCATCTCTCCACCTTCCTTAAACAGGTATATCCAATTAAGCTCCAACAAATGACACACACAAAAAGAAAGAAATACAAACGGAGAAATAGTCATTACGGTGGAATGTGTAAAATTCTACCTGATAATGGCCGGATAGTTATGCTAATAGAACACAACTTTGTAATTAGTGAGCTTCCCCGCCCACAGAGTTATGAATTTAATTGGGAGATTATGCGACACACACACACACGGGCACCTGACTCGCGACACACACGGGCACCTGACTCGCGACACACCTGGGCACCTGACTCGCGACACACCTGGGCACCTGACTCGCGACACACCTGGGCACCTGACTCGCGACACACCTGGGCACCTGACTCGCGACACACAAGGGCCCTGACTCGCGACTCGTAAGGTTTTAGTGGTATGCCAATCTCGAGTCATCACATACCCCTGGCAGGCAGCTCACGACAGCCTTGCACCCACAGGTACTAATTAATATCTCATGTACATAAGGTAACGTGAAGACAGAGGAGAGGAGTGGCAGGGGGATCATCAATTCCTCCCACCCCTAATCCCATTTAACCTTCACCCTTACCTAGCTTTACTACACCCTCACACCCCCCCTCACCTACACCTATTCTCCCTCACCTGGACAAACATTAATTATCACACCTGGACATACAGACCCTGACATCCACGAACTGACTGAATACAACTAGATATAAACAGCTACGTCAACGCCCCTCACACCAGGAACACCGTGATGAAAACCCCGTCAGCGTTCACTCACCCAAGCACACACACACACACGTCTACGCCCTGTGACGACGTGAGGAACGCAACGTCACCTTCTTCAGCAGTCGTGAGTATAAAGCCAAGAAGTGGGATCAATTTGTGGTGGTGGCGATACAAATGTGGCCCCGTCACGCCTTCTGGAGGAGTATCGCGGCCCGCGGTAACTCCTGTCGTGACGTCTCATTAATAAAAACACAACCACAGTGTTAAGGGTAGATACCTCCTACCTACCATGACCCACAACACACACACACACGCAACGTATACACCACCAATCTCTCTCTCTCTCTCTGGTAAAACACCGGCTGAACGCGTACTGGAGTGGTGGGTCATGGTCGCCAACCCTCAGACAGGTACACGGCACACCTTGATTGGCTGATTGATTGATGGAAGACAGACACAGTGATGGAAGACAAGACAGCCTTTTAGTTCACGTCATGAAGGTAAGTAGTAAAGATGAGGACGTGTGACGTGGCTATATTGGCGCGCACGCGCACACACACACAGACGAGATAATGGTTGAGAGAGAGAGAGAGAGAGAGAGAGAGAGAGAGAGAGAGAGAGAGAGAGAGAGAGAGAGAGAGAGAGAGAGAGAGAGAGAGAGAGTCGCAACTAAACATAGTCGTGGTTCCAGGTCTGGTGACGATAACGCTTCACTAATGGACAACAAGAGGACCAGTGTGTGTGGGTCGTGCTGCCGCCCACGCCACGACCCATCGAGGGATAGTGAGTAGGTACAACAAAACCCCTCCCCCGGTGAAGGACAAAATGACTACCAGACCTAACCTGACCTGACCTGACCTGACCTGACCTGATCACTTACAACGGATGAGAAATGCCTCACTTACCCTAATTCTCAGTAGAAGTAGAAGAAGAAGGAACTACAAAGAACTCTTACCACTTACTGTAGTTGACGTAGCCAGGACTGACACAGAGGGAGAAGGTTGCTGGCCCCTACAAACTCAGTCATCAACATACTTGCAACATATGAAGTGAGTTAGCAATGAAGGTGTTGTTATTGTTGTTGTTGTTTTGTTGTTGTTATAGATATGTTAACTTAAGACCCTGTATTGTCCACCCACCGCCACCCATGTACACCCACCGCTACCCACATACACCCACCACCCACCACCACCCACATACACCACACTCCAATTTAAGTTCACAGTTTTAGTGCCCAGAAGATACTCATTCATCACCATTACGAGAGGGACTCTGGCTCGGGTTCATACCGGTGAGTGGACGATAAATCTTTACCTGGGCGAGTAATACAGGTGTTGTAATAATAATAATAATAATAATAATAATAATAATAATAATAATAATAATAATATCAACATCTGTTTACATCGATCAGCTGAGTCAGTACCAGCTGTGTTTACATGGATCAGCTGATCACCAAAACAACTCTCTCTACCACATAACCAATTACGTCACAAGTCATTAAGATTAAAAGTCAATATTCTGCCTTTGAATCAGTGTATCAAGAGGCTATATACACTCGAGTCTCAAGTGTAATACGAACGCCATGTTGAGTGCTTTCTTCAGTATCTCCATTTATGATGAAAAAATACAACGTACGAACTTTCACGATTCTTAAAAAATAAAAATCGCTGTGGATGACGATGTTCCGGGGTGTAATTATATCATGGTGGTGAATTATAACGTTGGACGCGACACACTTATCAGGGGCCCCAATGATGATAGAATGGTCTCCTAACTATCGCTAATTGAGCAGTAAAAAAAGCACGCACACGCACGCGCACACACACACACACACACACACACACACACACACATGTAGTTAATGAGTAAGACTTCCCGTAGGTGAGGGTTTGGTGTCACCTCTAGCTGTAGCGGTCCTCACCTGTATTACCTGCCTACCTTCTCCTCCTCCTCCTCCTCCTCCTCCTCCCCATCCTCCTCCTCCTCCCCCTCCTCCTCCCCCTCTTCCTCCTCCTCCTCCCCATCCTCCTCCTCCTCCCCCCTCCACCTCCTCCTCCTCCACCTCCTCCTCCTCCTCCTCCTCCTCCCCATCCTCCTCCTCCTCCTCCTCCTCCCCATCCTCCTCCTCCTCCCCTCTTCCTCCACCTCCTCCTCCTCCTCCTCGTCCTCGTCCTCTTCCACACCATCTATCTTCCTAGCTCCCTCCTCCTCTAGCTACTCGATATCACTTAACACAGAGTTAGGTTAGGTTAGTGTATTAAAAAAGAAGTATTTATCAGTACACTTTACACAGGTACATCGATCACAACAGGGACCATTATCAACACCTATGAACCTGAGACTGGGTATAAGTCCCTTTAACTCTTCCTTTACACTCACTCACTCACTCACTCACTCACTCAATCCTTTATAATGTTCATACGACAAGTGAACCAAATATTGTGTGATGGTGAGGTTGTGATAGTGAGGGGGTTTCAGGGGGGTGCTGGGGGTGATGGGAGGTTCAGAGGGGTGCTGGGAGGTTCAAGGGAGGTGATGGGAGGTTCAGGGGGGTGCTAGGGGGATCAAGGGGGTTGTGGTTCAGGGTGAGGTAAAGTAGAAGGGAGGGGGGTTGAGGAAAGTAGAGAAAGGGAGTGAAAGAGACTGGTAATGATGAGAGAGATTAGGGTGTGGGGAGACTATGTGGGGGTGTGGGGAGACTATGTGGGGGTGTGGGGAAACTATGTGGGGGTGTGGGGAGACTATGTGGGGGTGTGGGGGGGACGGAAGCCAGGTAATACTGCGATAATGAGGATAGATGGAGGGGATCTGTGCCTGGTCAAGGATTACTGCCACATCTCCTCCTTGAATACGTAATGCAGGTGGGGGGAGGAGGAGGAGGAGGAGGAGGCGGAGGAAGGAGGAGGGACAAGTACATACAGATAATTAAAACTCAAGGTAAAGCAAGACACTAATTAAGAAGAGCCAAGACACACCTGGTAGATCACAAACTAAACTAAACACCTCGGTAATGAAGTCAAACGTACATAAACATACATCGGACATACACACATACACACTAAGATAATATGGTAAATGTACAGGACATATTGTTAGCTAAAGGCTGATGGCACGGAGTCAGCTGATGAGGTAAACACGGCATCGAGTCAGCTGATCATGTAAACAAACCTGCCACAACTATCAGCTGATTATGATAAACGCAGCTGAGGTGAGAATTAGGTGATCAAGTGAATATTATATCAAGTGTTTGTTGATGTTGAACCATACGTCAACTTCCCCCTTCCCTCTCCCACAATCTTCCCCTTACCCCCTCCCCTCCTCTTCACCCCCTCTCCCAACCAATCTTCTCAACCACCACATCATCATCATCTACAACAACAACTACCACCACAACCACCACATCATCATCACCTACAACAACAGGGGACACAATTGACCAAGGTCCCTCTTTGATGGTATAAAGCTCTACGGTATTCGCCACCCACATTTCACTTACTCCTCAAGCTAATGTTTGACAATAATGACCCCCTAACCTCTGACCTTTATTAATGACGTCACTAATACCCATCCATGACATAGACATTGATTCATTAAACCAGTTGGTCAAAAGTTATTTAGAAAGATTGTTGTTGTTTTTTTAGAGATATACAAATTCTCAAAAAGTAGTTGTGTTTGTTTTTCTCGTTTTATTGTTTTCGTGTTTTTTTTTAACTTATAACTTAGTAAGATATCATACAAGTACTGTTAGATGGGTTGTATGATATAGACACACACACACACACACACACACACACACACACATACACACACATACACCTTCCCTCACTACATCAACATTGACACATTGATAGCCAGCCCCCCTAAAAGTATATTACCACACCTGGCCAAAACCGTCCACACCTGCTCTCACACCTGGCCAAACCTCCACACCTGCTCTCACACCTCTTCTCTCCAAACCTGCCCACAAACGTCTACACTTCCCCTTTACACCTACACTGTCTCTCCACACTGATTCCCTCCCTCACACGTAGACACCCTCTTACACTTACACCACCATCCTCTACACTCTACACCATCATCTATCTATCTTTCACCCTATCTACCACCATCACCCTACCACAATCACCCTAACCATCACCTTAACCACCATCACCCTACCACAATCACCCTAACCACAATCACCCTAACCACCACCATCAACCTAACCACTATCACCCTAACCACCATCAACCTAACCACCAACATCCTACCACCACCCCTCCCACACACCTGTATCCTTCAAACTCCTTCCTACAAAAGACTGAGAGACATTACCCAGATGGCCAACATATATGTCACAACTAATATAGAGAAAATATTGATCAAGAATATTTACTGATTCTCCGGCAGATGTAAACATGATCTTGGTTGTGGCTGAAGGTCTAATCTGCATTATAAAACCTACTGGCCTTGTCTGTTGTTTTATAAATGTTCCTCTCCACTCCTGCACCTCCCCCACAACAATTGCAATCATCCCTTAATTCTTGCAATACTACCCTAATGGCCCCACCCATAACTTTGCAACATTAACTATTGTTACTTTTGCAACACGAGTGACCAATTCTTGTAATACTTATAATTTGACTTTTTTTGCAGTGAAATACTTATACCAAGTCTAGCAATACTACTCGAGTACCTTCTGCAACACTTCTCTTTCATCCCATTCTTGAAACACCAGTGACTCCCCCCTCTCTTGCAAGACCACATCACCCTTGCAACACTGACATGACCCTTGCAACACATATCCTCACACACACACACTCACACCTCCACGCCCACTGCCGTTGCATCACCTGGGTGTAGGCAAGCTGTGTACAAATCCACTACACCCATTAGCCATTTCAACTGTCCTATAATGATCTATTAACCGCTTAACGATACACCGTTTACAGCCTCTTATCTCTGGATGTTATCAGATATCAACAGCGAGTTGTCCTAGAGAGAGGGGCGGAGGGGGAAGGTAGGGTAAGGAGAGGGGGGGTAAGGAGGAAGGGTAAGGAGAGGGGGGGTAAGGAGGAAGGGTAGGGAGAGGGGAGAAGGTAGGGAGATGGGGTGAGGGAGGAAGAGTAGGAAGAGGGAGAGGGTTCGGGGTGAGGGGGATGGGTAGGGATGGAGGGTAGAGGTAGGGAGGACGACAAACGACGGTACAGACACCCCTCCCTCCCTCCCTCCCCTCTCGTTGTGTATTCAGCTAGCATGGCGGACTATTTATCGCGTATTAATATTAAAATGATTGGTCAGATAATCGCTATCTCCCGTTAACATGTTTACATCAGCGAGAGACGTAGAGCGCTGGTTAGGGCCGACGGCACGACACTAGAGCGAAATGTATATATATAAACAGATGGAAGTTATGGCGGTGTATATGACTTATGGTTGGTTAGGTTAAATGATAATATATATATACACACACATAAGAGATGGTCCAGGGCCCTCACACACACACACACTACTACTAAACACTACAACTATTACTACTACTACTCACACAAACTGGCTCTCAAAGCTATAGAACGACTAAAATCAAGATGGCGTCAAGATTATACAGGGACTCTACTATAGCAGTATTACCAGTATGGAAGACAACATTAAGAGGCATCCCGACAGAATCCCCATATCCTCACTACAAAATCACCGACGGGATTTTACCAACAAGCAAAAAAACAAAAAACAAAAAAAAAATCCCTCGGTGACTTTTTTCTTCTATAAGTTATGAAGACAAAGAGGAAAAACGCTGCAGAGATCTGACTTGTTCCTGTTGGCAGCGGTCAAGATTTCAACACGAGCCGAGCGGAGAACGATACATAAACACACAGCACATACATATATACATACATAATGTGTCACTGTGTCATATATATTATCCAGTAACAAGGACTAGTATATCCCCTTGGGTATATCTGTGGTGTGATGGTATATGATGGTGTGTGTGTGTGTGTGTGTTTTGTTTAGGTATGTGTGAGAGTGTGTGTTTAAGCAAAAGAATAAAAATAACACACACACACACACACACACACACACCTGTACCCTGGAGAGACGCCCACCTCACCAAACTCCTGAACCTCTCCCTTAGTGAGTCGTCCCTCTGCTATCCCGGCGAGGTTTTAACAATACAGCCATTGGTATCGGTCTGCCCCATGATTATAGACCGGCTGTGGCCCAGTTGAAGATCCTCCATGCGGGCCCTTGTGTTTTTAGCGGGTCAGAACCTTGAACGCTTTACAGGATCTCAATATATTTATCCTTTACCCGGAAGGAAGGATGGCGAAGGGGGTCGTGTGTGTGTGTGTGTGTGTGAATATTTAAAAGAACAACCTCCCTCCCTTCCTCACGCCTCCCTCCCCTCCCCCTCACTTCATAACACAACAGAGCCTTCTCGTTGTGACCGTCGCAGTGGTCAATACATCATGGTGGTAGTGATGTACGGCCGCCGGGGAGGAAATTGGACCGTAATGGGCGTACCAACCCGTAATTATTAACAATGTATGACTAATTTAATTAATGGTTAGCGGAAGAAAGTCATTACGGCAGCGAGGGAGTGACGGTTTGGGTGAGTGACGTGCTGATCTACTCGGAGTGACCAGCCGTATTTTGTTCCTCAAGGTTCAAGTGGTGATCTGAAAGAGGGGGGAGGGGGGATGGGGGAGGGGGAGAGGGGGAAGGAGAGAAGGGGAGAAGGGGAGGGGGAGAGGGGGAGGGGGAGAGGGGAGGGGGAGGGGGGAGGGGGAGGGGGGAGGAGGAGGGGAGAGGGGAGAGGGGGGAGGAGGGGAGAGGGGGTAGTGGGGGTTCACGCCGTGGCGTTCAATGTTCACACACTTAAATCGTCAGTAATTGGGCACATTATGTTCAATCAAAACACACACACACACACACATAAATCGTCAGTTACTTCAATAAATACACACACACAGAATCCAACGGTCTCAGACTCTCAAATTCTCACACTCAAATGCACACACACTCTCAAATGCACACACACTCTCAAATGCACACACACTCTCTAAAATGTTCACTCAAATGCTCACAGAGTTAAATAATGCTGACATACTATAATCATGAACTACACCTTAATAAACACCCAAGATACTTTTTTACGAAGCTGAAGTTACCCAGCCACTTCCCTTCCCAGAGAGACACGACGTTAATATAATTCACATCAATACATTATTTGTGTGTTCCAGGTAAAAGAAATAATAATAATAATAATGATAATAATAATAATAATAATAATAATGATAATAATAATAATAATAATAATAATAATAATAATAATAATAATAACACACCTAAAGTTCTTCCAAATTTCACGGATACTGTATAAAAAAAAAGAAGGAATTATTCGACTCAAAATAACGACGGGAATTATTCGACTCAAAATAACGACGGGAATTATTCGACTCAAAATAACGACGGGAATTATTCGACTTTTATGTTATGATTGTGGAGACTCCTAAGGGCGAATCGTACTGACCTGTGATCCAGAAACGGTCATGTTAAAACACACTTTGCCCAGTCGTAAACGCTGTACTGAATTAGGCCCGTCATAATACACACGCAGGAAAAAGTTGGAGGCAATTATTTTAATACCGACGACGCCTTGGTGATGGTAGTAGCGATGGTGGTGGTAGTGATGGTAGTAGCGATGGTGGTGGTAGTGATGATAGTGGTGGTGGTGGTGGCGCCGCTTCCATCACTGATAACCTAAGTTCACCTGTTTCCTGACCTCACCTGTTCTCCTAAGCTTACCTGTTGTCTCACCTGTTCTCTTGGTTATTATTAACAGTAGCAGCGCCCAGGTGGAAGAGGAAGAGAGAAAAAAGAACGGATGTGTTCTTAACTTCTTTGACCCTTCTCGTAAATGACTGAATGGAGGAATGAAATGCGCATCAACAATCACACAATCCCACGACTAAGATAACATCACGAACCACTGTCTCAATCACTCTTTCAAAAGTAGTTAGGTAGTTCGGTAGTTAGGTAGTTCGGTAGTTAGGTAGTTAGAAAATTAGGTAGTTCGGTAGTTAGATAGTTAGGTAGTTTGGTAGTTAGGTAGTTCGGTAGTTAGGTAGTTCGGTAGTTAGATAGTACGGTAGTCAGGTAGTTTAAGTGAACAGTTATACATGAGGTCTAACTTGGTAAATTGTCCAAACGTGACGTACGTGTTGGGGGCCATCGTCCTGTTGAGTTATGGCCAACCAGGCTTATGGCCCCTGCTGAATACCGCTTCCATTCTCACCTTCATATTCGTATACACAGATACACGTACACACAGATAAAGACACACACACACACACAGCGACAGAGTAAAAAGAATAAAACCTTTGAATGATGAGGGTGTTGGTGTGTAGTCTCAACTGGAAGCTTGACTATCAGGGTCACATCAGCAGTGTGTGTGTGTGTGTGTATGTATGTATGTATGTATGTATGTATGTATGTATGTAGTCCCTCAACGCCACAGTAAGGGCTTTCGTTGACACACGTTCCCTCGATCTACTCTACCTGGTCCGACAGGTGTACGAGAGAGAGAGAGAGAGAGAGAGAGAGAGAGAGAGAGAGAGAGAGGACGCCCCCAGGTAACAGGTATGGGACCGCTAAGCCCTCCCACCACTCACCTGTGTTCCTCCCATGTGATCACAGTCATCCCGGCAACGATTTTATGGCTGGTAGGATAAGGCTGAGATAAAGGAGAAACTCACACTATGTTTATGACTTTTGAGGAACCAAGGGAACATTGCCCGGTACTGGAGAGCATTGTCCACCCTCTCTGGTTAATGCACCACCAGCCAGATGTTTGGACCACCTTACCCGAACTGTCAAAAAATAAACCAGGCGGGAGAGATGATGAGATTGTGTTAAGTACATTTTTGTTAGAGCTTAGTTAAGAGTCCTTCGTTTTGTGTAGATATATTCAGCTACGCCAAGCTAACCTGACCCCACAACCGGTCAACCAAAACCCAATCGAACTCAACCTAACACAGACTGCACTTTCACCAATACAAATATATACCAAAAAAAGAGTCAAATACAAAGAAAAAATACACAAATAATACAAAAAATAGGAATCTCTGCCTTGACCACTTACCACAAGTTCTCCCGACAGGTCACGACGCCGCCCGATAAGAGAACAAAATGCGTATTATCGGGACCGTGATTGTGTGCCGATTAAAGAAGTAATGCGTGGTGTGGGAGGCGTGTCTTTCCCGATAAAGGAATCAGTGGGAGTACCTGAGGCATGTGTTCAATAATACAGGGAACAACGTGTGGAATCGGATGCCTTCAATTCCACGCGCGTATGAGAATAAGTTCGAGTTATTGGGACCTAAGCTGTACTGGCCAAAGCTTTAAGGTGAGTTATTATGATTCAAGCTTGACCAATAAAAGCTTAAGAGGAAGTTATGAGGATCCAAGTAGTATCGGATTAACCTTAAGGGTGAGTTATGATTCAAGCTTGACCAATAAAAGCTTAAGAGTAAGTTATCATGACTCAAGCTTGACCAATAAGAGCTGAAGGGTAAGTCATCATTACCCAAGCCTGACCGATTAAAGCTTAAGGGCGAGTTATCATGACGTAACCTTGACCAATCAAAGCTTAAATACGAGTTAATCTGACCCAATCTTGACTGAACAAAGCTTAAGGGCGAGATAAAACATCACACCCTCACCAGATGACAGCCAGGGGGTAAGTAAAGGCAGTTCAGAGACTCATTCCCGTGACTCAGATCCATCACAGTGTAGCAGGAACTTTTGACCACATCTGTACCTTCTAACGAGGGACCTAACAAACCCCCTCCCCTCGTCTCCCCCTCTCCCCTCGTCTCCCCCTCTCCCCCCTCTCGTCTCCTTCCCTCGCCCCCTCACCAGATCGTATCATAAGGCATAAACACAGGAAGAGAAAGACAGTTAGATTTCTTCCCAATCAACGACCCATCTTAACCCTGACACATGTATCGACTGGACTGCTTTCAGGTGAGGGGGAGGGAGGGGGGGGGAGGGGTTGGAGGTGAGTGGGGTGGTAGGGGGTGTGGTGGGTGGTTGGTAGGGGGTGGGGGTGGTGAGGGGAGGTGTGGGGTGTATGTAGCGGGAGGGGAATAATGGCTTACAACACATCAATGTCTTTATCGTTCAAATATCAAAACAACTCTGGCGTCACACCACAGCGACACCATACCCGACTTCCGCTGTACACGAGCCAATCATTACAACACATTACGGATATGTTATGGATATTCTCCCTCTGAAATATCTTGCCTTTAGTGGGGAGAAAAATACGTGTATCTGGATATTATATTGCGTATTTGTGGGGAGAGGGGAGATGGTGTGGGGAGAGGGGAAAAGGCGGTAGTGTAAGGTTGAAGGAGAGGGACGATGGTGTGAGGTGAGAGGGGTGAAGGGGAGGGGCAGGAAGGGCAAGGTGTACCGCTACCTGTCATAACATGGCCGCGGAGGGTAACAGGTTCACTCACCTTGCCACCCAGGTTAATGTATGACTAACGTGACTCACTTCCTCCACGAGCACCTTTAATCCCCATCAGGAGGGGCAGGGCAGGGAGTGGGGCGGGGCGGGGCAGGGAGTGGGGCGGGGCAGGGAGTGGGGCGGGGCGGGGCAGGGAGTGGGGCGGGGCGGGGCGGGGCAGGGAGTGGGGCGGGGGAGGGGGGGGGGGGCTCGGGCTCGTCGTACCCATTGTCGGGGGTGTCTTAAGAACTGGGTCGAACACCTCAGCCCATGGGAACACCTACAGACTCCCTGGGCAGAGCAATTCTTCCGTGCCCTGAGTCCTGCCTGGATCGACGGGTATCCATAGGATGTTCCAACAAGATTAAATGCTGTTTATATCACACATTAGTAACTCAATACCCCACTAATACCCAGGTGGTACTTGTCGTCATTTGTAGTTGGTAATTGACACACACACACACACACACACACACACACACCAGTGGCCTTCAACAGGTTCCCAGAGACGAAGGTGATTATTGTCAACATCAATCACCTCAATCACCTCAATATTACTCCCAAAATGACATAAATAACAGATCGGTATTTGAGTCTACAATGATAAATCAATACAAGAGTTATAGATTAAATGTTCCTCCGGCGTCTCCATCGGCTGCTGAAGATCATCCAACTAACACATAACGAAAAGGAAAACCAGATGAGAGGAAGGTTGTCAAAATAGCCGACGCTCATAGAATCAACATGCAGATGACGCCTCTCAAGTGTACACCCCAGCCGCTAGAGGGCGTCCCTGTCTCTCAAGCCTAGACCCTCAGTAATGAATATAATGACTTGGACGACTCACTGCTTCACACTCCCGCTCGAATTCTTCATCAAGGGTTCGAAACTTGAGTGAAACTTGAGCGACAGGTGTAGTGAGGATATCATAGATCATTTAACATATTTCTTTAAGATAACGTAAACTTCCATCACTTATGAGAAGTGTTATGTTTGTTATCTTCACTAAATAAACCTTTCACATTAGCGGCGTCATGGCTGGGGAAATATACATCTATTACATATTTTATAGTTTAGTAAGCAGGAACACAGACACACACTTGACTACGTGTTGCAGGTAACCACAGAGCTACCTGCCTTGGTCCTGACATTAGCGGAGTCACAATGTTTATGATCATATAAATAGAGTTATGTTGGTGTATGTCTCAACCTCCGGCAACACATTAAAATAATAACAAGATACAAAACAATTTCGTATATTCTTGTTGTTATGTTTGGGGGGGGAAGGGTGAGGGGGAAGGGGGTGAGGGAAGGGGGTGAGGGGAGGGGGGTGATAGGGGAGGGGGTGATGGGGGAGGGGTTGATAGGGGAGGGGGTGATAGGGGAGGGGGTGATGAGGTTGTCCGTGTGTGTGTTTAGTCTTGTGTTCTATTTTTAAATGTTGTTGACGGAACATTACTATTAATTTTATTTTCTCTTTTTCCTTGAGGGTCCATTTCTGGTGTGTGTGTGTGTGTGTGTGTGTTTAACAAAAGGTTAATAGTATCACGTTTTTGTAATTTTTATTTTATTTTATTTATTTTTTTTTACTTTTTTCGGCGATCAAAGTATATTTTAGCACTTTTTTTTTCTTTACAAAGGGCGAGATTGTTTCACATTTTATAAGATTTCTCTCTTTGTAAAGGTCAATGAAAGTAGAGTTCTTGTACACTGTTTCCAAAAGAATAAAACACATATCCACATTTTTTTTTTTTTTGGCCGAGTGAGACAATGTTACCTTTTTGGTAAATAGTCGTTGTTTTATTATGCAAGGTTTGACGGCAGAAAGATTTTGGGCAATTTTTTTTTTTTTTTTTTTGCGACAAGTTGGTAGATCCATTTTATTGTTGTGTTCTTGGTACGAGTGACAAGAGTTATATTTTTCAGTATATTTCTGTTATCTTACAAGTTCCCCCTCACTCTCTCACACGTTCCCCCTCCTCACCCCTCATACGTCCCCTTCCTCACCCCTCTCAACCCCCTTCACATGCCCCCTCACCCCACTCACTCGTCAGCAGCCACAACAAACCCCAGAAGCACCACATTAGGTCGTCGTCACCGGGTCGTCCACAAACAGTAAATTATTCCACGTGTTATTTTCCACACCACAGTTACGAAAAATACTTCAATAAATCCACGCAACGAGGCTGATGATGAGGGCGGCAATACTGACTATGTCGTTTGGACGCATTGTTGCAAAGTTACCCACCCGGCCACCCACCCGGCCAAATGTTGCAAACGCCACGATCGGGTCATTTGTTATGTTGTCCAGGAGGTTGAGGTGAGGTTGTGGTGAGGTGAGGTTGTGGTGAGGTGAGGTTGTGGTGAGGTGAGGTAACCCGAGTCATTTTCTCTACTCGTGTTTCCATAATTGTCCTTTTACAAACTACCAGAATCAATGAACTGAGGGACTAACTTTTGATTCTCGCCTTACTGTTGTCAAAAAACTCTTACTTTAGCAACTGGAAGACCTTACACTATGACCTGAGGTATGGAACTTTGGCTTACAAGTACTGAGTGTTAGTTACGGTGTATGTTAATTAGTGTCCAGGTAACAACTACATCTGGTGGCTGGAGGAGGACTCACGACCCATCCTGGACTCCGAGATGAGGTCAAATAATCAGGACGACTTTTGGAACAATTCGTGGTACTATTTCCTGGTGATCATTTATGTACTGGGGTACGGTAGCCGAGTGGATAGAGTACTCGTCTCCAGGGCAATGTCAGTTCAAGGTACAGTTAGGGAGAAAGTCATCCACAATGCCTTCGTGTGTACCAAATAAAGACTTAGTGAACATTATACTGTATCCGCACTGCCTTAATCTAACCTAACCTAACGACCCAACCCTCACCCTTAACTCACCCATAACACAATAATTAACAAAACCTGGATATTTAACTCTAATTGAACACTAATTTCCCTTAACCCACACAAAAACTTTATATCCCAAGAGTAGTTATCACCATCAGTACATCGTTACAAGGGGTTCGAATCCTCCCCCAACCAAACCCCAAGGAGAAGCATTTGACACCACTAGATGCCTCCTCGCTAAGGTGTCATAATTCACTCCGTCACACCAGGAAGGCCCACGACACTTCCGGGATTAGTGTCACGTCTCTCTCTCTAAATCTTACCACGACTGTAAAAATAATCCATAAATTAATATTCCCTTCGACACCGCCGTAAATAAGAAGCGTTATAATGAAGACAACATAATGAAGACAGATATTTTTATTGTTTTTTTTCTTGGGCTGTTTGTCGCATGTGAAGACCATCTCTATCATACACCCAAGACGCACCATCACCAAACACCTGTCGTTCAACTCATACATCAACATTCACGGTGTTTCGGTAAATAAATGTCTTCACGATGATAACTCAAAATTTTCTACTGTCAGTCATCTTGTGTCTCCAGGGCTAACATATGAAGGCATCGAGGTCAAGTATTAGTCTGTAGGGCCTGAAGTGTGTAGAGAGAGAGAGAGAGAGAGAGAGAGAGAGAGAGAGAGAGAGAGAGAAGTTACCACCTTGCAGTACGCCATCATCGTCACTGTGTAATAACTTCCGGTCCATGATGAGCTATGAGGGTATTATTTCAGTTTACTGTTTTGTTCAATATGTACCTTTAATCCGTCTCGTAGTGTAGTATAGTGTAGAGTCATTTACATACACTTTGACCTGCCCAATGAGAGACTGTTTCTCACATAAAGTGCAGTCAAAACTTCCTCAAAATCAAAATAATTCAACGACACACAAACCCTAAGGTCCCACACGACAATACGACTCACCAAATGGCCTCTGCCTCTTCCTTCCCTCTTGTGCCTGGCGTTTAGTCTCCTGCTGGGGGGCGAGACTCACGCTGCCCCTGGGTACATACACGGACGTCTACCACCACCTCCAAGGATTAACATACACTCACTACAGCAGATCACAGAGGTGGTATGTACCTCACTAAACACTACAACGAAACTAGACAAATAAAGTGTTAATGGCGTAGTTGAGTGCGTGTTAATGACGTAGTTGAGTGCGTGTTAATGGCGTAGTTGAGTGCGTGTTAATGGCGTAGTTGAGTGCGTGTTAATGACGTAGTTGAGTGCGTGTTAATGGCGTAGTTGAGTGCGTGTTAATGGCGTAGTTGAGTGCATACGTGTTCTGCTGTAGGTCACGACTGCACTCATAACTTATGCAATTACTGTCGAATATATTCTAACTGTATCTAACGTATAAAGAGAAACTGGGGTAATGAACGGTGACTGGTGGTAAGAGATAGTCTGTAAGCCGAGTGAGTGGTGATACACAGTCTTTTACCTGAGTGAGTGGTAACAGACTGTCTTGAGCTGCACTTCAGTATCACCAACTTCCAATAATTCTGAGGTGAATATTTGAATCACATGAAGATCAGACACCCCGAGGTTATTTCACCTGAAGATTAACACAAGGGAATGTAATATTGATAATAATTAAGGTTTTATTTATGTAAGGGTGTATACTCAGACATACAGACATACAGAAACACACACACACACAGACCATTCTTTATGTATCAACAGAGCGTAAATAACACGTGAGTAACCAGTAACTCACCAGGGTATTACACAGGTACCTCTTGTGTTAGGGTGGGAATACGACAAGACACTTATCTGATTTCTCTTTTTGCCGAAGACAGTGTTTGTGAAGAGTTAAACATGAGAAAACAATCGGGGGGAGGACACACACACACACACACACACACACATCAAACACACACACAGTTCCTTCTTTGCAATATCTGTTATTTGCCTGTCGATTGCAGTCACTTATCACTGGAATATTTTAAACTGCTTATTCGTTTTCAATAGCTGGGCGTCGCCTTGTTACGATACACATGATGATTGAGGCATTCAGTGTTAAGTGGTTACCAGCACGCAAAACACATACGCGCACACACACACACACACACACGTGTATAAACTAGCCAGTAATTTTATTGCAGGTTAACACGTGTCATCAACATCATCACAATTTTGCGATAAAAGAACAAAAAAAAACTATATCGTATGGAGTGAAATGTTAACTTTGATATATACAGGTAAAGTATTCGTGTGGTTCCTTATTTATTTATTCATTTATTTATTTTTTGGGGGGAGAGGGGGAGAGATAGAGGGGGGGAGGGGAGGGGAGGGGAACCATTTACCGTTTGTTCAGTGAGGAGCGTTTCTCATATGAATCATTACCGTTGTTCGCCTGTTGATAGTCGCTACCGTTCTTAAGGTGTTGATATGCGCTACCGTTGTCCCTATGCTATGATGAACCATTACCGTTGTTCCTGTTGTCAAATGAAATATTACTGTTACTCCACTGTTGATATGAGTCATTACCGTTATTACTCACGGACGTATACGACAAGTTGGACGGACGGACGGATGGGCGGATGAATGGGCGGGGTCCTCCACTACCGCTGTTACCTCGACCAGTTATTTCGGGTGCCGTAAATATCAACGTGCGGTACCTTCTGGACGTGACCCCCCCCCCCACCACCTCCTCCCCAGACCCCCATACCTGCACGCCCCCAAATCCCCCCCCCCCACCCCCGCTCGGTCCCTCACCACCTTCACGCAGGTTCTGTAACTAAAATCTGATCAGGTAAGACTGATATTGAGCTGACTGACGCAATCCAAAATGAACCATATCAAGATCAACATTAGACCACGTGAAGATTAACCTTAACCTAACCTAGAGATTAACCATCCTAACACTAACCTAACCTAACCCCTCAAGGTAATAATACGGAGTTTAATCATTAGGTGAAATAAGCTGTGGTTGAGGGGGTGGTAATCTTCACGTCATCGCTCACCTTACCTGTCCATCTATATAATACCTGTACCTCTTGATGACTTGTATTACACGCTAACACAACACACACTCCTGGTTAAGTCAGGTATTCGAGCCAGTCAACCCTGCCAGTCAGTCCCTCACACCAACACACACGAGCCAGTTAGTCCTACCAGTCAGTCCCTCACATTAACACAGTCACTAACATACACGGTCCTAAATTACCAACGACTGGAAGATTATTAGGACTAATTTTTAACACAGAGCCAACCGCAGGGAGACCGTCGGCCCCCCTTGGAGGAACTGGAGACGGTCACACCTGCGGGTAATTAGAGGACATCAACAATTCTTCCTCAGAAACCAAAGAAAATCAACTTTCTCAAGGGAGGGAGGAAAGGGGGTAGAGAGGGACAGAGGGGGGATGGGAGGGGGTAGAGAGGGGCAGAGGGGGGATGGGAGGGGGTAGAGAGGGGCAGAGGGGGGATGGGAGGGGGTAGAGAGGGGCAGAGGGGGGATGGGAGGGGGTAGAGAGGGGCAGAGGGAGGGAGGGAAGGGGGTAGAGAGGGGTAGAGGGGGGAAGGGAGGGGTAGAGAGGGGCAGAGGGGGGAGGGGAGGGGGTAGAGAGGGGCAGAGGGGGGAGGGGAGGGGGGTAGAGAGGGGCAGAGGGGGGATGGGAGGGGAGAAAGGGTGACAGAGGGAAGGAAGAAAAGAAAGGATCGAGGTACTGCTGTCATTACTGGCGTTCTCTCCTAGACGCCACAAGACCTCAACACAACATGATATAAAACATAACCGTATGTATGATCATCCAGGACTCTTCCACCTCATTGAAAACATCTTATTACATCTACCCGTCTACCCGTCTACCCATCTACCCATCTACCCGTCTACCCATCTACCCCCAAGTATTACTATACGGAGAGGAGTACCTGTGATTACGCCCTTTCTGAAGCATTAACCATTAACTATTATTAAACATTCTCAGCCCAAACGTGAGCCAACTGACCCTACTTCTCCTGACCTGCCAACACGTTTTGACCTGGAGAGAAGTGTTCCTTGCCTTGATATAATTGTGTTGCTTAGTGTTTGCTTGAACGGTGAGTGTATAAAGCAACACACACACACACACACACACACACACACACACACACACACACCATAAATCCCCTCCCCGACCGTTCACAAGCGCTGCAATTACGCGCTACGGGGCAAGTGTTGTGGCGTCAATTGGTGCACACTTTCTCACAGGTCACACGGGAAGACCTCACCAATTTAGACACACCTTTCATATATATATATATACCTGCACACCTCACACCACCACCACCACTACCACCACTCCTCCTCCCAAGTCACTTAAGTCATTTCGTAAATCTTTATAGTATTGGAGGTGAAGGTGGGAGGGGGGAGGATGTGGATTGAGGGGAGAAGGTGGATGTGTGGAGAGGTGGATGTGGAGAGGGAGGTAGAGGTGGATTTGGAAGGGGAGAGGGAGACAAGGTGGATGTGGTGGTGGGGGGGTTGAGTTTTCTCTTTTGTACAGGTGTTCATCAATCCTGACACCTGAGCATTTACCTGTACGTGCTGGAAGGTGAGGTGAAGTGAGGAGGAACATCGTCTAGTCCCCCTTACGCATCTAACGCCAGGTAAGCGAACCCACGAACCCGGGACGTGTCATAAGGAGCGAGCCCGATTCTCCGCTAAGGTTAGGAGTCGAATCTTGGACCCATACACTGAGGTAGGAAGTAAGTCAGTGTAGCAGCCGTGTTTACTGCCCTCCAACACCCTCCCTCCAACACCCTCCTCCAACACCCTCCCTCCTACAGGCACGACAGAGAGACGCCCAGAGAAGGACTAATGAACTGCCACAGAACAACATCTTAAATGTCTCAAGAGATGTGTGGTGTTGTCGGGACTCAGTGATAGAAGAATGGCACACACACACACACACACACACACACACACACACACCTCTTGGTACAGTGAGTTGTGGTACAGTGAGTTGTGGTACAATTAGTCGCGGTACAGTCTCCAATATGACCCCAGCAAGCTAGAGAAACGGTACTAATATTAACGGTGCAGTTTTAAAGGAGCGCCGCCCAGGTTTGACTAATGGCACAGTGTCAACAGGAACATTCTCTTACTCCCTTAAGGTAGCAAAGTGTCCCATTTCGCAACCTGGTGGGCCGGTGGGTGGGTGGGGTGGGCGTGAGGGTGGGTTGCTACACACTAAACAACAACAACCTCGAGCCAGAACGACGCCCCCGCTTCTGGCAGTCCATCAGTCACTACCACTATCACTACCACCATTATCACTATCACTCCACCACTACTATCACTACCATTATCATCATCACTACCACTATCACCACCATCACTACCACCATTATCACTATCACTCCACCACTACTATCACTACCATTATCATCATCACTATCACTATCACCACCATTACCACCATCACTACCACCATTATCACTATCACTCCACCACTACTATCACTACCATTATCATCATCACTACCACTATCACCACCATTACCACCATCACTACCACCATTATCACTATCACTCCACCACTACTATCACTACCATTATCATCATCACCACTACTATCACCACCATTACCACCATCACTACCACCATTATCACTATCACTCCACCACTACTATCACTACCATTATCATCATCACTACCACTATCACCACCATTACCACCATCACTACCACCATTATCACTATCACTCCACCACTACTATCACTACCATTATCACCACCATCACTACCACCATTATCACAATCACTCCACCACTACTATCACTACCATTATCATCATCACTACCACTATCACCACCATTACCACCATCACTACCACCATTATCACTATCACTCCACCACTACTATCACCACCATTACCACCATCACTCGCCACCATCACTATCACCACCACCATCACTCACCGCTGGGCACATGACCTCACCTCTCTAATATTTCTGCTCGAAGCAAAAACTAAAATAAATAAATAAATTTTGAAGTCTTGGAACAGCAGCAGATTCTTCCAACAACAAGATCAATAAAAATTTCTTCAAGACCACAAATTATCACTGACAGATACACAAACATACAGACAGACAGATAACGTGATGTCAATATCTCCCCATTTCGTTTGTTTGTGTTTGTTTTTTGTTTGTTTGCATATATGTCAACAAATATCTAATAACACGACCGTATAGGATGAAGACCAGGCTGGTGACACACACACCTGGCTACCTCCTCCTCATCCTGGTGACACACACACACCTGGCTACCTCCTCATCAACACTCTTCCCACGTTACTTAACACATCAACCATCATCTTCACACACACACACACACACACACACACACACACACACACACACATCTCGTTACTCTCAAGACAGTAAACACCACAAACTGTCGACACACTCCACTCTACTGCAGATAAACACGAGAAACTGAACAGATCCTCTTTCGCTACAGTAAAGTAATTAAGTTCTGAAGGTAACAATCTGAGAGGAGTGGATGACATGTGTGTGTGAGGTGGTGTTAGTGGATGATAGAGGAGGGAGGTGTTGGGTGATGTTGACTACTCGTTTTAGTGTGTGTGTGGTGAAGGGATAAGGTGTATCAATCACAACAAGAGACCATTATCAACACCTATGAACCTGAGACTGGGTATACATCCCTTTAACTCTTCCTTTACACTCACTCACTCACTCACTCACCCACTCACTCACTCACTCATTCCTTTATAATGTGAGCCAAATATTATGTTCCTAATTTTTGTCTTTACCGATAAACAAAATATACGTAAGACCACAACAATCAACAACAGTCTCAGCTGGTCCACTCACCCTCCTGTACAGTGTTGACATGTGTCGGGGTGTTGAGACATGTTTCCGCGAGTCTGTGTTTATCTTTTGCCAACTATACACGTGGATTGACTGGTAATGACTACACCCTCGTAAAGTGGCGGATCGAGGGGCCTTAGGGTAAAAAAGATAAAATAAAAACAAAATAAAAAAAAATAAAAATTATATTCTACTTTCATACATTAGACATTGATATATCTCATAAAGGTTACATAATATCACAAACAGTTGTATAGTGTAATTATGACTACCCTGAGGACACTGACGCGTGACTCAGCAGGCAGGCATCATTTGGTTGATTTGGCTGAGTCATCATTGTCGCCACGCCAGAGGGCCGCCGCTGAGCTTAAAGTCGAGCATTTCAAGTGACGAAAACGGAAGTGGATTTACGGTGCGACCAGGCGGAAGACTTAGTCATTTGTTGTCATTTGTTAACAGTAATTTCTTGATTAATGATCGACTTAACGCGAAACAATGATTAACTGATTAGTGTCTGACCTTTAGCTCTGCCTACA
Organism: Homarus gammarus; assembly: GCA_958450375.1. NCBI lineage: Eukaryota > Metazoa > Arthropoda > Malacostraca > Decapoda > Nephropidae > Homarus > Homarus gammarus. Next base: position 1,595,112 of record CAUDMG010001356.1, on the reverse strand, counting down.
CACACACACGGGTAAACCTCAGTCACTCACTACACAGCTAGAGGCTTCACCTGAGCCGTGTGTGTCATTGTCTGTACGAGTGTTGGGGAAAAAGTACAAATCATTAGTAAGTGTGATGAGTGATGAAGATAGTGTAGTGCCGAGGGTAATGCTTCCTTCAGGTGGTGGGGGTGGTTGGTGGAGGGGGTGGTGGGGGTGGTTGGTGGACGGGGTGGTAGGGGTGGTTGGTGGTGGGGGTGGTTGGTGGTGGGGGGTGGTTGGTGGTGGGGGTGGTAGGGGTGGTTGGTGGAGGGGGTGGTAGGGGTGGTTGGTGGAGGGGGTGGTAGGGGTGGTTGGTGGAGGGGGTGGTAGGGGTGGTTGGTGGAAGGGGTGGTAGTGGTTGGAGGTGGTGTTGGAGGATGGTGCACCGAAGAAACACACACACACACACACACACACACCAGGTACAGTACACAGCATTACCACATGTTGTATAGTACAGTACCTCACGTGACACTCCAGCCCTGCTCTCACGCCACAACTGCTCTCAAACCACACCTGTTCTCACGCCACACCTGTTCTCCCACCACACCTGCTCTTATGGGGACAATTACTGTCATCAGAGAATCAAGGTGCCATCCACACGTGACGAAATATACACCAGCGTCAAGTTACTATTATTCTCAGCAGAAGGAAAATATACCACGAGTTTATTGTCCTCAGCAGTGAAGAGAGATATTAGAGTATGATTATAATACTGAGCAATGAAATAATACTCTAGGAGGAAGTGGAGAGAGAGAGAGAGAGAGAGAGAGAGAGAGAGAGAGAGAGAGAGAATCACCCCCACCTCCAGGTTCTTCCCTCACAACAGCAGTACAATAAAGGGGTTACTATATACGTGTTGTGTTTGTGTGTTATGCCTCCCCTTATTACGAAGTGGAACTGTAGACGTGCCTCTCTCTCTCTCTCTCTCTCTCTCTCTCTCTCTCTCTCTCTCTCTCTCTCCTCACAACTCCCCCCCATTAACTCACCCCGGACGTGGTCGGGAAGAAACTATCGATAAACTGTACCATTGTTCCAGATAATGATAGAGAGTGATTCATTGTTTTGTTTTTTACTAGCATGTACACTAATGTGCCATCAATCTCAGTGGTGGGGCCTGGCGGGGTGGGGCCTGGCGGGGTGGGGCCTGGCGGGGTGGGGCCTGGCGGGGTGGGGTGGGGGTGAGGCAATACAATATGGTGTTTACTTACATCTGACCTACAAATATCTCCCCCTCCCCCTATTCACTGACTTATCTATCTCTCACATAGGGAAGGAGGAAAGGGAGGAGAGGGGAGGGGAGGGGAGAGGAAAGGGGAGGGGATGATGTTTTCTGACGTAGGTGAATTAATGCTTCACCTGAATGATAGGAGGAACACACTACCCCCCCCCCCCTCCCCCTTATACCCCATCCTCCCACCACTCAGCCATGTTAATATTGTTATTATCACCCATCACTGTATCTGTGTCTTAATGCCTAAAGAAACTGTTTCAATATCAATGTCAATGCCTGTTTTCTTCCCTACTATTACCCTCACTCCTCACCCCACACCCACCTCCCCCCACACCCACCTCACCCCTCACCCACCTCCCCCCACACATACCTCCCCCCACACACACCTCCACCCACACCCACCTCCCCCCACACACACCTCCCCCCACACACACCTCCCCCCACACACGCCTCCCCCCACCCCCACACACACTAGCCATATCACAACACTACACATCCAGGTGTAGAATAAATGTCCCTTTTACACGGAACATGTCACACACTTTAGCGGAAGGCAAGACCACGTACAGTCTGGTATATAGCCCGGGGGGTGAGGGGGGGTGAGGGGGTGAGGGGGGTGAGGAAAGAGGGGGGAGAGGTCACAACTGTACCATATGAAACGCCGAATGCATTCATGTTGGGGAGGGGGGAAAAAGCATGGTGGAAATTTGGTACAATGAGAGGAGGAGTTGTGGGTGTATGATATGTTGTATGTCACGTCTGTGTGTGTGTGTGTGTGTGTGTGACCCTTCCAGGATGTCGTCATTCATAACCTAACTCTCTCCACTCCACCTGTCCCATCTCTATCTCATCCACACCCACCTCCTTAATTTCCTTCGCATCTTCTTTCCTGTTACTATTTCATCGAAACTCCCTTCCTTCCTTCCTTCCTCCCCTCCTTCCTCCCCTCCTTCAAGACTCCTTTCCACCCTTCCCGCCAAGAGCCTCCTTTCCACCCTTCCCGCCAAGAGCCTCCTCGGTAAAAAAAAAAAAAAAAAACCCACAAATTTCAAACAAAAGGAAAAACAAAACACACAACACACAGACTATAACTCATTATTAATTACAGGTATTTTAACATCATATCAGGTAACTCCACATGCAAATCCTCCCCGACCCCCCCCCCCCCCCTTGAGGTGATTTGCTTTCGTGTGTCATAATACTTCATCTAACTTAACCTAACCTAATCTAACTCCTATACAAACGCTCATGGGCGCTACGGTGTTACAATGTGTTTGTGTTTTTCGATCGCCTATAAATGTCAGTCAGTATCGCGATTAATTACTTTCTTTACACGTCGACAGATACTTAACATAAGGTATTTGCATATTCATTTGGTTATGGATGTGAAGGGGTTGTGGGTGGGTGGGCGGGTGGAGGGTGGGTGCACGTGGGTGGTGGAGGGTGGGTGCACGTGGGTGGTGAAGAGTGCACGCTGGTGGTGGAGAGTGCATTCTGATGATAGAGGGTGCACGTAGGTTGGGTAAGAGGCAGGTACGTTACGGTAGAGGATGGGTGCACGTAGGTTATAGTACATGGTGCACGTATAAACAAGGTGGGATGGTAAGTGCACGTGTGATGGGATGGTAAGTGCACGTGTGATGGGATGGTAAGTGCACGTGTGATGGGATGGTAAGTGCACGTGTGATGGGATGGTAAGTGCACGTGTGATGGGATGGTAAGTGCACGTGTGATGGGATGGTAAGTGCACGTGTGATGGGATGGTGAGTACAAATAGGTAGATGGGGAAGGCACTCTTAATGTGCACACCTGCTCTACAACCACTAAGGCTTTTAAGTGCATAAGTTAGTAAGCAAGACAGATCATCATCAACCATTAAGTGAGACAGGTGAGAAAATAACCCTCAGGTGGGTAGGTGGGTACAGGTCGGGTAGGTGGGTACAGGTGGGTAGGTGGGTACAGGTGAATAAGCGAGTGTAGACAGGTTGATGGGCAGGTGTTCGTGAATTATTGGGCAGTGATGGGTGGCAGAGGGTAGGTGGGTAGTCATTAATGGGTGGCAGATGGTGGATGAATGGTTGAGGTGGTTACAGGTAAGTGAAGGAGGTGAGGGTAGTGGTACAGGTAAGGTGTATGATAGGTAAGGATGGTGTGGTACAGGTAAGACACAGGTAAGGGTGGTGTGGTACAGGTAAGACACAGGTAAGGGTGGTGTGGTACAGGTAAGGCGAGTCACCACCACCCGTAGCTCCTCCAGGCGATTCAGTGTGTGTGTGTGTGGGGGGGGGGGGGGAGGAGGGAGGCAATTGTCATCACCATTACTCGTCCTCAGCGACAGGAAATAATCACCAAAATGTTCATTAACAGAGCGAGGAAAGACGACACACCACGACGCGTCACACCCCAGGGTACCTTTCACACTTTATGATTTTCGTTGTCGTCTTCCTCCCCCCAATCCTCCTCCTCCTCCTCCTCGGTCGCCCTGTGTTTAAAGCGACAATTATTCGCCAGATTGACACCACCCCTCACGTGAACCCCGGCCATGAAGGACACACACACACAGCGTCATGATTGTAGGACAGAGACGTTCATAATAGGATATGTTCGTGACCTTCCCCCCCCCCCCCCCTTAAAAAACAATCCCTTAAGTTTTACCTGTGACGCTGGAAACAATAACACTACACATTAAACCATTACTTATAAAAATTGTTGGTCGGGTATTAAGAGCAAATTATACCATAAAAAAAAAGGGTCACCACACCAGGCATTAAGGTGAATTACTTCCTGCTCTGTTTTACGCCGTTTTAATGAAAAGGGACCTGTCCAAATTAAGCTTCCTGTGACGTCACGCACGGCGCTTTTTTAAACTGTTGTGATAAAAATTGAATAGAGGGGTTCATGAGGGGTCACCGTGCAAGAGGGGTCTAAGTGAATTGTTTTTCCTTTGTTATTGTGATAAGAGAGAGAGAGAGAGAGAGAGAGAGAGAGAGAGAGAGAGAGAGAGAGAGAGAGAGACTACCCACCTCACCTTCCTGGCAGACACAGGTGACCTTCGATCTTACCTGGAAAAGACGAGAAATAATTAGCTTAGATGGAACTGAAAATACTGAGGTACATATATCAAATATGATGTATGGTGAGGGGTGATGTATGGTGAGGGGTGATGTATGGTGAGCCTTGGGTGGTGTATGGTGTATTTTCCCTACACCCAGGAAACTATAAACCATTAATATATAGATGTGAAGAATGAGAGGCAACTCCTATAGACATATAATCCCTATACATGGGCGTGTATGATGGTATACTTCACCGACATAGATATACCTCACTGTGTATGGGCGTGGGTGATGGTATACAACGTCCATACATATGGGCGTGCATTATGTTATATCACCCACGACAACCAGGTATACATAGGCGTCAAGACCAGGACCCCCACGCCCACAAGAGCTCACCACCCCACTCCCTGGATATGGGCGTAAGATATTGTGTCTCACGCCCACACTCCCCTGTTTAACCTAGAGCATGAAGGGCATTACTACACGCCCGGGTGACAGTATTTCTCCATCAACAATGAGGACAGACAGACAGACAGGACAGACAGACAGACAGACATCACTCAACACCAGGACGATATAACCAACATATGTGCCCCATGCCCGCCGCCCACACACACTCCCCAATACCCATCTACGGTCATGGGCGTGAAGGCCACCACCATCGCCCACGCCCACGTCTGAAAGGCGCCACCCAGTTAAGAGATATGTCATTCTTGATTGCCATCCTGACTGTGGGACCCTGATATAGAGGGCGCCCGATGACACCCCCCGGCAGTATGTATGGCAGAGTCCGTCGGTCGAGGGTAACCATACGGCTGTTATTGTATTACACACCTGAGGGCCTCATGGCAGCGCTCAGGTGTCTCCCCCTCACCTGATGAACCTGTAATGACGGGGACGACGGCAGGTAAAGTGTCACCGCTCTTCTAATACTATAATGTGTGTGTGTGTATGTGTGTATAAGGAGCGGCGCCTTAAAACGGATGAATAAGCCAGAGAGGAGTATCGACCCGGACATAAACAACCCCTACCCGGCCATTCTCCCTCACCACACACCCATAATCTTCTTAATTTACGATTCCACCATGTCTTAACAACAGCTTATGCAATAGATATTATATTGGCCCATTGAGTGTGTCCTGCCATCACCCCTTCCTCATATTACACGGCGAGAGATCTGTCACAGGTAGTCGACACCTGGTGCTTGATTATACTACTACACAGTGGCAGCCTCAGCCTCCCTCGCCCCAGTAATCTAATTGCCTGATAGTACGATGAGAGGGAGGGCGTGGTACGTAGGGTGAGTGGGCGTGGTGTGGTGGTGGGAGGGGTATGGTGGTGGGAGGGGTATGGTGGTGGGAGGGATGTAGTGGTTAGAGTGTGTGGTGGTGGTGGTCGCGGTTAGATGATGTATGTGAAATGGTGTGGGTGTTGAGTGGTAATGGGCAGGGTGTGGTTATGGTATGGTGGTATGGTGATAGGTATGTTGTGGTAGCGGTCAAATGTAACGATAACCGAAAACGCGCGCGCGCACACACCTCCATCAGTCAAGTTAACAAGGAAGGACACCTTCTCCCCCTGAGGTCCACCTTCGTTAGACAAGTCCTCCTAAGACGCGGTATTTCTCACACTCGTCCCGCCCTATACACTACACCACGCTGCCACAAAACGTCTCGGTGAAAATTAGATCTGGTTTCGGAAGTATGATGAGAAAGCGCACACCAACACCAGATAGCAGTTCCGCCTCGCTTACCTAACTTGTGTGAGGGGCGGAGGAGAGGAGGGGGCGGCCGGAAGGGGTGATGGGATGTAGCTTTCACACGCACGTTTTCTCCTTACCTCCAACCATTATACCTCTCATGTGTCCATTCTGTAATTTTCTCACCGGTAAACTTCTTATCAGAGTCGATTCGCTTTACGGTTGTGTAGTGTAGGAGAGGCGAACGATAAAGGAAAGTCACCTGTAATCGTGAGTTCAGGCTATGCTCTGGTGTGGGTTCTGAGCCCTGTGTGTAGTGAAGATGTTTATAGTGTAGCCAACGGGAAAGCAATAATCAGCGTTTACCTGTGAACACCTGAAATGATCCCGAAAGACACGTGTAGGTCATGTTTGGTCACTGCTGTGTTGTATGAGGTCATGGGAACAGAGTCTCGAGTCTTGTGTGATGACGGTGATGTTCTGACTCCCATGTGAAGGTGAGTCAGCTAGTACACACACACACACACACACACACACACACACACACACAAGGATAATAAATCGTAGACTAACAGAAGACAATGATTGAAACTGACAAGAAATAATTCTACGTACATCACACAACTGTTAGGTTAGGTTAAGTTAGACAGATAAACAGCCAGATGGACGGTAACAAACAGACAGATAAACAGAAACAGACAGATGGACGGACACAAACAGACAGATACAAAAAAGAAACATCAAACTATAACTGAGACTAACAGAGGAAAAAATAATTATAGTATATATATATATTTATTCTAAACCTAATTACGTAAGACATTTTTCATCAGTAAGGAACACCACCATTACTTTATAATTAACCAGTAATTACGTGTCATACAGGAGACATTACTCAGGTTATCGCCGGCCAGTTGTGTTATTATCTGAATCGTAACAATTATCATGGAGAAGCTGCATGATTCCTTCCCTGACTTCTGACACTGTGAAGGACATCCCCCTCTCCCTCCCTCCTGCCCCTCACTTCTCTTCCCCCCCCCCCTCACCCCACTCTAGAGATCCCCCTTCCTTCCTTCCCTCCCTCCACCTTCTCCCTCCTTCTCCCCTCCCTCCCTTACCTTCTTTTACCCTCCCTCTCTTCACCCCGTACCCAGCTTCCACCTCCCTCTCCTCTCCTCCCTGTACAGTAGCGGCCAGGGCAACAAATATTATTAAGTACGTTGACAAAATACACATTTCTCTTTACGTTTCTGCAAGTAACGCGGTCGGCGAGGTGTGTGGTGAAGCTCGACCAATGATGACATTACTGAAGCTCGACCAGTGACGTCATTACTGAAGCTCGACCAGTGACGTCATTACTGAAGTTCGACCAGTGCGCCTGTTCGAGATCGTCCTCCAGGGTATCGAGTAATACTTTAAGGAACTGAAGCTCCTACTGTGAGGTAAAATAAGGGATGTATCCAAGCATTAGTCCACAACCAGTGCTTGATACATGTAAATAAACAATAACTTGTGTCACGAGTCTGTACGGTACCACCAGTCAGTACCTGGGTGTGTCGACGAGGGCGGTAGTGGAGTTGACACACACACACACACACA
>CAUDMG010001356.1:1565000-1585000 GCA_958450375.1 Homarus gammarus | reverse complement strand
TGTCTGCCAATCACGATATGAGGGGGGATAAAAGAGGTATTAGAGGGAGGATAGAGCTATGGTAAAGGGCGCAGTAAGGTCGAGGTGCCCTGTGGATGGTGGGGACATAGAGCCGTGCTGGACCACACAACCCTCCTGGAGATACGCTGGAGAACATGGCTATCTGAAAATTACTTTTGGCCGCAGCCAAAAAAAAATAAACACGTCCTGCCTGCGTCCACCAATACGGCCCTTCCAGTAAAGTAACTCTCCGTCCCAGACTGTTGTCATCACATCACCACACTAGGAGTGACAACCTCAAACACACATACACGGTGTTTTTGTATCAGTAAATCCACACACCTGTATCGCTCACAACAGGGACCATTATCACCACCTATGAACCTGAGACTGGGTATAAGTCCCTTTAACTCTTCCTTTACACTCACTCACTCACTCACTCACTCACTCTATATAATGTTCATACGACAAGTGAACCAAATATTATGTTCCTCGAAATGATGGAATTTTGTAGAATCTCATTTTTTGTGACTTTACTGATAAAAAACGCAGCCATTAGCGGTATTAGAATCACCCAGTTCGTCCGTGTTCTCCTAATTATGTAACCCCCAACCCTCTCAATTGTTTAACTACCCCCCCTTCCCTCACCCCATCTACTCCTCCCATAACTATCATCAAATAGGTTCTTATTCCAATCAACATACACCAGTTCACCAGCAGCGTCACGGCTCACTGAACCTCACCACACGACACACACACACCAGTTCATCAAGGTTCACTATACGCAACAACGCCACACCTCCTCAAACAACACTATCACACCACCCCCGCACCATACCACACCCCACACGGCACCAACATAATGAAGCAATGCCCCCCCCCCCCCACACACACACACACACCTGAGCAACCTTCTGATGGGCTGAGATGATTAAGTCCCTCTTTTATACACCTTAATTATTTCACAAAGACCAGAGACCCGGCGAATGGTCAACCCGCACGAATATAAACACCAATATACTCAGGTGTAAATAAGCCGTCCTGCCATACTCGCCGTCACGCAGGTGGTTTACTGACCAAGATCATACCTGGGCCGCGTCAGACACTTTGTTATACTCTTCATCACACAACCCCGTTCACCTTACCCTCAGAGCACCCACGACCAGAGTGTGAGTTGTGAGGCGGTGTCAGGCGAGAGCGGTGTGTGTGTGTTTGTGTACCAGGGCCCTAATAGCTGGAGGGGGGAGGGATGGCATTTGTTTCATGTTATGGTCTTGGATAATCTCCCGGGAGGATGATGGTAAGTAAGTGGTATTTACAGCTGCCGGGCTTGATAGCTTGGCAAGTTGGTATTTGTTGTCTGTAATATATCATGATATCTTGGGGGAGGGGAGAGAGAGAGAGAGAGAGAGAGAGAGAGAGAGAGAGAGAGAGAGAGAGAGAGAGAGAGAGAGAGAGGTATGTTTGGTGGGCAGGTTGAGTGGATACATTTAACTGTGTCTACCAGCAAGGGATAAACGGATTGTACGTGGCCATTACTCTTACTATCCCGGCACCCCAGACACTCTTTAAGGACACCTGGCCTGATACCTGGGGAAGAATGAGACGCTACCTGTACTACCAAGCTATATGTTATCTAAGGTGAGAAAGAAGAGGTAATCGCTGCTGAGACATAAAGACATACCTGAGAGAGACAGATGGTTGAGAAACACATTATACTTTTGCCCTCGAGACATGTCGGTGTCTATATGCAATCAGACATAAGTGTTTTAAGACATTGATGTAGTTGTGGGTATATAAGTGAGTGGGGAAGATCAGGCTGTTAACTCGAATATGAGGAAACTATGAGAAATATCGATCTTTCAAAAGGTTAAACCATCACCACCAACACCATCACCACCAACACCATCCACGGTTCCTCAACAATCATTACCACTACCACCACCACTACCACTACCACCACTATCACCACAACTGCCACCACCATCCAATGTTCCTCATTAACATCGAGCACTGATTATACACACGATGAATATGCATGACGACGCTTACTATCAGAGCATCTCTTCCCGGCCCCTGGTACAAGTCTTCCCGGCCCCTGGTACTAGTCTTCCCGGCCCCCAGCATCCACCCGCCCCTTGTTATCATGTCTCCCCAGCTTGATGTTGACGGTGTGTGTGTGTGTGTGTGTGTGTCCTTGGGCTAATGTACGTAATCTCTCTCTCTTCCTCGACACAAACATCATTGCAAGATCTTCCAATATTATTACCCGGAACTACAACACACACACACACACTCAATCACTGTTTTCCCTAATCACCACACCTTCCGGTACCCCTCCCCCCCCCTTTATCACTGAACAGGTGAACACAACACCCGCTCCTCACCTGCTCTACACTGTCAGTCACCAACCCTCATCCACCGCATATAAGACTTTCCTTCATTTACATATAATTTCCATTGTAGTTTCCCTCTAACGAGCTAATTGGGAGTGATGGGGTGTCGAGCTTCGTTAACATGGCAGGTAAATTAGTTTCTGACCGTTTTGTGGAAGAGGGAAGGATGTTACAATCAACCCAAAGGTCACTCTCAACACACACACACACACACACACACACACACACCAAGTATACCTACAACACTTAAATGGAAAACCAACTATACACTGACAGCAGCTGGTAACTATACTGACAGCAGCTGGTAACTACACTGACAGCAGCTGGTAACTACACTGACAGCAGCTGGTAACTACACTGACAGCAGCTGGTAACTATACTGACAGCTGGTAACCTCACTGACAGCTGGTAATTATACTAACAGCAGCTAGGTAATTATGCTGACAGGTGGTGCAGGTGCTACACAATGCAGTTACTGTCACCACTTTTACGTTTTTTGTTTAAGTGTTTTCGGTGTAACAAAAAAAAATCCATGGCAAAAATTTGTTTGTTTTTGGGGCAGTATTATCGGACCTCATTTGTCGTACGTGATGTCATACCCACGTGACTGACCTACTGTAGTCAAGCTCTCTGAGTGGCCGGTACGTGAAGCTCTCTGAGTGGCCTGTACGTGAAGCTCTCTGAGTGGCCTGTGTATGTGGTTAAGAGAAAGGGAGAGGGAGATAGAGAGAGAAAGAGAGAGAGAGAGAGCCATAAACGTCAATAACTAGATATATGAGACACAATTCACATCTCCTCGTTTACGATAATTGTTGCTGATAACATCTGCTCTTATCACGGCCGCTCAAACATCAGCTAACTCTCCCGTCACACACACACACACACTGCCGGCTGCTATACCCAGACAAACACTTCAATTATTCCTGTTTTTCTTCAGAATTTTTTTGTCGTGTTCTGTTTTTGTCTTGTTTTTTTTGGACAGCAGAAAGTAGAACAAACACGTGAACGGTAAGGTAGTATTGGTACCGTCTGTGTTTGTCTGTCTGAGTGTGTGTGTCTGTCTGTCTGAGTGTGTGTCTGTGTGTCTGTCTGTCTGAGTGTGTGTGTCTGTGTGTCTGTCTGTCTGAGTGTGTGTGTCTGTGTGTCTGTCTGTCTGAGTGTGTGTGTCTGTGTGTCTGTCTGTCTGAGTGTGTGTGTCTGTGTGTGTCTGTGTGTCTGTCTGAGTGTGTGTGTGTCTGTGTGTCTGTCTGTCTTAATGGGATTTGTCTATTTCTTTATACGAGACAAAGAGTTTAGTTATACTGTGTGTGTGTGTGTGTGTGTGTGTGTGTGTGTGTGTGGTAATATTAACCTAAACTCCCTCCTCCCCACCACCTTCACCACTATCACCACCATCACTATCACCACCATCACTATCACCACCATCACTATCACAATAATAATAATAATAATAATAATAATAATAATAATAATAATAATAATAAATAAAACCATGTAAATATTAATGAACTTCTTAATTAGCTTTTACTCAGCTTAATTTACCTTAATATCGTAACGACTAGGAGAAGTGGAGGAGGAAGAGGAGAGGAGAGAAGAAGAAGAGGGGGGAAGAAGAGGAAAAGAAAAGAGGAAATATACCAAAACAAAACACAACACAACACAACACAACACAAAACACCACACCACAACACAACACAACACAACACAACACAACACAACACACCACAACACACTCCAGGTAGGCATTCGGAAACAAGTTTACAAACCAACCCGTATGTAAATTTATGGAGAACCTCACCATCCAATATTTTTTTCCCCAGGGAGGTCGGTGCATGGCTAAGGTCCCCAGATGCCGGGCCAGAGTGTAGGGTCGCCTTACCTCACGTATCTTACCGGCAAGTCTGACGTTTACACCTGAGGGAGCCACTCTTGTGCTAGAGTCTGTCATGTTCGGGGCCACGGTGTGTACATTCCTGGTGTGTGTGTGTGTGTGTGTGTGTGTGTGTGTGTGTAAGTATGTAAATGCGTATGTCTTGAGTATAAGTGTTTACGTATGAGTGTATTTCCTTCTTTGTATTTGTAAATTGTTATATTTACATATTCATCGTTGTCTACCCTTATGTTTTATTCAGGCTCCTCTCTACCACCCACACACACACACACACACACACACGTACGTCTTTCTTACTCTCAACATACATCAACTTCAGCGCGGGATCACTTGAAGATTAACCACCCTAACGCTAACCGTCCCTAACCTAACCTACTGTAACCTAAGCTAACTTGACTAACCTTACTTAATATAATCTATCCTAACCTAATCTAACTTAACTTAACCAATCCTAACCTAACCAAACATAAACCTAACTTAAACTACCATAACCTAATCCACCCCCCTAACCCAAGAAGCATTAGGGTGTGTAATGATGAGGTTAAACAAGCTAGGGAGGCTAATCTTCATGTGGTCCTCAACAACTGTATCTCGTTCACCAAGGGTTGCATGGAATTGAAATGATCTAGATATTTATTTTTTCCATTTTTCCCTTTCCAAAACTTTCCAAACTTCTCCATCGTTGAAAAATACCGAAAGTTTATTATTTTTTTGGTTATTCCACTTAGAATAATTACTAACATTTCTCCCCTGTGTCAGTCTTGCATAAATCAATGGTAATAATATTTCGCTTTTAATACCCAAGATATTCAGTATGCAAATTAGGCCGCTGCAGAGATGGTAGTAAAGTTTTATGTCTTCAAACAGTAACAGTTATTGGACAAGGAAATATCATCATCATCCCCGAGAAACAGAAGTATCAACGAACACAGGAGACGCCAGACACACACCTAGCAGGACCTCGATGATGGTAATGTTGGGAAAATCTCAATAGACGATTAGACCAAACAACGAAGGACCCAGGAAATAGCCTAACTTCTTCACCCTGTTGATACCCACCCACACGCCAGTACCCACACGCCAGCACCCACACGCCAGTACCCACACGTCAGCATCCATCCCTACACATCCTTCACCCTGGTGTACCGTCAAACCAACAATAATCATCCGTCCAACATCAAAATCTCATTCATAGAGGCAGTAAACAGCGTCACCCACCACAACCTCCTTCAGATCGACGACTCTCACTCTGACTCGACCCCCTTGTTCCTGGGAGTTCATCAGCAAGCACACCCGGTGGGTACCACGGCGACGTCCCCACCAGGAGGAGGAGGGGGTAGCCGACACCGTCCCCTACCACAGATTGCATGAGATCCTTATCGCTCATCCTGGCCTCATAAACAAGGGATTATTTATTACTGGTTCTCTCCCACTGGCCATCTGTATCGTCGATGATGAGAGAGAGAGAGAGAGAGAGAGAGTTCCCAGTTTTTAAGGAAATTTCTCTAACAGCAACGTTTACATTTGATCCCTCCCCTATTCTCCTCTTATCTATCTATATGTCTGTATGTTTCCTGTGGTTTTTCCCTCCTCCTTATCTCTTCTTCCTGCCTCTCGCTCTTTTTTTTTTCTCTCTCTCTCTCTCTCTCTCTCTCTCTCTCTCTCTCTCTCTCTCTCTCACCAAAGCCCCTTCTCTTCTCTCCCCAAATCATTATCATCGTCTCACTCACCACACCTCGATCCTCTCCTCCCTACCTTGTCTTCTCTTTATCCCCCTCACACCCACTCACCCATCCTCACCCCTAAATACCCCCTACCTAATCTCCCCACCCCCTACCTAATCTCCCCACTCACCCCCCCCCCCCCACAGCGTCCGACTGACAAAGAACATATTGAGATGAATTACCGAGTACCAGCACCAGGCCACGACAACAGATTACCAATTTCAATGATTCTGGAGGTGACAAATGCTCCCCCCAGACAACCTGCAATTTAAGTGGGGGGGGTGCGGGGGTGGGGGGTGGGGTGTTCCTATAGGCGTTAGTAGACACACCTGGAGGGGCGTTCTGTAGGCTGGTGTCAAGCAGGTAATGAGGGTTTGGTGTTGGAAGCGAGGTAGGTGGTGTAGTAAAAGGGGGGAGGGGGGAAAGAAGGAGGGGGGGAAAAGGGGGAGGGGGGAAAGGGGGAGGGGGGAAAGGGGGAGGGGGAAAAGGGGGGAGGAGGAAAAGGGGGAGGGAGGGAGCGGGGGGAAAAGGGGGAAAAGAAGGGGAAGAGGGAGGTGGTTTCGGCTCGTTGGCGGGGAAGAGGTGTACTGGAATCAAGCCACGAGTGATGTTAGTCGAGTGTCGTAGCTAAATCCTTCGTTAATTAGTAGTTATTAAATCACCTTGTTAAGAGTCGTTTAGGTTCGAGTGGGTTCATTTGGTGACTCGTTATTTTGTTAGTAGTTTAGGTTTATGGTGGTTAGGGGAAGGTGCAGGCAGGTGAATGGGTTGTTTAGGTGACGGTAGGTGACAAGGTGAGGTGATTGGCTCCTGTTAGGTAGTTATTTATTGTTTTGTGTTCTTCAGTGTTATTGTTTTGTCAATGTTACGGTGTTATTCTCTACATCCTTTTATTACATAGATTTCTTCAATTCTGTTCTCCTGTCTCCTATATTTATGAGAAGAAAAAATACTTTACCACTCTCTCTCTCTCTCTCTCTCTCTCTCTCTCTCTCCACCAACAGCTCTGTCGTGTACTATTTCTGAATCATAAAAAATACAATAATAAAAAAATATAATAATAATAATAATAATAATAATAATATTTCCCCAATCACCACACTAGCAGAGGGGAGATGGGGGAGGGGGGAGGGGGGAGGGGAAGGGGAAAGAGGCGGAGGGGGAGGGGGAAGAGGCTGAGGGGGTGGGGGAAGAGGCGGAGGGGGAGGGGGAAGAGGCGGAGGGGGGAGGAGGGGAAGAGGCGGAGGGGAGGGGTGTTATTAGCGTTTTACTGCCCCTCACAATTCCCCCCCCACCAAAATGTTCGATGTTTAAGCACCTTCATTCTCTGCTTAATCTTCTATTTACTTATCCTTTATTATCTACTTACTTCTGTCTATTTATCTTTCTTTATTATCTCTTTACTGGCGTCTCCCCCTCCTCCCTGTGTTAGAGCAATAACGACTTAACGACCCTTAGGGCAAAATGGCAATTACGAATTATCTCGATCGGTCGTTTATATTTGGAGTTCAGAGATGGTGGGGGGTTTTTTTTGGGGGGGGGGGGGGGGAGGGACGTGTGTGTGTGTGTGTGTGTGTGTGTGTGTAAAAAAAGACGTTACAATGATGTCAACTTTGTACACAACACACACACGCACACACAAACCTCCGATATACCCCCCCCCCCCTTCCTTCCTTAACGACCATCATGCAAAGGACACTTCACAAATCACCTCAATCACCAGGTAACCACTCTGACGCCTCCCCTCTACCTGTCCAAAGAGCTGTGACAGAGAGCGCGGCGCCCAGGTAAGGACCTCATTTGTTAACGAGATATTACCTGTGTCTGGAACAATTAGGCACAGCCGCGTTCACTTAACTACCGTAACCATTTGTCGGCGTAATTATAGGCTAGTTAGATAGTTTTCACCGCCTAGTTAGCATACAGGAAGCCACAGATGAGAGAATACATGAAAATGGCGGCCAAAATACACTGAGACTCTACCTTGAACTTCATTTACAGCTAAGCTGAGGTATCAAGTTAATTAAAGGTAGTCTCAGTGTAATTTAAATGCCATTATAGTAAGGTATTGACTTTTTTTTATCGTAAGTCAAATAGTTGAGTTTTTTTTCAGCCTAAACACTTACGAGGATTATTAAAATTACGAACTTATGCGAATCATTCCTTCGGGTTCTAAGACACTCTCCCCGTATCCCTACACTTGACTGTGGCTTAAGCTTCGTCTCGCCTCCGGGTATAATTTAACACATTCTTCACCCAAGACATAACCAGCGACGGTCTATTACGAACAGATGGTAACCCAGCCATCCGTGAAGAGGTAAATATGTGTATGTTTGTATGTGATGAATGTTTGTGTGTTGCTTGTATGTGATTAAACGTTTTTGTGTCTGTGTACGTGTGATTAAAACGTTTGTGTCTGTGTACGTGTGATTAAACGTTTGTGTGTCTGTGTACGTGTGATTAAACGTTTGTGTGTTTGTGTACGTGTGATTAAACGTTTGTGTGTTTGTGTACGTGCGATTAAACGTTTGTGTGTCTGTGTACGTGTGATTAAACGTTTGTGTGTTTGTGTACGTGTGATTAAACGTTTGTGTCTGTGTACGTGTGATTAAACGTTTGTGTACGTGTGATTAAACGTTTGTGTGTTTGTGTACGTGCGATTAAACGTTTGTGTGTTTGTGTACGTGTGATTAAACGTTTGTGTCTATTTTTGATGGGAATTAAGAAACGTTTTTTTTATCACTGTTTGTATATATGATACAGGTTTAAGATTGTTTTTAAGCTGTCAGTTATTTTTAGTTCGCTGTCAGTCATTTAAAGTCAGCTGTTAGTTATTTATTGTGAGTTGTTAGTCATTTAAAGTCAGCTGTCAGTTATTTATTGTGAGTTGTTAGTCATTTAAAGTCAGCTGTCAGTTATTTATTGTGAGTTGTTAGTCATTTATAGTCAGCTGTCATTCATCCATAGTAGATTGTCAAGTCATTCATAGACAACTGTCAGTCATTTAGTTAGCTATTAGTTATTTATTGTCAGCTGTCAGTCATCCATAGCCAGCTGTCAGTCATCCAAACAATCAGCTGTCAGCACAACAAAAACAACAATAATTGAATCGGAACGGATGTTGATTTTTTCTTATTCAGCTATAGAGAAAAACACACTTCCTCTCTCACACACTCTCCCTCCCTTTCTCTCTCCCTTCCTCCCTGTGACGTGACCCAGATACTGCCTGATAATACAATACCCTCCCTCAGTCACACGTTCTTCTCCCTGTGTTATTAAATTTACCACCACCACTGTCCTGACTTACAACAATAACAACAACAAAGACACGCGGTGGTATGTATGTATGTATGTATGTATGTCCCGCACTAACGTAAAGTATGAATCGCACTAGGACACGGACACGTTGGTCTCGAGGTCCAACTCTAGCTTCCTTACTTGAGTCAGTAGCTGCTGAGGAGGACCTTGGGGACAACACCTTGACCTTACTGACACCTTCACTATGAGTCAAGGAGAGAGAGAGAGAGAGAGAGAGAGAGAGAGAGAGAGCCTCCCTCAGCCCACCTCAAGGTATCGTCAGCTGAGCCACAAAGACTTCTTCAGCGCCAGTGGTTTCATCATGACCGACCGGCAAACTACCTTCTCCTCTACCGAGATACTTGGCTGAGTTATAAGAGATATCATTTGGAGATTTGCATAAGAGAAATGTAAAAAATTCAGTGGTGAGGGAGTTCCTAGGAGGGGGTGAGGGAGAGGGAAAGATGGTGGCTGCTGGAGTGAGAGGGATATGATGGAGGTGATGGGTAGGGAGGTGATGGGTAGTGAGGTGACGGGGGGGGGGGGAGGTCGATGTTGGCTTCGGGGGCTGATGGGGGCTAGTGGTAATGAGGATAGTGGATGATGGGACTGAGGAGTGATGGGGGCGAGAGGATGATGGGATTGAGGGATGATAGAGCCACAAGGATGATGGGGGATGGGGGCTAGACGACGATGGGGGACTGGGGATGATGGGGCTGGGGTAGGTAACGGGCTGGCTAAGACAATGGACATCCTGCATTTTATGAGACAAGCAAAGGACTGTAGGACTCCCCCTCCCCTCCCCCCCCCTTACTCCTCCCCCACACCCAGACTGGAGACTATGTTGATATATGTGTATGTGTGTGTGTGTGTGTGTGTGTGTTTTAAGGTGGCTCAGCTGCAAGACGCTATTAGTAACAGTGTGTGAAAAAAACACAAAAAAACACACACAAAAACACGGAAAATACACCAGGGGAAAAAACACGAGTAAAATAATAATCTACACACACCATCAGGCAGGAAACAAAGAGACCTCAGCGATAAATCAAGATAGATGAACACATAGCGGTGAGTTGCAGTAGTAATTCCTGCTCATATTATAACATACATTATATTTTTATTCTTATTTTAGTTTTAATCGTGGTACAAACTTTCTTACAGGCTTGAGAAATGTGTATCATATATCTCTAAACCTTTGTGTCACTTTTATACAGATTTTCTTTTTTTTTTACGTATTTTTTCATGTGGGTCTGTGAGATGTAGTTGATAAGATGTACGTTTTTCTGTATATTACACACACACATATATATACACACGTACATACACGAACGTACACACACACACACCTATGAACCTGAGACTGGGTAGAAGTCCCTTTAACTCTTCCTTTACACTCACTCACTCACTCTTTTATAATTTCCATAGAACAAGTGAACCAAATATCATGTACAGTCCCCTTCACTCGTGCGTTTACAGGGGCTCGTCATATAAACATTCCACACATAATTTACTTTGAGTTATTTGTTTTAATATTGTTTTAATTTGATTCAATGGTTTGTTTACTATTGTGAGTTTCCTTCTGTCGAATGTAAACAAACACAGCCCTGCCACACTGTACAAAACCTAGCGAGCCCCTGTAAACGCGCTAGTGAAGGGGACTGTACCTGGAAAGATGGACTTTTGGGGCAGTCATAATTGTGTGTGTGTGTGTGTGTGTGTGTGTGTGTGTGTGTGTGTGTGTGTGTTCTTGAAGCAGTTTTGTATTTTGTTGCGGTTTTCCGTGAAGACTGACAGACAAATTAACTAACAGAACCGACTTGTTTATCTCATCCAAACTTTGTTGAGCGAAGGATAATATTAATAACAACAATAATAATAATAATAATAGAAATAATATTAATAATAAAGATAATAATAATAATAACAATAGTAGTAATAATATTATAACAACAACAACAACAATAATCGAATCACATTACCAAATTACGAATCTAAAAATGTTAAATAAAAGCAAAAAACAAAAATAAAATTAACAAGAAATTATCATCTCAACTATTTCCTTCATACAAAAAAAACCAAGAAATTAAAACAGCTAAAACCTCAAGATACATTATTAACTTATGATAACCCAGAGAGCCAAAGCAAGAAGGAACTATAAGACCCGTTTAACATATATCAATATTAACATTCATTAAGTCTCAAAGTTATTCACAAGATTAAATAATTCTGTAATGATGATAATATGAGGAATTTATACATACATAAATTTGATCTTGTAATCTTGTGTATATGTATGTTAATAATGTGTATGTTTGTGTGTATGAGGTTTTGTATTTAATATCTCACACACACACACACACACACCAAAGACCATTTTAAACTCCCACAGGTGATATTATGATTAAACCATAAAGGTAGACGGTACTGCTGGTCACCCCCCCCCCCCCCCCCCGACTAAATAATTACGATAATAACACTAACGAAAGTATTATTACAAGGATAATAACACGCATTATACAATAACACCGACTCACACTTATCTTCATCGTTAAAAGATATCGTCGGTGTCCATCTGTCCGTCTGTGTGTCTGTGTCTGTCTGTATCTGTCTGTGTCTGTCTGTCTATAATACTACCAAACGCATCTAAACACATTGATTAAAACAACAGGTGTGGTTTGTGAAAGTTGTGGTTGAGAAGGGTGTGGCAGTGAAGGGGTGTGGTATGTGAAGGGTGTGGTAGTAATAGGTGTGGTAGTGAAGGGTGTGGCAGTGAAGGGTGTGGTAGTGAAGGGTGTGGTAGTGAAGGGTGTGGCAGTGAAGGGGTGTGGCAGTAATGAATTCTGTGGTAGAGTATAACAACACTACTCCCACCCACCCCCCCCCCCTCACTAAACTACCTGGGTGATGATCCAGGTGATAAAGTGGCCACACTATCACCTGCAGGTAACCAGGGACTGACACTTGGAAACCGTTCATCACTTTACCTGTTGAGGGAGACAGGCAGGAAAAAATAATAAACTAATATTAAATAAAATGTTTGATTTTATTGCGCAACACAGTCTTAAATAATCGTCTATTGCAAGGTCTAAAACGAGCACTTATTGCAACCTCATAAAACACGTATTGCAACCCTTAAAACAAACAAACGCTGCAAGACCAGATTGCAAACCCTTACAACACGCTCATTGCAAGCATAGAAAGACGTATTGTAATCCCTGGGACCAAAACAGAAATTGCAATCCGCAAAATAAGGACATATTGCAATCTTTAAAGATACAATGCAACCCGTAAGCGCAAACACATCTTGAAATTCTTAAAAAAAAACAGCCGAGCAATACCTACACACACACACACACACCCACCTCGCGCAGTCCGCCACGACAACAAAATTCAGCCCATAAGAGCCCGCACCGATAGATATAAGAACAGCACCATCCCATCTATTGTTAAAATAATAAACAACTCCTGATGTAAGTACTGTACAGCCCTGTAAATGTATTCAATGCATATTATATCATTATGTCTAAATCAAATGTAAGTCTGTAGATTTTCAGCCACCGGCTGCAACTCTATTAATAAACCGTTTATTATCATTATTATTATTATTATTATTACAGAGCCACATAGTGCACATCTTGCACACTAACAATGTTATCAACTGATAAAGCTTCTCAGATCTGAAACTTAATATACATAAATTAGATCAATAGTATATATGAAATAGTCAAGATGAAATTTATATGTCAAGATAAGAATTTGTATTACCTGATTTAAATACAGGTAGGTGAGGGGGGAGGAGGGAGGGGGGGTTGACACGTGCTTGGTGATGATATGATGATAGTGTGTGTGTGTGTGTGTGTGTAAAAGGGCCAGCTGGTAGCCACAAAGAAGCCAGCTGGTCGAACGAATATCCAGCTGAGAGACTACCCCGACAGGCCGGGTGAGGTACAGGAGAAGCACACGCAGCCATCACCCTCAGCAGGTATAATAAGGGCATCACCAACAGGAAGCCCCCCCCCCCCAGAGGATAAGAGATCTTGAGGGCCTCGTGCGACAACCGACCCCCCCCCCCTCCCTCCCCCCCACACACACTGCTAGACATTTGCAATGGAGATGACGCCTTGTAATGATCCTAGTACAATGTATCTGCAAGGACAACCTCTCTCTCTCTCTCTCTCTCTCTCTCTCTCTCTCTCTCTCTCTCCTGGAGGCAGCAGCACTAGCCGTCACCACAAGGTCCACCACCAATAATATGGAGACCACGTTAGTCATTACAGGGCAGGAGTCACCTCTCAGTGTACTGATATAGGAGAGCCACGACCCCGCAGGTGAGACAGGTAGAGAACAGTGAGAGAACTAGAGACCTCGTAGAGAGAACACGTTTTAATTTTAGTTCATGTATGTTGAGAGAGAGAGAGAGAGAGAGAGAGAGAGGGGGGCAAGGTCCAGACTCAATATATAGGTCCCGTGTGTGTGTGGGTTTCCCCCTCGTCACCAAATGGCCAACACGTGACGAATTCATTCATTGTTTCACCTCCCCGGCCGGACAAAGGAAGGGAGAGCACCGCCTTTGTCCCCCTGTAGCTTCCGCGAGTCCACATCCCCCCACCCATAACCCCCACAACCCCTACCCACAATCACCCCCCCTCCCACAACCCCTACCCACAACCCCTACCCACAATCACCCCCCCTCCCACAACCCCTACCCACTATCACCCCCCTCCCACAACCCCCACTATACAACACTCACGCCAAAATCCCCCCAACCCCCCCCCCCCAACTATATAAAAAAACTCCTTCTATAATTTATATCATCAAAGACAATATAATTACTCTTTGTGTACTATCATTAAGGAGAATAATTGTTATACGCCATATTATTGTACATGTATTTCAAAAACTAATACTGTGTTATTTTATACTGTGTACACTTAAACACACACACACACACACACACACACGTCTCATCTACTTCTTCACCAAACAAACCTCCTGAGAACAAGAGGGAACTTCTACACTGTTATACACTGCAAGTCATCCTGTAAAATTATGGAGTCATGAATAAAGTATCCGTGGAATGTGTCTCCTGCCGTCCTACTGGTCTCTACCTGGTGATGAGTGGTCTCTACCTGGTGATGAGTGGTCTCTACCTGGTGATGAGTGGTCTCTACCTGGTGGTGAGTGGTCTCTTAGTAATATGAGAGAGAGAGAGAGAGAGAGAGAGAGAGAGAGAGAGACTTAACACCCCCACACACACACCTACATACAATCCCTCCCCCTTCTCACCTCCCCCATCCCTCACATCAAGCTACAGGAATCACCAGATCAACCCTCCCTGTCTTCACCTTCCCACCCACCCAAAATATACGACCCTTAAGAAAACCAACACACACAGACGCTCGCCAAGTCAATTGTTCCACCTTGAGTGTAACCCGAGACCCTTGGTGTGTGTGTTGACCCAGCAAGGGGTTGGTTCTTGACAGACACAATCCATTTTTCATGCTGCTTCTCGCTAATTATTTCCCACATCCTGCAAGAACAAACTAGATTTTTTTTTTCCTCAGGGCGTCAAAACCTTGTTAGTATGAGTTTTATTTTTATTTATTTATTTTTTTTGGAAACTTATAGGAACATCGATTATAACAGAGGCTATTGACAACACCTATGAACCTGAGACTGGGTTTAAAGTCACTTAACTCTTCCTTTGTATAATGTTCATACAAGTGGACCAAATAGTTTCCTCGTATGAATGATCTTTGGTACAATTTCCATCATTTGTGGACTTAACGATAACTAATACCTTTTAATACGGTCAATTTCAGTGGATGGAACGTAATAAGATAACCACAGGTAGTTTTCCGGTTCACAATATCATTCATTAATATCAGGTTATGTAGTACAGATCCCAAAGTATATTAGAAGGAGGTTAAGCAGTGTTATAATAATTCTGTCGACCAAATAATAAATGTAATGTATATATTTTTGTATCTTGGGTGTGTGTGTGTGTGTGTGTGTGTGTGTGAGATGAACACGTACAAAATAAACATCAACAAAATATCATTACTTAGAGAGTTTTACCTGTATTTTGAGGGTAAGTTACATAGGCGAGATGTCGTATTTACAGCTATCACACACACACACACACACACACACACACAGTCGGGTAAATACGTACTCCATCACCTGCTTGTAGCACGGATGTAGGGCAGGTGTACGGGTATCACCAGCCACACAGTGTACAGTATAATATAAGTGTCAGCACGTTTATTACCCCTCGTCTGTGTTAAGGGTGATAACTATGTACCCCGTCCCTGTCACCCTGATAACAATAATAATAATAATAATGATAATAATGATAATAATAATAATAATAATAATGATAATAATGATAATAATAATAATGATAATAATGATAATAATAATAATAATAATAATAATGATAATAATGATAATAATAATAATGATAATAATGATAATAATAATAATAATAATAATAATGATAATAATGATAATAATAATAATGATAATAATGATAATAATAATAATAATAATAATAATGATAATAATGATAATAATAATAATGTGATGTTACAAAAGTACAAGTGTTTTCATTGTTGTACACACACACACACACACACACACACACACACACCGAATCAATACAAGAGTAAAGTATTAAGTGTAAGTAATGGTCTTTCACTATACATTATACACCATCCTGTATACATTACTATACTTAAAAAGGATAAACCCCATAACAGTACTTGCAATAACGTGCTTTAGACCCTTATTACACGCAAATTACACCCATGATATATCGCTCTGATAATAATAATAACAACAATTCTCTCTCCGGACTAAAACGCTAGGTTAGGTTAGGTTAGGTTAGGTGTTTGTGTCTCTCAGTCACTATAAGAACGACATCAATAAAGAGCATAAAATCCCTAGGCACCAATATAATTTACCTATCACATCTGCTTGGCCGTGCTCCCCCCCACACACACCTTCACCCTCTACACTCCCCACCCTCCCCCCACACACCTGGCCGTCACCTGAGAGTCAGACAAGGTAACATACACACTCACTCACACATACATATATATATATATATATATATATATATATATATTATATATATATATATATATATATATATATATATATATATATATATATATATATATATACTTACCTGCTGTGTTTATGTCTCTTGAATTAAAAGAAATAATGTATTACTTACAACTGTAGCCAACATGACAAGGAATAGTTTATTCAGTGTGTGTGTGTGTGTGTGTGTTATTATTTTCCACCAAAGAAAGAAAAGATAATATAAAACAAAATATTCAAATTCCTTCATAATATCTATTTCAAATTCAGACTCTCTCTCTCTCTCTCTCTCTCTCTCTCTCTCGTCTGTCCACTACACAAACATCACTGTGTCCACTTGCCATAAACACCAGTCAACACCCACAAGTGACTCTCTCAACCAGGCCCGGACATCAAACTCCCTCACCCCCCCACCCCCTCCCAAACAGCCCCCCTTCCCCCTAAGATGTCCCTCCCCCCTCCCAGAAGCCCCCCTAACCCCACCCAACCTCCCCACCATACATAAACATGGAAGTATCACTCAGACATAAGCAACACACAGTTTCTCCTCCATAATCGTCTCCGTACACGAGTCTCCCCCGTCTGTCCGTCTGTCCGTCTACATAAAAGCTCTCTCGCTAAAACACCTTCATATAGGAATGCTGTGTCGAGTCTCCGTTGTCTCCTATATATACACCCAGGATACCAACTTTCTTTACCATAGGAGGCCCCTCACCACCACCAGTCATCACCATTACCACCATCACCTCCTCTCCTTTATCTCTTCACCACTATCATCACCATCACCACCATCTCCTCTTTGCACCATCACTACCACCGTCACCATCATCACCATCACCACCAAGAAACAGGTCTCTCTCTCTCTCTCTCTCTGTTGAATACCTAGACCTAAACACTATTATATCCCGTAAATAGAGGGGTTGGGGGGAGGGGGGGTTGGAGGGGGGAGGGGGGAGAGGGAGGTGAGGGTGGGGGGGTGTCTCCTGCCCCCCCTCCCCGGTGTTGTAGTAATAATGATAACAAAAAAAGATGTAACTCCTTTCCTGTCCGATGGTCGCTGTGGGTGGCGTCTCCCTGGCCCGCCCCGACCTCCTCCTCTCCACCCACACGCACCACCACCCACACGCACTACCCCCACCCATACACACACACAACCCCAAAACACACACACACACACACACAGACACACACCGTGTTTATATTATTTATTTTTACTACTGACCCTGTGTCGGTACCTGACCATATAAGCGGTTTTGTTTGTGTACGACAGTTTTATGCCTCCACTTCCTCTTATGGCGAGGTATTGTTTGTACACCTCAACCTGTATGTGTCCTGTCCTGTTCTGGTGGTGTTTTTTTTTTTTTTTTGGGGGGGGGGGGGGTTAACAAGCGGTATGGTTGTTGACGTTGAGGATTCACTTTGTAGACTAATTGTAGGGTTGACGATGTAAGCAATTATTATACGTGTTGGGGGTGGGTGGAGAGGGGGAGGGGTGTTATCGTCAAGTTGTCTTAGTGGTACTTTCCTGTCACTTTCCACACGTGTTAAGGTGTAGCAAGTATATAAGGTGAGGAGCTGAATTAGTATATATGATCCACGTGTGTGTGTGTGTGTGTGTGTAACCCCGATGACTGACTGATACACATCTTCCCCCAAACAACTTAAATAAAGAAACGCATCAAAATTTCTACCAAAACAAAACAAAACACAACACAACACAAAACAACAAAAAAACAAAAAACAAAAAAAAAACAAAAAGAAGACGGAACAAAACACAAGACAGAACAAGACTCCTCCTCCTCTCCACCTGGCCATGATGTCTCGTTATCTGGTGAACCATTCATCACCCTCCACACTTCTGTTGTTATCTGTTAAAATGTGTAAACACTTTCACCAAACTTACGATTCATGAGAAGAAAAAAATCACTTAAAATATATGAGAGAGAGAGAGAGAGAGAGAGAGAGAGAGAGAGAGAGGCAAGCAAAAAGATAGACAGAAAGACAGACAAACGCAAAGTAATTAATAAATACAAAAAATATCAACACTAAGACACTCCAGCATCAGCCAACACGCCCATAAGAGCCCAGGTATCTATCGGCTCAGGTGTGTAAATCAGCGAACACACCTTCGCCAGGTTATCAATTAAACAAGTCGCGCGAGCCTGGTGTTATCAGGTGAGAGAAGGAGGGGTTAGGGGGGGGGAGGGGGGAGGAGGGGCGAGGGGGGGGAAAGGAGATGGGGGATGAACCACGACCACCACCATGACCACCACTATCACCCCCCCCCCCACCACTTCCTCCTCGACATTCTTGAAGATGTTCGAGGTGTAACTTTACAACGTCGTCCTCAACTCCACCTTATCAGTCCTCCTCACATGGGGACCGAGAGACTTCACACGTCATCAATCTCGGTCTCTTGAGGAATAGCTAATGGCGGTGTTGTTGAGTGTGAGGCTCAGAGTGTTTGGAGAGATGAGGGTAAGGTGTGGTGTTTTTATGGGGGGGGGGGGGGTAGGGGAGGTAGGGGGGTAGGGGAGGGAAATTGAGAAGTTGAGGCGCTTGGGGGGGGGGGTGAGGGAAGGAGGCGACAATAAGACAGGGATTGAGGATGGGAGGTTAGAGGGGGGGGGGGGGAGGTGTCCAGTTTAGGCACTATAACCAGGTGAGTTATTATTGGGCTTTTGTTTATGATGTTTATTACTGTTTTGTCTCAAGATGTTTACTATTGTTTACTATCTAGACCACAACATCACAACACTTCCCAGTAAACATCTCTCACAACACACACGTTACAACACCCGAGTCTAAACACTTCAATTCTCACGGAAAAATAATTTACATTGAAACTTCTCAACCAACAGTTAAACCGGGATAACCCAACACTGATCACCTGCACACACGTAAAAACAACCTAACCTAACCTAACCTAACCTAACCTAACCTAGCTCCGGTCTCCTCCACAACTTAAAATCATTCTTTATTTATGCTTGAATGATTTTTTACTCCATGTCCAGAAGTCCGACAGACAGACACACAGAGAGACAGAGATGGATAGAGAGATACACACACACACAAAGGAATAGATAGATAAATAGATAAGGAGAGAGAGAGAGAGAGAGAGAGAGAGAGAATAAAAACAACGTCATATTAAGTGAATTATATCATCATGATGCTATTAATTATTATATAATTATAAATTACTCCCCCGTGAAGTTCATTTAGAGAGATCCGTCATAGTGTGGTGATGGTGGTGATGATGGTGGTGATGGTGATGCTGTTCCCAAGGGTGAGGTGCTCGTGCTCAAGGTTGGCCGAGGTTAATAACTGTTCGCCTAATAAGCCAAACTTCACCTAAAACTTACACACACACACACACACACACACACACCTGTCCCTCACCTGTGGTAATGGACTGACATCTTACCCTCCATCCCAGCTATTGTACACAACTTCCTCCTTACAAGAAAAACCTCCCATCTCAACAACCTTTTTCATACACAACTGATAAGGAGAGAAAAGCAAGCCTAATGTGTGTGAGAGAGAGAGAGAGAGAGAGAGAGAGAGAGAGAGAGAGAGAGAGAGAGA
>CAUDMG010001356.1:1552500-1560000 GCA_958450375.1 Homarus gammarus | reverse complement strand
CCATCAACTGACTAACTATTCGTCTATACTCATAAACTCCATCCATCCATCCATCCATCCACTGGCTAGTCCATTTCCTCTACAGTGCTATCTTTTAACTCTCTCATCTGCAGTGGAATTATTATAAGTATTCCTTTCAATAGAAGAATATCAACATTCGATTTTAATATCCCGCCCCGCCCTGCCCCGCCCCGCCCCGCCCCCTCTCCTTGCCCCGCCCTTACCCATCCCATTTCCTCCCCGCCCCGTCCCACAATATTTCGAGTATTACATAAACACCGGAAATACAAAAAAGGACGTAATTTCACAGTTCACTGAAACAGCTCAGCCTCTATATAATTCTTCTAAACATTACATAAGAGTTTGTCAATGTTCCTTTAACTCTCCTGGAGCCCCGCCAGGTGAGGCTCCTTCACCGGTGTCCCAGGTCGTCAAGGAGAAAAAGGAGGCGGTGGATGTTATTCGTGTTCTTGTTCTCGCTGAGTGGCGGTCATTAAGGTCTTGCGCTAAACCAGTTTTCTGTGGTGTAAACGTGACCATTAGGGGCTGTGAGGACGGTGCTGTGAGGACGGTGCTGTTAAGAAGGTATTCCTGGGACGATGCTGTGAAGACTGTGCTGTGGAGGACGTTTCTGTAAAGTCTGTGCTGTACTGTAACATGTTCAACTCAAGGTGTCCATCGTACACAGTAGCCCGGGCCAGAGAGAGCGTCCTACACGTCGCGTGGACAGGTGATACCATCTGCCCTGTAGTGTGACCCGTACCTAGCTCATTATCACCACAGGTAGCGTCCACCACCAAGGTAAGGCCACAGGTACGGTCTAAAATGTATCGCAGATGAGAGTAGCGGTTATGACAAATACTTCATACCGGCAAGAGTCCGTAGGTAGAGGGGCGGGGGAGGCTACTTGTCATGCGGGTCGTGGGTTACGGTAGCCGGGGTTGTCATCGACCTGTCATCACGGCCCAGACCTCCTGCTATCTACCTTCATGGGTAGGCCTACTGTAGCCCCTCCTTTCTCCCCCACATCCCTCCAACCTACCTGCTCTCCTTCCAGCCTACCCTTCCTTCCTCCAGCCTACTTCCTCTCTCTCTCTCTCTCTCTCTCTCTCTCTCTCTCTCTCTCCCTCTCTCATCTACCTAAGAATACAATCTACCATACCTAATGCACCTTCTCCTAGACTAACATGTTTCAACGCGTTATCACAATTGTAAACAAACTTTCCCGGGAGTTTAGTGTGCGGGGGATACTGAGCTAAATCAATCTCTCTCTGTTATGTCCAGTTCCCTTCAGGTCCCCGTCCAGCCAGCCTCGCCCCCTCATGCAAGCAACACTCGTCACAAAACACACACACACACACACACATAAAAACACAAAAGAAGGAAAAAAAAAAAATATAATCAAATGCTTGAGACGGTTGGAATTATTCATCACCTCTCATTGTTTCAGGGGATTTATGTATCAGATCACCTCACTACCGGACCCATTAATTCACGACTCTTTCTCCCCGTCACTTTAATACATCAGTTTGTCCAGATGGGCTTTCCCCTCTCTCTCTCTCTCTCTCTCTCTCTCTCCTCCCACGTCCTCTCTCTCTCTTCTTTTTCTTCCTGTCTATTCCTATTACTTTTTTTCCTCTCACGCCTCCTTCCTCTTCCGACTTCTTTTTCCTCCCACCTCTTCCTCCCTCCTACCACTATCACCACCCCCCCTCCACCACCACCACCATCTCCATCCACCTCTTCCTCCCGTCAAGTTTTATATTAAGGCGAAAAAAAATAATAAATAAAAAAAAATAAAATAAATTAAAATACAAAATAAAATATAATAAAATCGTGTCAAATTAAAGATATTGGCGAGTTACCACTTCTTAGGAGGAGGGTAACGAGACAAGAACAGATGGAATATTTTAGTGAAGATTTAGGTGATGGATGGAAGACTCTTAAAGTGAATACACGAGACATGTCCTTCCCTGCCTGGCCTGTATAAACTTCCTTACCTGGCCAACTACCTTCTCTGACTTGGCTTGGGGTATATACTGGCTTTAAATAGTTCATATACTGTGGAAGGGGGAAGAGGAGGGGAAAGGGGGAAGAGGAGGGGGAAGGGGGGAAGAGGAGGGGGAAGAGGAAGGGGGTCGGGTTGGTATGGTGCAATATTTGGTGTGTGTGTGTGTGTGTGTGTGTGTGAGTGGGGCCTAGCGAGGTATAGGGTGCTGGCCTGTCTCGTTATGGTTTTATGAGCTCCTGGGAGTAGACAAGTGATGCTAGGAGGAACTATGTGGGAGAGTAGGAACACTGGTGCTAGGTAACCCCCCCCCCCCCTCCCTGCACGAGTACGATAACTTAACCTCGCCTTGAACATAATAACTTAACACCTAACCTAACCTAACACACACACACACACACACACACACACACACACACCAGTACTGTACTCGGTGCCCAACGGATACACTTCTCCAATCCTGAAGGAGTCGCTGAAGCATCTTTCGAAACAGAAGAAGAACAACAACAATTGATCAATATTAAGGAAAAACAGACAAAATATATACAAGAGTCACCTTAACGTACACACACACACACAGGGTCGGGGTCCTCGCCCGCTGACCGTACCTGCCGCAGCCGCTCCTCCTCCGCTAATTAACAAAACAATGTGTTGCAAATGGAGGTGCAGTTTGCCACGTTTTACAGCACGCAAAGTCGAGCCTTAATAATCCCACACCCCTGATGGACGAGCCACGGTCAGCCCAGCCACGCCGGGGCCATCAACCTGCCATCCCTCACACAACCCATAAAGCAGTGATTCCCGACCTTAAAACGCAGGAAAAACGCATTAAAAGCCAAAAGTGCAGTGGTGGCCTTCTTGAGGGGGACTTGCCTCGGTATCTTAAGGGTTAGGAGTCGGACGCAAAAGGAGGAGAAGAGGCGATTGAGGTTCCGTAATAAAGAGTGGTATGCCGGTCTACACGATACTAAGAGCCGGGTAATACTAGGTGCTGCTCCTCCTCTACGGCCTGATGCACAAGGATACCCATCTCTATATACATAAATAACACCTGTTTTGCCGGCCTACGAGGACCCTCACCACCCCCCCCGTCCCCACCAGTCAAGACCCAGGTACTTACTCCCCACACCCCTCCCCTCCCCCCCGTCCCCACCAGTCAAGACCCAGGTACTTACTCCCCACACCCCTCCCCTCCCTCCCCACCAGTCAAGACCCAGGTACTTACTCCCCACACCCCTCCCCTCCCCCCCCCAGGTGCTGGTCTCATGCACATCCCTCACTGACGTGTGTGTGCCATTTACCTGCACTTACCTGTCGTGTGCCACTCTCCCGCCGCCTACGTTAAGTCCTCCACTCAACACCTACTGTACCTTTAAGACAAAACACACACACAAAAAAAATCATATAACAAGTAAAACACAATTAAAAAATAATACATTACAATTTTAACAACAGAAACGAAGAAAAACAAAAGAAATCATCACTATTAATATTTGTCGGTGTTAAATACTGAAAAAAAAAAATATTAATCCCGCAAGTCCATCGGTTCAACACACACTCTGGCGTTAAATCCCCCAGAAAATCCCCCCCCTCCTTCACCCCACCCCCTCCCTCCCTCCCTCACCATCTCTCCCTCCTCCTCCACAGGTGCTCCCGGTCAGTCTTCACTACCTCAGCCACACACCTGCGAAATTCCAATCGAGGCTGATAAACCTTATCTTTGGGGACGTCCCTTTGATGCTGATGGAGGAGCCGAATAACGACACACACACACCAAAATGCAATACCCCTCCCTCATCCTTCTCCCTCACCCATCACCCTCACCCGTCTCCCTCACCTGCAAGTGGTATATTTTTATTGCAAATTACATTAACATCGCTGTGTGTGTGTGTGTGTGTGTGTGTGTGGCCTTCATTTGATGCATCTAGGAAGTGGCTCATCATGAAGTAAGACAGGTGTTTCGAAACATCTGTCAGGCTTAAATGACCATCTAAACACCCAAACAAACAAAGACAACCGTGAATAATGAATGGTCATAAGAATAGGCAGATGAAGACGATGAATGAGAAACATACACAGCAACCATGAGTATTCACACACACACACACACACACACACACACACACACACACACACGATGAAATTCCCCTTATGTTAAACAACCTAAATAAAATTAATTCTTCCTAGGACGACGATGACCCATAACTCACCAGTCGTCAGGAGATAACTTGTATCTACTGGGTAAAAAAAAAATAAAAATAAAATAAATAAATAAAAAAATAAGTAAATAAATAAATAAATCATCAGGGTAGTGTTTTGTTTGTTACCTTGACAGTATCGTTCTCAACCTACCTGGCTGCCTACTACCACAGCTTCATCTCTTTACCACCACCATCATCATCACCATTACCGCCATTCTCATCATCACCATTCTCACTATCATCCTCCTCACCCTATCACCACACCATCCTCTCATCACCACCATACTCACCACAACCACCCCCATTATCCTGACCACCATAACCACTAATATACTCACCATAACCACCATCATCATCACCATCACCGCGCCACATACCTGCAAGGAAAAAGAAAAAGCAACATGAATAAAACAGGAGTTGAAAGTATGGACAGGTAACACAGGTAAGAGTTAAGTCCTTATATAAAAGCTCCAATTTCTTCTCTGACCACCACACGGGCCTCCTTTTCACCTGCTAATCAACCAACCACTCCTGGATGTGATGGCTGATTGGTGGATTAAATCAACCAATGAGATAATGTGTGACGCAACCAATCATTTGCAATTCAGCTTCATGGTGGTAGGAGGGAAGTGGGGGGGTGGTGAGGGGGTGGAGGGGTGAGGGGGTGGAGGGGTGAGGGGTGGAAGGGTGAGAGGGGTGGAGGTGGAGGGGAAGGGGAGAAAAGAGAACCAGGGAGAGAGATAATGAAGAGTAGCACACACACACACACACACACACACACACACAGAGGGCTCATAGTTCTTAATTCTGGCGGTCATTTAGCAGAGCCGAGGGACCTATCCTGCCAGCTTGATGTTAATTAGCCCGGGCTGACCTCGGCCAGGTGAGACAGGTGGGTGCTAATGACATACAGCGCCTGTGTGTCGACGGCTGTTGTGCCTGTCAAGGAGTGATGGAGATGAGGCTGGTTAGGAGGGAGGGAGGGAGGGAGGGAGAGGATGTGGGAGGGAGGGAGGGAGGGAGGGATGAGGGAGGGAGGGAGGGAGGGAGAGAATGAGGTGGGGGGGGGGATGAGGAAGGGGGCATGGGTAGAGAAGAGAGGTAGTGAGGCTAGGAGGAGAGGAGGAGGAGAAGAAAGGAGGAGGAAGAGGAGGAAGGAAGAGGAGGAGGTGCAGCCGATGTTACTTTGATTGTTCTTCGTTGCTCTTAGCCTCTGGGGGTCTATTAGGACTAAGGGCCCATTAGTACTCAGGGGCCAGTAGGACTAAGGGCCCATTAGTACTCAGGGGCCAGTAGGACTAAGGGCCCATTAGGACCTGTTCGCCCAAATACCTAATGGTTTATGCTCAGGGTAAAGGAGGACCGATGCTGTGAAGGTAACAAGCTTTTCTTTACCAGGTAGGTTACCTGCCTCACTGACCTGACCAGAGACGTGAGGATAACATGTTTTAAGGTGTGTGTGTGTGTGTGTGTGTGTGTGTGACGTTACTATCCACAACAACAACAACAACCACCTCATAAACTTTACCTCAATTATTATAACAATACAACCACGTATTTTAACAACACAATACAACACTACATCAACACTGCAATACTGGAAGAATAAACACATAATATTATATACATTTATACCAATCAAAACAACAGGTAGGACTCATTAAGGTGAAAGTCTCCCATTGGCTCCTGGGGGCTAGACTCGGCGCCTACACTCACCTGAGATATATATCAACACATATTATTACCTGTGTGTGAGACTCCCTAGTACAGGACAGGTATACTGGAGTCAGCATTTGTTTTTCCTTGTTACCTCTCTCTCTCTCTCTCTCATACTCACATTCTCCCTTTGACACACACACACACACACACACACACACTGCTTCTGTATGTATCTCAAAATGTATCTATATACCTTGCATCCATATCTTCTTACGTTTAGTTATCCTGCCTGTGTCTGTCTTATATTTATTCAAGTTTCTTTATGTATCCTGTTCCCTCACTAATCTCCTGTTGTCTGCAGCCTGTCTATGTATCCTGTACCAGTGTATCATGTATATCTATGTATACTTTATGCACCCAGTATATCCTGTATCTAATATATTATACATCTTTATTCATCATCTCTTGCCAAATACATCTTACTACACCAGGTATTGTTTCATCTTAACCATTTACCTCTTCTTTAATTAATTACTACCTGTCATCTTTTTTTTGGGTGTTTTTCATCTATATATTTATCGCTCGGTTAATTATTTAATAATTTTTTTGTCTTAATTAATTTCCTGAATGTCTCTTAATTAATCGTCAAAGTCAATATTCTATTCAATATTATTTTCATCTTTATTAAATAAGCTTTTGCTAAATATGTCTTATTTAATTATCGCTATTATTATTTTTTTATTACTTATATTTTTAAATGATGGAGAAATTATTTTTTTTTTTTGCAGGAAGTAAATAATTAATACTTGATTAAATATTTAACTCACGAAGGAAAAAAACAGGACGACCGACATACATACATACATACGTGAAGTTGAGAGAGAGAGAATGAATTTTGGTCGTGTGTCAGAATGGCCGAAAGCTTCATTAAAACAGCACTAGATGACTAACTTTAAGTGATGCCTTAGTCTTTAGCTCTGTCATGCCCCGAGGAGGTCATCAGGGGATACAGAACTCTTTGAGGCTTCTTCTACCTCACCACCCAGACAGACAGACAGACAGACACGCAGACAGACAGCTACAAAAATAGATAAATAAATCCCTCAAGCACACCCAATGTGGCCATAATAAAAATAAATAAACAAATAATGATTTATATAAACAGTACACCTTTTTTTTCGTCTTAATTAACATACCTGTACAGTGCATTTCAAAAGTCATGCAGTTTAAGTGAGGGGGGTAGGTGGGTGGGTGGAGAAGGAGAGAGGTAGGGAAAGAGGGTGGGGGAAGGGAGGGGTTAAGAGGAGGGGGGAGGTAGGAAAGGGAAAGGGGGTAGGTAGAGGAGGGGAGGTTGGGGAAGGGAGGAGCGAGAGTGTGGGGGAGGGGAGGTGGTGGAAGAGGGGAAGGTGGGGGGGAGAGGTGAAGAATGGGGGGGGGGGAGGGGAAGAGGTGTATACCAATATAGACCGCAGCTCTACCCCCCCCCCCTACAAGTATTACACTTTCATGACGTGTGGTGTTGTAAATAACAATATTATTTTTATATTATTTAATGGACAGTAGATGTAGATTAAGCCATGAGGTAAGGGTTAGCTTTATATGATGATCATGTGAATTAGTTAACTCTCTTGT
>CAUDMG010001356.1:1417500-1547500 GCA_958450375.1 Homarus gammarus | reverse complement strand
AATCTTTCTAACCTTAATGATCGTTGACCTCGGAGAGCAACTAATTGAAATGGTACCAGTTTGTTTCTTGAATAATAATTTTTACACACAAATGGAATCTTGTAAACAGTCTTACCAACGATGCTTTATGGAATTGTTTATGGTGATTTACGATTCGTAGGGTAATTAGCGAGGTGATTCCGGTTACACTTTGGTATTTAACATTTTTTTACAGCACCGAAAGCAAGCAAGCAAGCAAGCACACACACACACACACACACACACACTGCTTCTCTTCAAGTCTTAAAACCTCCTCGCCACTATGGCTTCCATCTAGAGGTCACATCAGGAGGTTCAGAGGTACAAAGATAATGTTTCTAAGGCCTCCATGTGTACAGAACAGGTTAATGGTGTGTCTGTAGCTCATGCATGTGTCAGTGTGTCTGTAGCTCATGCATGTGTCAGTGTGTCTGTGGCTCATGCATGTGTCAGTGTGTCTGTGGCTCAGGCATGTGTCAGTGTATCTGTGGCTCATGCATGTGTCAGTGTGTCTGTGGCTCAGGCATGTGTCAGTGTGTCTGTAGCTGAGGCATGTGTCAGTGTGTCTGTGGCTCATGCATGTGTCAGTGTGTCTGTGGCTCAGGCATGTCAGTGTGTCTGTAGCTGAGGCATGTGTCAGTGTGTCTGTGGCTCATGCATGTGTCAGTGTGTCTGTGGCTCAGGCATGTGTCAGTGTGTCTGTGGCTCATGCATGTGTCAGTGTGTCTGTGGCTCAGGCATGTGTCAGTGTGTCTGTAGCTGAGGCATGTGTCAGTGTGTCTGTGGCTCATGCATGTGTCAGTGTGTCTGTAGCTGAGGCATGTGTCAGTGTGTCTGTGGCTCATGCATGTGTCAGTGTGTCTGTGGCTCAGGCATGTGTCAGTGTGTCTGTGGCTCAGGCATGTGTCAGTGTGTCTGTGGCTCAGGCATGTGTCAGTGTGTCTGTGGCTCAGGCATGTGTCAGTGTGTCTGTGGCTCAGGCATGTGTCAGTGTGTCTGTGGCTCAGGCATGTGTCAGTGTGTCTGTGGCTCATGCATGTGTCAGTGTGTCTGTGGCTGAGGCATGTGTCAGTGTGTCTGTGGCTGAGGCATGTGTCAGTGTGTCTGTGGCTGAGGCATGTGTCAGTGTGTCTGTGGCTCAGGCATGTGTCAGTGCAGGCATGGTCAGTGTGTCTGTGGCTCAGGCATGTGTCAGTGTGTCTGTGGCTCAGGCATGTGTCAGTGTGTCTGTGGCTCAGGCATGTGTCAGTGTGTCTGTGGCTCAGGCATGTGTCAGTGTGTCTGTGGCTCATGTATGTGTCAGTGTGTCTGTGGCTCTCATACTAACTTGTGAACTTTTAAATATGACTCCTGGATATATTAATTCACCTGGGGGTAAGAAAGGTATTTTTTTTTATTACAGGTGAGTCTTTTTGTTTTCATTTCGAAGTTTACCAGAAAGGATCGTTCATTTATCCTGGTTGTAGCGATTGTTAAACCTTGTCCTGGTTGTAGCGATTGTTAAACCTTGTCCTGGTTGTAGTGATTGTTAAACATTGTCCTGGTTGTGGTGATTGTTAAACCTTGTCCTGGTTGTAGTGATTGTTTAACCTTGTCCTGGTTGTAGTGATTGTTAAACCTTGTCCTGGTTGTAGTGATTGTTAAACCTACAGAAGTATTATTAACGTCTCTCTGTATACACGAAGGTTAAAAAACAAACAAAGATTAACTTGTGAACTTTAACCTCCTGAAATGACATAACCTCAACGCAAGACAACCTCTCTCTCTCTCTGTGTGGTGTATTATGAGTTATGGTGAGCTAACCTCTTGGCCTCTACCTCCACCAACACATCTTAAACCTCTACTGTACTTCCATCTTTACCTATACTACCACCACACCTATAA
This sequence comes from Homarus gammarus, assembly GCA_958450375.1. Taxonomy (NCBI): domain Eukaryota; kingdom Metazoa; phylum Arthropoda; class Malacostraca; order Decapoda; family Nephropidae; genus Homarus; species Homarus gammarus. The sequence continues at coordinate 1,545,598 of CAUDMG010001356.1, read as the reverse complement.
CCTCCACCCCTACCACACCACCACCCCCACACTCACCTGGGCCAGCACTCAGCCAGGTAACCCCCCCCCCCCCATACACCTCTAGAAGTTGTTTTATAAATAATTCATATTTACTAAACTTTACACGGTCTGAGCGCCTCCTCTCTCGTCCCCTACATCTTGTTGACTACACTATCTTCTACATCATGTCTTCATAGTCTTTCTTTCTTTCTTTCTTTCTTTCTTATTCTTTCTATTCTTCTTTGATTCTTCTTTTCTTTTTTTCATCTTGTTTGTTTTCTTCTCCACCACCACTCACCATCACCACTCGCCCACCCATCACCACTCACCATCACCACTCTCCACCACCACTCACCATCACCACTCACCCACCCATCACCACTCACCCACCCATCACTCGCCCACCCATCACCACTCACCCACCCATCACCACTCACCATCACCACTCACCCACCCATCACCACTCACCATCACCACTCATCATCATCACCACTCACCCACCCATCACCACTCACCATCATCACTCACCCACCCATCACCCCATCACTCCACTGTCCTATTCCCCACTGCCTCCACCCAAGACTTCATTACTTAGTATACAGAACATCATCCCGTATTTATCATCCCGTATTTACAGTGGTCAATAAAATGTACTCGGATAATAACACCGTTTCTTTTATCCGATACACATTACAATATACTCCGAGTAAAAGAGACGTACACGGTGTTTCTTTATGTGCTTATGGAACAGAGTAGCTGACGTGAGTGAGAGAGAGAGAGAGAGAGAGAGAGATTAGTACGTGTAGTGACCCAAAGACCCCTCCCCCTTTCTAGTACAGGTAGCAAACGTTTGTACAATATAAAACCCCTTTGGTACAGGTAACGAACAACATCAAGACTCCCCCCCCCCTCCTCCTCCTTCCCCTTCCTCCTCCTCCTTCCCCTTGCTCTTCTTCCTCCTCCTCCCCTTTCCCTAAGCAACATCAAGACTTCCCTTCCCCTTCCTCTCCTCATTCCTTCCTCCTCATCCCCTCACTCTCCCTTCCTCCACCTCACCCCCTCCTCTTTTAGTGCAGGTAGCGACCATCCTCCAGAGACATCAACAGAGTGTCTTTTCCAGGTGAGTAAACAGCTCATTAATCACAGTCGCCCGAGAGATGACGTACCTGTCTATAGAGTGAATCGTATTAGAATCAATGAATGGATGAGTAATCTGTTGGCGCCCCGACCCCTGCGCGCGCACACACCCTCGTCTTCTTCGGCTGGATCCTATGGGGGGAGGGGGGCTGTGGGGGGGGGGGCTGTGGGGGTGGTGCTGTGGGGGGGGAGGTAATGTGTGGAGGATGTGTTGATAATGTTTTTGTTTTTTTTACCTTGTCTTGTGAGGTCGTAGGAGGTCGTAGGAGGTCATAGGAGGTCGTAGTAGATGTTGTGGGTGGTGGAAGGAAAGGAAAAGAAATCAGACCGGTGTAAAATCTGTCCTTATTTCCGAGTCATAAAGCTGTGAGACGCCGGCTGTTGTGGAGGTCAGGAGGAGGAGGAGGAGGACAGCGAGAAGAGGAATAACAACAAAGATGATAAGTAGAAGTTATTAAGAAGAAATAAAGGTAATTAAAACATTAGTCAACAGGAGCAACAGTGACAGTAGCAGTAACAACGGCAGTAGCAGTAACAACGGCAGTAACAGTAGTACCAATAATAACAACAGCATCAACAACAGTGACAACAATAGCACGAAAAGTAGCAGTAACAGTAACAACAAGAAAAGCAGCAGTAAGAACAACAGTAACAGTAAGTAGCAGGCGTTGTTGCTAATACATTCTCGGTGTTCGTATAAAAAACAGCGGACAGACCGTAATACAGGTGTGACTTGACTCATTAAGTGCTGACTGCACACTACCTGTCCTCCTCCTCCTCCTCCTCCTCCTCCTCCTCCTCCTCTTCCTCTTCCCCATCTTCTTTTTCCCCCCAACTCTTCCTCTTCTTCCTCCTCCTCTTCTTCTTCTTCTTCCTCTTCTTCTTCCCCATCTTCTTTTTCCTCCAACTCTTCCTCCTCCTCCTCTTCTTCTTCTTCTTCCTCTTCCTCATCTTCTTTTTCCCCCAACTCTTCCTCTTCTTCCCCTTCCTCCTCTTCCTGTTCTCTAGCCTTATGTCCCTTTTTATCCCATTTTTCTATATTTACAGTATTTATAGAAGGAAGGGAATGAGGAGGAAGGAGGAGGAAGAGGAGGAGAAAGAGGAGGAGGAGGAAGAGACAATGACAAAAGGAGGAGGAGGAGGAGGAAGAGATAAAAGGAGGAGGCAGTGACAAGTTGATAACACATAACAGGACACAGGAAGAGGGAAACTACCCGGAGGAAACAACCAGACACAGAGACACGCGGAAAACCACAGAGGTATAAATTCACCTCCTGGATTATTCGACTTAGTACAATCGTAATAATTATACCATCAAGTGTAGGAGAGAGAGAGAGAGAGAGAGAGAGAGAGAGAGAGAGAGAGAGAGAGAGAGAGAGAGAGAGAGAGAGAGAGAGAGAGAGAGAGTAGAAATAGAAATAGGAAGAGGAGCAGGAGGAGGAGGAAGTCGAGTAACGTCTCCCAGAATATAATGGCTATTGGGCGTCTGGCTCTGAAATAATCTACCGAGATTTAACGCTGAGTAATAATAGTGTATATCTCCCCCCCCCCCTCCCCCCTCCCTTCTCTACCCCCCTTCCTTCCCTCCCACCTTGTCTTACTACCCCCCCACCACCTCACTCTACCTCATACGCCATTACTCTACCTATTACTGTCATGAGAGAGAGAGAGACTATGTGTGTGCGAGAGAGAGAGAGAGAGAGAGAGAGAGAGAGAGAGAGAGAGAGAGAGAGAGAGAGAGAGAGAGAGAGAGAGAGAGAGAGAGAGAGAGAGTTCAAAGGTGTTATGAAAATGGATAATGGTCTGGCTAGCGACGAAGACGAAGAGGAGGAGTAGTAACTTCCCGACCAAAGCGAATAAAGTATTGAGCGGTTCTACATACAGGAAGACATAAATAATGCTTCAGCACATTAGCGAGAGCAGTGGTTGATCCATCCTCCACCAAAGGGCAGCCCAAGCACCCTCTGGCTTCCTCCACTTAACCTCAAGGCTCCATGGACTGACTGTACAGGCACCAACCAACCAACGGTCCTTCACACTCCGGACTCTGCTGGAACGAGTCAGCCCAACGAATCTCTGAGATGCTGGAATGAGTCTTAGAACGAGTCTCCCATTGCTGGAATGTTCTACAAACTCCTGGACCGAGTCTTCAAACTGACAGAAGAGATTATCCCAACTACTTCTCTACCTACTCCAGCTTACCACACACATCCCATTGACCTTGTGAAGGATAATAACTCGTAGTGATGGTGGTAGTTATGAGAGTGGTGGGAGTTGTGGTAGTGGTGGTTGTGGTAGTGGTGGTGGTTTTGGTGCTAGTAGTGGTGACAGTGTATGATGGTTATGGTAGTGGTGACAGTGATGGTGGTAATGGTAGTAGTGTCACGTGATACCGGTGGACTGATAACAGTGGTAGTTATGATGGGAGTGACTGTGTAACTTTTTGTTGGGGTAAATTATTCACAAGAACACACACATTGTTTTTGTGTTGGTAAAATGTGCAGGTACAGTTGTGGTGATTGTGGTAACTATGGTGATTATATTAGTGATAGTGAGTGTAATGATGGTGACTGGGGATGTTTATAGTGGTTGTGTGATGATAATGGCTTTATTTTGCTCGTAGGTGGTGTTTTAACGATGGTAGTACTGTAGGTATGTGGTGGTGGTTGGTGGGTGGTGGTGGTGGTGGAGGTTGGTGATGGTGGTGGAGGTTGGTGATGGTGGTGGTGAAGATGATGATGACGAAGACGATGGTAATAATGAGGATATCTCTGAAAACAAACACACACACACACACACACAAAGACCATTACAACATATTTATCCAAGAGGTCAAAGGTCAACTCATGTTTCTCTTCTTCACGCCCAATTTCATCATCGGAACTACTATTATTTCCCCTCCTCAGTGCTTACACCTTTCCACCCTTTCTTTCCAATCAAATTCTCCCCCTCTCCCCTTCTCTTCTTGCCTTTCCTGTCCCCCCCCCCCCCTCTATCTCTCCTCTCCACTCTTCTTCTTCCCCTTCCTCCCTCTCTTTTGTCTCCTCTTCCCTTCCCCCCCTCTATCTTTCCTCTCCTCTTCCCCCTCCCTTCTCCCCATCCCCTCTCTCACCTCCCCTTCCCACCCCCCGAAACAAAACATATACCATACCCAAGCCAAGCCAAACCTATCCTAACCTATCCTATCCTATCCTAACCTAACCAAACCTAACCTAACCTCACGAGTACCGTCATATATGTTAACTTATTTCGGGATACACTAAGAAAATATAAATTACTGTTCATTTATATCAAAGTTTTTCAACAACAGTAAAAAAAAATATTGATAAAATAGTAGCGACCAAATTTTCGTGTTCAAACGTGTGTAACGAAGCGTCCTGACACGTACGTAAATGTGTGTGTGTGTGTGTGTGTGTGTCAATTTTACGGTCATGTGTTCCTATGCAATTAAAAAAGTCGTCGATTTCCTCCTGACTTGAGTACCTGAGGAACGTTGGGTTAGGTTAGGTTAAGTTACGTTACGTATTATATAGTACCAGTAGGCTACCAGTCAATCTATACCAGTCAGTACATTTATGAGTACCAGTCAGAACCCATACCAACAGTCATCAGTACCAGTTATAACGTCCGGGTGTCTATCACACGAATACAGTACCATTTAGAAACAGTACCAGTCACCCAGAGGTACAGTAACAGTCTATGAGTACAGGTACTTCTGACTTACGACCAACACGTGACCTTCCCTACTACCACTAACAACCATCACCACCTACCTCGCCACAATAGCAAAAATTACCGCCACCATCACCACGACTACCACTACTACCCACAACCACCATCACCACCAACAGGAAGCCAGGATGAGTGACAACACCACCAGCACTACCATCACAGCCTGGAGACAATTCAAGTTGGGACCATTCAAGAGGCGTTTTGCCATCAGCAGTGCCGACCACAAGGTGCCGCGTTATTTATTGAGAAACAACATGCTATAACACGGTAATGGGGCCACAATCCCTCACACACATACTCTTACGACTTGTGTGTCACTTGAGCAACGGATTCACCTCACTGGCATGGCCTTCCTCTCTCTATCTCTTCCCCGCCCCTCTCCTCCTCCTCCTCTCCCGTAATTCTACATGTATGATACCAATAGGTGTGTGTGTGTGTGTGTGTGACGCTGGGCCCACACACCACCACCGCACCTGACCACAGACGTTCACTACACACACCATTAATGACAAACCCACAGCGTCTCTTCCTTCACCACACACCTATAACCCTTACCTGGGCCATCACAACATAACCTGGACACGGATCTTATTGGATTATGGAGTACACAGCCACACAGGTAAAGGTATAACGTACAGGTAAAGGTGTGTCGTACAGGTAAAGGTGTGACGTACAGGTAAAGGTATGACGTTCAGGTAAATCGGCATTAATAGGCACTATGGTGTTACCCTTTATTAAGCATCCAGAATGTTACTTTAAGTTTGTCGACACCTCCTCCTCCTCCTCCTCCTCCTCCTCTTCCTTGCGTCGACTAATCCCACTGGTGTCGACTACTGGCGACACTTAACTCTAAATCTTGACATCGATCAGTGACGAAATTAAGTGGTTTACCTTTTTTATTTAAGTGTTGACGATAGCTATAATCTTGAGTCGAGCATTACGGCGATATTTTGAGGTCTGCCCCTTGTTTTGTGGGTTTACTGACGATAATTGAGGGCCTGTCCCATATTTTAGAGGACTGGCGATATTTTGAGGTCTGCCCCTTGTTGGTTGTATCTAATTTCTCGAGGAAGATGACTCAAAGGGTAGAATCATTGTACTCAAGGGGTTAAGTCATCGTATTCAAGGGGTATAAGTCATTGTACTCAAGGGTTAAAATCATAGAGTACACACACACACACACACACACACACACACACGTTCTAAAAATAGCATCGTACCAATTCTGAATCTCTATGATATGAACATTTATGAACAGTGAACAATCCTACTTCAAAACAAGTCTCACATTTTTACGGAACACGCTCCCCTGAACACGACTCCCTATTCCCTTCCCTCCCCCTTTAACACGACCCCCCCCCCGACTCCCTTCCCTCCCCCTTTAACACGACCCCCCCCCGACTCCCTTCCCTCCCCCTTTAACACGACCCCCCCTCGACTCCCTTCCCTCCCCCTGAACATGCCTTCCCCCCCCCCCCGACTCCCTTCCCTCCCCCTTTAACACGACCCCCCCTCGACTCCCTTCCCTCCCCCTGAACACGACCCTCCACTCCCCCTTTTCTAACAAATCACAGACGACATTTACAGGACTTGTAGTAAGAATGAGACAGACAGACAGACAGACATAAGAACGGAGGACAGACAGACAGAGTCAAAACAGCTGAGTGGTTGTTTGACAGTTCACCACTGGAGCTACGATGGAAATTACACATATACCCTGACTCGCCCAGCAGGAAGCGACCACACACCCCGGCAGAAATTGGACTCACGCGGGCTACTCCTTCCCACACCTGACCACAGAGAGAGAGAGAGAGAGAGAGAGAGAGAGAGAGAGAGAGAGAGAGAGAAAATTGATTTATTATTAGACTTTTGTAAAACACGTGTACTCAGGAGGTGCAAAAACTCGACTAATTAAATATATTCACAGTCCAATCACCTGACTCAAGGACGGATCTTTAAAATAAATAAATAAATAATAAATAAAACGTTCCACTGCTCTACTCTGGGTACTTCTTGCTGGTGGGACGGACGGACGGACAGACAGGTGCCACCGATGTAAACCCAACGAATAATGTCAGGCGCCAAGGATATAACGAGGTCTAACGTAATCTCTCTCTCTCTCTCTCTCTCTCTCTCTCTCTCTCTCTCTCTCGGGTGCCACAACACAGTGCCATCCACAACACAACACTAGAGGCACACCATCATCATCATCACCATCATCATCACCATCATCATCATCACCATCATCATCATCATCACCATCATCATCACCATCATCATCACCATCATCATCATCATCATCACCACACAACAGCACCTTAGTAACATCACCTCAAATCTTCTTTCATCATTATTCACACCGTCGCGGGTCAACACAGTGCTATACCCCACATCACTGGCTGCTGGTGGCGTTACGGTTCACCCACATCATGTTACCTGGCCGGGAGTTCTGACCATGTGGAGGCGAGCTTGGGGAGGAGGGAGGTGGAGGTGGGGATGGGGGAAGGGAGGAGGGGGGGGGCTTACGACGGTCATAATCCGGTCATATACACGTAACGGTGGCGCCTCATAAACACCACATTACAACAGGTCTTAACTACTTGGGGTTCATGATTACGTTAGTCTTTTTTTGTTTTGTTTTTTCGTTTTTTTTGTTTTCCCTCGTGGAGACTAATTACAGGTATTAAGTCACAGGTAAGACACAGGTAAGTCACTGTTATGAGAGACTTGGTTATCATTATCACCAACACCTTTACTTCGGATGCTAATGACTTGTTTCTATTCCAGGTGGCGAGTGGTGGCGAGCGGTGACGAGTAGCGGCGAGCGGTGACGAGTAGCGGCGAGCAGGTGAAATATTAGTCAGTGCAAGAGCAGAGGGCGGGAACACACAGTAAAACTCGGCCGGTGATCCAAGCCACTAGATTACACCAGCCATGATAAGTTTACAACTGGTTCACTGCTACTGTACCACGCTGCTGCCCTCTCCCCCTTTCTCACCCTCCATCCCCTCTCCCCCCTTCTCACCCTCCATCCCCTCTCCCCCTTTCTCACCCTCCATCCCCTCTCCCCCTTTCTCACCCTCCATCCCCTCTCCCTCCCTCCCTCTCACCCTCCATCCCCTCTCCCTCCCTCTCACCCTCCATCCTTCTCTCCTTCCTTCACCTCCCTCCCTCTTGATTTATTATCCATTCGCCTTGATAAAAAAAAATAGGCGTTTGTATACTCGTCTTGGAGTCGAAAGTTACATAATTCTGAAGTTTTGTTGGGGTGGCGGCAGGCGAGCGGGAGGGCGGGCGGGCGGGCAGGCTGCTGTATCTCGCGGTCAGCTCCAGTGGTCAGGAAGTCATTACCGTCAACCTTCATCAGCCGTACTATCGAAAACGTTAAAATACGGCAAGACGGTTATAAAATACAGGTCCCGTGATTTAATAAGGTTTACATCATTACGTAGCTGACCCCTTCCCCCTCACCTCTACTCCCCCTCACCTCTACTCCCCCTCTGCCAGCATCTTCAAATAACCAACCATAAAGATGAAGCCGCGGTCCCCCCCCCTCCCCTCCCCTCCCCCTCCCCTCACCTCCCCTCCCCGTGATGCCACAACTACTAAACCTTTTATCCTCGTGTGTTTAATTACGATCCTTAAAACACTCGAGAAATTCAATTAAACAAACGAATAGGTGTAAGGCGTAAGCGGTAGCCTTTGAAGATGGCGAAAGACCGTACCAAAGGTGTGTACCATAGATCACAACAAAGGTCCGAGGGGTATTCTTGGTTCAGTCATACACACAGACAAACACACACACACACACACACACACCACGACGCACACACCACCCCTTCCATCTTGTTTAACATTGATTTATTACCATTTGCCACCCACCACGACACACACACACACACACACACACACACACACACACACACACTACTGTATACTGTACATAATTGATGAACCAAATGTCTCTTACACTAATGGCTGGATTGGCTTGATCACGTCTGTATATCTGTCTGGTTCCTCTCAGCCATCACGCTGCATCACCTTAATTAGTCTCAGCTTCACAGGTGTTGAAAATGGTCTCTGCTGTGATCGTTATATGCTATTTACGGTAATGCTATTGACGGTGATGTTATTGATGGTGATGCTATTGACGGTGATGTTATTGAAGCCCAAGACAGAAACTCTCAAACTAATAAGATAGTTGAAATGATTAATATTATAAATGCTGTTAATGCACTGTCGCTGAGTGGCAGAAACAGGAGGACATAGATGGTGAGACAGATAGACAGATAGTGAGACAGATAGACAGATAGTGAGACAGATAGACAGATAGTGAGATAGATAGACAGCGAGAAATAAGACTCTTCCTCCTCCTCCCTGACCCCAAGACAAGAAGCGAGCCACAACTCATGGACGGGTCGACTCGGGGTTCAGTTCAGATGTAAACAAGAAACACGACCATACTCCGGACGCTAGATCTTCGTTACTATAATTAGCCAATTGATTGTCTAGACACTGACGTCTGGGGATGTTTCATCGACCCCTTAAGGACCCTCACGCATCAGAGAACAGGCCATAAACCGTAGCGGAGCCAAATTAAAACCCACTAACATTAAAACAAACGCTGGGGATTCGTTTGAAGCTCCGAACCCGCACCACAAACTTGGCAGAAACAAGCTTTGTCCGGCACCGAAAATTATGCGCCTCTATTAAACTCAGGAACCAGCTATGAAAAGTTCATGAGCAAGTGAAGTAAAACACCACACATCCTTTACTTACGAAAATACGAGAGAGAGAGTAAGGAAGACTAGGCGGCAGAGGCGGGAGAGGAGTATTGCTATGTGGGTCCACCGGCTAAGAACGCCCCTCCTTATACATTCCTGGCCAGGCTACCAGAAGACCCTGTGCTGCACGGTAACGAGACTCGAACTGCCTGCCGGGGAGCTCATCGATACCGCCTTAATTAAGGTGATCCATCGCCTTTACTGGTCAAACGCTGTATACCAGAGGACAGGGTTACTAGCCATCACAATGGCCACTATTTATAAGTTTATAATTAGGTTATTAATTAAGAGAACCTACCTGGAGACCCTACCTGGCCCACGGGGAGGTAAAGGTGTAGTACATCAGGTGTGTGTGTGTGTGTGTGTGTACAATATGTAATGTATGTATGTATGTATGTATGTATGTATGCTCCTAACATGACCCCCACACCAGCAATAAAACCACAACCCCTTAAATCTGTCACAGGAAACATCACAGGTAAACACAAACATTCAGTTCATCCCCCCGAGTGTTAATGCCAATGTTTACTCGACCCAAGCTATGTGTTTTGCCACTTGAATGACTAATGTTTACCGTCGAGCGAGAGAGAGAGGAATGTTTACGATGTGGCTTAACGACACATCCAGGGAAGACTTCTTAATGAATATTTGGCTACGGTGGTACATCATTATGAAGTGAGTTGCTGTTTACCTGTCAGTTTAACACCTCTACACCCCACCTACACTCTCTCATCACACCATACGACACCTCTACACCCCGCCAACACTGTAACCCATCATGCACTCCACATCATCTCGGAAGAATGAATTTTGTGGATGGATTTTGAGGATGATTTTTGTTGCAATATCATTTTTGTTTATGGAATTACTGATAAAAAAAGTCTTGGTATTATCTAAAACTTCACTACAAGGTTATAGAGACGTAGACACAGATGTAGACGCAAAAATGACGTAAACGCAGAAAACGACGTAGACGCAAGAGACGCAGACGCAAGAGACGAAGACGCCATTTGTAGCTCAGGAGAACACAGCCCCTTACCTTGTCTCGTAAACGTGGACGAGATATTCCCCCCTGACCGTTAATTCCCTTCACATCTCTCTCGGGTTTAAATTGTCAATTCTGCTCGGCATCTACCCGTAAATTCTACCCAGTAACTACCACAGCATCTACTTCAAGAGAAAGAGAGAGCATGAGCATTACACGCCCCTAGGAACACACACACGCTCACAGACTACACCGTCATACACCTCGCTAAAGCTCTTCTACTGGCAGTTAAGTGACATCATTTGTATGCCCAATTGTACTCTGGCGCCTCAAGTTTATTTCCGAATGCAAATGACACTATGGCATGCCAGGCGTTAGCTAGACGATGGTCCGCCCAGCCACAGTCGTTCAGAGGAATTCGCCTGTCCTTGCTGTGGTTCTAAGGCATGCAGTATTGTGTAAACAAGTGTAAATGTGGTGGAGGTGAGTGTAAACAGACGTAAATGTGGTAAATACGACCCATTAACAATCCCATCTACCACATTTACAATAGATCCACCACACTTACACTCCAATCCGCAATAGCTACCCCAAGACCCGTTCATATTTACACCCACACCCATCTCATAACACCACCAGCATCAACATTCTAACAGCGTCTGGCGATCATCTATAGTTTCTGCCTGCGGTGGCACACCTTAGACGAGACAGGTGCAGCCAGTGACGGGAGTGGGTGGTGATAGGGGGAGGAGGATAGCTATTTCAAGTGCGTTGGAATCACTCTTTACCACATTCCATTGACACACGTGTAGACGGTATGTAGACAGAGTAACACATTGCTGTACAATGTATTTAATAAAGTTACCAGGAATAGTTAACGAGGTATGTTGCCTTTAGATATTTATGTATTATGAAAGAGTTGTCAACTGTGGCAGGGTGCGTTGAGGGGTGACGATAACAGAACAGAACACACACACACACACACACTTCAAAATAGATAAGACACAACACCAAAAACACCTCCAGGCAAATACAGACATAAGCGCCGACTCACACTCTCACACAAAACACACCTAGTTAACACTCCATATAGGCAGGTGAGGCTAATTATCAGGTGATGCCCCCCACCCTCAGCAACCAGTCCACACCTACCTACCAAACACACCAAGATTCCTTCCCCTTCCCCACAATCACACCCACTCGGCTATGAAACTTGGCCATCACCCCATCACCCCCTCATCCTCTCATAACGTTACAGCTTCAAGATGAACAAGAGCCACTTCCCTGGTCCCCCGGTCTGGTGGCTGGCTGTTTATTTCAATCAGTGGTGGACGCCCCGCTGAGAAAATGGCAAAGTTACATTGAGAGAGGCCCAGCCCGTGTCAGCCGCCCTTCAATCTTCACTCCAGGGACAATTATCTTATGTCACAAACCTTCAGGAGCACGTTACGTGCGCAGTGGGAGGAGGGTCCGCCCGTCGCTACAGTGGGTTTTGAAGAGTAATTCACGGCGTGACAGATCAGAGGAAGGGAGCGGTGGTGAGGAAATTACCCGGAGTTTTATGAAGACGACGGAAGTGAACGGTAAGTGATGTGAGCTTCTCCAGGGGTGTGTGGTGTCACTACCAGGTGGTGTAAGGTGCCACTACCAGGGGGTGTATGGTGCCACTACCAGGGGGTGTATGGTGCCACTACCAGGGGGTGTATGGTGCCACTACCAGGAGGTGTATAGTGCCACTACCAGGGGGTGTATAGTGCCACTACCAGGGGGTGTATGGTGCCACTACCAGGGGGTGTATGGTGTCACTACCAGGGGGTGTATGGTGCCACTATCAAGGGGTAATAAACATTCACAACATAACAAACCTCATCTAACATCTTGGTTTAATAAACGATGGAACAACATCATTCAAATAGACCAAAGAACAACAGAATTTATCCTTAAGACGAAAAAAAAGTCTGAACAGCGACAACATCTTTAAACACGACACAAAATGGAAGTCCAAGAGGAACAAAACACCGGAAAGGCTTCAAATCACTACACCATAGAGACACAGTAAGGTGGAGGAGGTAGTGGTGATCAGTGCCTCCTCTACATCACCGGGTAGTTTCCGTCCAGAGCTGAATATTTACCTCTTAACACAACCACCGGCCTCAATCACCCTCTCGTCGATTACGGACAAGTGATCGTCACGCCACAGTGGCCTAACTATCGCGTCCATCAGGCTGCTCAATACACCCTTACGGCGAGGATTTATAAGTGTGATAATGGCTCCATCCGGGGTAGTTTATTCATGAGTTTCTGGTCGAGTAGTCACCTGCCTGCAACCAGCCGTACTGTCTGGGTTACAAATTTGGTTGAATAGTTTGATCAGAAAATTGTAAAGGAGGACAGAGCGGGTGTCGACTTGAGCTCTGATTTATTATCCTGTGGCATCGACGACCTCAAGCCACCTTCCTGTCTGTGGCCCAGGGAGGGAGGAACCCCGTACCTGTGTGTAGGATTGTGGGCCCTCTACCCTGGCTGGCAGAGTGAACTACAAATCATATTCTCTTACTTGTCGTGTGCGTCCCTGTCTTGATGCCCCTTCTCCCGTCCATCTCTCGCAGGGTCACAGAGGCAGTTCCATCAAGAAGACAGTAGACAGACAACCAGCCCCGTCAATGAGAAAGACAGACATCACCGCCAAATAAACAACACCGTTAAGAAACCCAACAGACAGACATAGAGACACCTCCACCACCACCACCAAACGACAACACAATGAAAACAGACAAGACATCACCACTAACCCCATCTTGGTGACAACACAAAACCCAGCATTAAAAAAAAAAAGAAAAAAAAAAGTCAAGTTAAATTTCCCTCGGGCATGGCTGTAGCGACCCTCCCTCCCTCCCTCCCTATAGTCACCCCCTAACACCTGGGACAACTGCCGATAATAACAAAGGGGCGACATCTGGCCACCAACAACCCTCTACCAACAGTGAAATTGACAACATAAGAGGTCACGGTGTCAGAAGTAATACTGTGGTGTGTGTGTGTGTGGACTCCTTATACCGATAAAACAATTCACGATCCCTTATATATCGGTATACAACTAACACCTCCTTATACCGATATACCACAGGAAGGAGGCAATAGTCTGATAAACACAGGGAGAAGGAGGAGGTAGGTAATAAACAAAGGGAAAAGGAGGCTGATAAACACAGAAGGGAAGAAGGGGGAGGAGGGGGAGGTTGATAAAGACAGGAAGAAAGAGAAGGGGAGAGAGAGAGGAGAAGATGGTGGTCAAGACGCTGGATAATAATTTTTACGTAATCCTGGAGACTTAATTTGGGTGAGACGGACAGACAGACAGACAGACATACAAGCAGACGGACGGACGGACAAACGGACGGACGGACAGGCAAACGGACGGACACACAGACAGACATACAAGCAGACGGACGGACGAACGGACAGGCAAACGGACAGACGGACGGACGGGCAAACGGACGGACGGGCAAACGGACGGACGGACAGACAGACAGGCAGACGGACGGACGGACAGACAGACAGACAGACAGGCAGGCAGACGGACGGACGGACGGAGGAGATTCCACGGTAATTACTGTACATATCTCCCACACTTACATGGTTAGGTTAGGTGTCGACGGCGGTTTACACTTTGGGGCTTATAGACACGGTTTAAACATCATACACACACACACACACCCACACCCACCCACACACACACACACACACAGGGGTTCCACAGGTGTAACAGCACAGGTAAATTTACACTAATAACGCGAGCATTATCTACGACTACAACACCCCTGACCACAGCCTCATTATTTTTTAGCAGAAATTGTCGGTAATCGATGTTGTTCGTCACAATTGGGTGTAATTGTGAGGTTGGTGGCGTTGTCTCGTGATTAAATGGTCTCCCTCCAGTCTGGAAGAGGTGAGCATCATTACTACCCCCCCTCCCCCCCCCCCGTAATGCCTGAATGAGGGAAGATCCGCGCCGGCCACCAGTTCACACCCTGTACCACGCCACGCCAAGCCACGCCACGCCACGCCACGCCAAGCCAAGCCAAGCCACGCCACGCCACGGAGCACCGCCGCCACAGGTAACGAAGTGAGGTGGTGTGATGTGTGTGAGTGGGGAGGAAGGAAGGGAGAAAGAGGGGATGAGAGGGGGAGGAAAAGGAGGTTGGTGGAGTGGTAGATGGTGACATGTGACCTCGTCCTTCACCATCGAGCAGCAGGTAACTGACGCCTCTATCATCACTATCATGACTATAAACCTCCGGCACTTATTAACAGTACTACTATAATCCTCCCCGTCATTATTTACTACTACTATAATCCTCCCCGTCATTATTTACTACTAGTATAATCCTCCCCATCATTATTTACTACTACTATAATCCTCCCCGTCATTATTTACTACTACTATAATCCTCCCCGTCATTATTTACTACTACTATAATCCTCCCCGTCATTATTTACTACTACTATAATCATAACTGAACCAAATCTCATCACACTTACTTACCAATTTCATTTAATTATCCTCACAAAACTCTAAATCACAAAACAAAATATAACAGGTCAATTACATCACCAAATCACGATATATATATTTTTTAATCAAGTTCTCTTCAATGATTACTAAGACACCTTGCAACAGCTATCAACAAACACCTACCTTAATGATGGATTGAGATCACTTGCAACATGGGGTGAAAAATTATGTAGGTAGGGGAGGATTGGGCGAGATATCTTGCAACATGAAAGACAGAGGGGAGGGGGAAAGGGGAGGGGAGAGGGGAGGGGGAAAGGGGAGGGGAGAAGGGAGGGGTTAGGGGTGATGGGAGGGGGGTAAGAGGTTAATTAAAATGTATTGGAGACAGGTAGGTATGTTGGCTTTATACGAGTTGTTATTGTGGTTAATGCTGGTAGTGGTAGTGATGGTGGTTGATGGTAGTAGTTGTGGTGGTGGTGGTTGTGGTGGTGGTGGTTGTGGATGGTGGTTGATGGTAGTAGTTGTGGTGGTGGTAGTTGATGGTGGTGGTGGTTGTTGATGGTGGTTGATGGTAGTAGTTGTGGTGGTGGTGGTTGATGGTGGTGGTGGTGGTTGATGGTGGTAGTGGTGATAGTTGTGGTGGTGGTGGTGGTTGGTGGTGGTGGTTGGTGGTGGTTGGTGGTGGTAGTGGTGGTGGTGGTGGTTGATGGTGGTAGTGGTGATAGTTGTGGTGGTGGTGGCGGTTGATGGTGGTTGATGGTAGTTGTGGTGGTGGTGGTGGTTGATGGTGGTAGTGGTAGTTGTGGTAGTGGTTGATGGTGGTAATTGTGGTGGTAATAGTGAGTGTGGTTAGTGCTGGAGCTTGTGGAAGTGGTAGTGGCAGTGGTGCTTCAGTACTAATAGTAGTAGTAGCGCTATAATTATCGATGATAGGACTGAAAGTGGTAGTAATTGTGGTGTTGGTGTATATACACAATCATTGAAGGAGACGAACTCTATAGTGTTTCAAAATAGTAATAGTAGGAGTAGTAGTAGTAATAGTAAAATGGTCGCGATGGTGTGGCGATTGGGGAGGCTGGAGACCACGTATAATGTATAAACGTAGTAGTAGTAGTAGTAGTAGTAGTAGTAGTAGTAGTAGTAAGAGCAGCAGCAACAGTAGCGGAAGTGGTAGTAATTACAGAAACAGCATCAGCCTCCCTTGCAACAATGGCAGACCAAGTGATGCAATTGAATAAAATTACCATAAGAGAAGGAAGGTGTCCATCACTGATACAATACATTACCTACGATAACATCAACAATACCTACAGTACCATCAACCTCACCTGCAATAAAATCAACAATAATTACACCCCTCGAGTCTCTCCCCCCATAATGATATCAATGATAAGATAATTAGGCAGCGTTATTCTGGTCCTCTCCTCCCTGTACCCCTCCCCACCCCTACCATCTTGTCCCTCACCCCTCTACCATCATTACCATCACATACGTCACTTCCTGCCAGGTGGGTGTTACTGTCTGGCCCCTGGAGAGAGTGAGAAAGTGTCATCACGGATCAACAACTACGACAGATAGATAAAGATTAATTGTCTCCTCACTCCTCATCCAGGCTCTAGTTCACTTCACCTTCTGACTTGAAATAAAAAAAAATGTACACCGTAATAATTATAAAATGTGACTTTGTCGGTCATATTGTACTGGGGTGTTTTTAAGAGGAAATAAATTACTTTTAAAATTAGTAGCGTTTGTCATGTTGTGGTGTTTTGAGATGTCCTTCACGTCCACCCCCCTTTTTCTTCCCTCCATGCCCCCTCCCCCTCTTTCTCTCTTCGTGTAACCCTTCCCTCCCTCCCTTCATGCCCCCCTTCCCTCCCACTCCTTAATAACTCTAATTAGTGTTGTTCTTACATGTATTTTTTACTTGTTGAGGGACATTATCGCCACAAGGAGACATTCACTCCATTCCATAAATCATCTCAATAATGGTAAACATCCTTGTGAGGCAAACGAAGCCCCTGTGGACACAACGGGGTTCTCACGCTGAGGACTGACACACACACACACGAAGGTAATACAGACACAGACACCCAAATGACGAACACCGAACACATTCTTCTCCCAGCCTAACTTACTCATTGTTTCTAAGTCGGAGAAAAATCCCACTTTAACCCTGGGACAGTCTATTTCTCTGGGGGAGGTGGGGGAGGAGGGGGTAGGGAAGGGGTATGGGTAGTTAGGGAGGGGACGGGGAGGGAGTAGATAGGGAGAAGAATAGAGAGAGGAGGGGGGTAGGGAGTTGGGGAGTGAATTGGGGAAGAGGAGGAAGGGAAGGGAAGAAGGTAAGGGAAAGAGAAGAAGGAGGCAGGGGAAAGAGAGAAGGGGAGGTTCCTTGAATCAACGTGCCACTACCCCCACCCTTCCTGGCTTCTGCTCGCGCTAATTCTAGGTTATCAACAGGTGATGAGTGACTACCTGCGGACGCTAATTACCCTTAATTACTTGACACGTTTCCCTCCCACCACCTTCTCCATATTAAACCTTTATTACCTCCGACATCACCAGACCCACCAGCAGCAACAACAACAACACCTTGTAATTAAAAGTCGGTCAAGGTCGAGACAGGTGACGATCTCTCTCTCTCTCTCTCTCTCTCTCTCTCTCTCATGAAGAACAAAAGATCGTAGAGAGGGAGAGGAGGGGAGAGGGAGGAGGAAGGGACTTGGTGGTGGGGAAGGGTCTCCTCCCCCCCTCTCCACCCTTGCCATCTCCTCCCCTTCCACCCATACCTCCCCTCCCCATCTCTTCCACCCCCTCCCTCTGATGGCTATCGCACGTGAAATGTATAAACATAAATACCACCACTGTCAATAATGGAACAGGCTGCCCCTCTCTATCATGTAGTACGTGTAGGGTCTCGTGGGGAAGGGAGCGGGGGCGGGGCGGGGCAGGGAACACTACCAAGAACTGGACGAGTATAGCAACAGACACCTGCTTGGAGAAGGTAGAGGGTGAAACAGTGAGAGTAATTAAGGCAAGAGAAAGGAGGTGTAATGCTAGAGTGGGGGAGACGCTTACTTCCGCTGTGTGTGTGTGTGTGTGTGTAAAAACCACCTGGACTCTATAGGTAGATTGTATTCATTAGTGAATCCACACACCTGTATCGATCACAACAGGGACCATTATCAACACCTATGAACCTGAGACTGGGTATAAGTCCCTTTAACTCTTCCTTTACACTCACTCACTCACTCACTCACTCACTGACACACTCACTCACTCACTCACTCACTCACTCACTGACACACTCACTCACTCACTCACTCACTGACACACTCACTCACTCACTCACTCACTGACACACTCACTCACTCACTCACTCACTCACTCACTCAATCTTTTATAATGTTTATACGACAAGTGGACACAAATGTTGTTCCCACGAGAGGAATATTTTTTAATACGAACTGAATTCCTGTTGGTGTTAATAAATTTAACTAATTTTCTTTAATAATGATAAAATAAAAAGCAGTAGTTTCCTCACTCTCCTCCTCACCAGTTTCCTCACTCTCCTCCTCACCAGTTTCCTCACTCTCCTCCTCACCAGTTTCCTCACTCTCCTCCTCACCAGTTTCCTCACTCTCCTCCTCACCAGTTTCCTCACTCTCCTCCTCACCAGTTTCCTCACTCTCCTCCTCACCAGTTTCCTCACTCTCCTCCTCACCTGCCATTATTGTCTCTCACCTGACCTTGATAGTGACCCTCAATATACAACATGGCGGCTTTAATAACACTGAACCCTGGCGCTAATAACGGATGTACTGTGTTTAACTACCTGTATTTACCTACCCTAAGGGGGGGGGGGGAAGTAGATGACTAGAAATGCCCCCCCCCCCCTCCTACCTCACCACCACCACCTAACCCACCATCCCCAATCACCACTAACCACAACAACCACCACCACCACCCCCCTCCATTACTAACCACTACCACCATTCCCTTCCAACCACCACCACACCGTACAGGTGTGATGATAAAGGGGAAGGGATTTACTGTAGAGCCACCCATACCTACCTAACCCGCCCCTCTCCCTCCCTTGTGAACCGATAAAAGCCACCAGTAAAACCCTACACTCGTGAACAGGTGTAGCAAAGGTCACTAATTAACACACACACACGCCTGAACTACAGAGTCGTGGCAATCAGGACGGCCAAATTAATCCACAGTACTGATTGTGTATATATATATATATATATATATATATATATATATATATATATATATATATATATATATATATATATATATATCTATATATATCTATTTTTTTTTTTTTTGAGGTAGGTGTTGTTACCCCATAAATTACCTGTACACCTCAAGCCGTCTCGTATGTTTACAAGCTATTATTTTACACGTCAAAGACCCCCTCACCACCCCCCTCCCTCTCCCTCTCTCCTCCCACCACAAACATTCATGGAGAATATGCACTAACTCTCTCTCTCTCTCTCTCTCTCTCTCTCTCTCTCTCTCTCTCTCTCTCTCTCGAAGTATCTATCTCTCTTTCTCTCTCTCTATGTATCACACACACACACACACACACACACACACACACACACCCAAAGCATGATACAGCCAAGCATTACCACTGACGTCACAACCACGATATAACACGGTGTAATGAGGCTGTTCCGCTGGGCTACACTGACACTGGAGTAAGAGTGAACGTCACGACCAACACACGTTCATGGGGATAATCTAACCTAACCTGTGTGTGTGTGTGTGAAGGGCTGGGTACACACCTGGGCGTCGCGGTAGTAATTTATGGACGGTGGTAACATGTGTACAGGTTCGCAGCTCTCAGGGTACTACTACTACTGATGGACCTACGGCAGTGATCCACACACACACAGGTTCAACGTGCCTCACACAACCGTTCATAAGACACCTGTTAAGTGATAAAGAAAAAGAATTTGGCGGCGACAGCGTGTAAAAGACTGGAAAGAGAGAGAGAGAGAGAGAGAGAGAGAGAGAGAGAGAGAGAGAGAGAGAGAGAGAGAGAGAGAGAGAGACTGACTTTCGTTGAGATGACAGAGAGGCCAAGATGACAGTCTTTTAAGGTAGTAACCAGCAAGCCACAATAACCAGAGTATAATGAAGGGGGTTAAATGAGGTAAGAAAACCATGCTTAAGGTGGGTAGTGATGGGGGATGGGAGAGTGGTTCCTTTAGGGGACTGAAGGGTGGGTGGAAAGAGGATTGAACAGGCTTGAAATTTATGGCCTAGGTGACGGTGAAGTGATAATTTAGTCTTGTATTTAGTTTTGAAGCATGAAGGTCAAATCTAGACACTATTGGGACTAATTTCACACATTAACAAACTAAAACAAAAAACTATTATATATAGACTTCAGGATAGCAGGAGTTAGTAGGTGGTTGAGTAATGATAAAATTTTGTAGTTTATTTCAACATTTGACTCCGAGGTATTGTACAGTCGGCCACACTTCCACCTGGTACAGTGTCTGGAAGGTTTGCTGAGATATGGCAGAGCTGTGTTTGTTGACATCGTATTAAGACTACCGGAATGGCCTTTAAGAAACCTCTCAATACAAACCAGACTAACCATACACGCCACCACACACAACACCCTCCATACACGCCACCACAGACAACACCCTCCATACACGCCACCACAGACAACACCCTCCATACACGCCACCACAGACAACACCCTCCATACACGCCACCACAGACAACACACTCCATACACGCCACCACAGACAACACACTCCATACACGCCACCACACACAACACCCTCCATACACGCCACCACACACAACACCCTCCATACACGCCACCACAGACAACACCCTCCATACACGCCACCACAGACAACACCCTCCATACACGCCACCACAGACAACACCCTCCATACACGCCACCACAGACAACACCCTCCATACACGCCACCACACACAACACCCTCCATACACGCCACCACAGACAACACCCTCCATACACGCCACCACAGACAACACCCTCCATACACGCCACCACAGACAACACCCTCCATACACGCCACCACAGACAACACCCTCCATACACGCCACCACAGACAACACCCTCCATACACGCCACCACAGACAACATAAGAACATAAGAACATAAGAATGGAGGAAACTGCAGCGGGCCTATTGGCCCATACTGGGCAGTCCCGTTTACACCCAACCCCTATTGCTCATATGAGCATCCAACCTATGTTTGAAGCAATTCAGCGTATTCGAGTTAATGATGATATTTGGTAACTTGTTCCATTCATCCACTACTCTGTTTCCAAACCAGTGTTTACCTATTTCACGCCTAAATCTAAATTTGTCCAATTTAAAACCATTGTTACGAGTTCGCTCCTGGTTGGATAATTTGAGTACCTTTGTAATGTCCCCTTTGTTTAGCCCTGCCTTCCATTTATACACCTCTATCAGGTCGCCCCTCGCTCTACGTCTCTCAAGGGAGTGCAAATTAAGATGCTTTAACCTGTCTCTATACTCAAGGTTCCTGATACCCGGGATTAGTCTTGTCATTCTCCTCTGGATTCTTTCCAAGGATTCTATATCCATTCTGTAATACGGTGACCAGAACTGGACTGCGTAATCCAGGTGTGGTCTCACAAGAGCAAGATACAGTTTTAGGATGACCTCGCTAGTCTTGTAACTAACACTCCTTTGTATGAACCCAAGTACTTTATTAGCCTTGTTACGAGCAAAAACACATTGTTTACTTGGCTTAAGGTTCCTACTTATCATTACTCCTAAATCTCTCTCGCAGTCGGATTTCTCTATGGCATCGTTGTTCATCTGGTATCTGGTTTCCCTGTTTACATTCCCTATACTGAGTACTTTACATTTGTCAATGTTGAATTTCATCTGCCATTTTTCAGACCATTCGAAAAATTTGTTTAGATCCTCCTGTAGTTTTGCCGAGTCCTCGTCAGATTTGATAACACGTCCTATTTTAGTATCATCAGCAAATTTACTTATGTTGCTGTCTATGCCGATATCTATGTCGTTTATGTATATAATAAACAATAATGGTCCAAGTACTGAGCCTTGGGGAACTCCACTTGTGACGTTGCTCCAATGGGACTTAGTGCCGTTAATGCTCACTCGCTGTTTCCTGTCCTGTAACCACGCCCTAATCCATTTAAGGATGTCACCTTTGATGCCATGAGCTTCTACCTTTCTAATTAGTCTTTCGTGGGGTACTCTGTCGAAGGCTTTGCTAAAGTCGAGATATACCACATCATAATTGTGCCCCTCGTCCACTGATTCGAAAACTGATGAAAAGAATGTTAATAGATTAGTTAGGCAAGAACGTCCGCTTGTGAAGCCATGCTGGGAATCATTGATCAATCTGTGCTTCTCCAGGTGATTTCGAATAGAGTTTGAAATGATTGCTTCCAGTAATTTGCCTACTATTGATGTTAGACTGATTGGGCGGTAGTTAGAGGATAGTGATCTATCCCCCTTCTTGAAGATCGGTATTACATTCGCTATCCTCCAGGATTCTGGTACTACACCTGTTTTTAAGGACATGTTAAACAACTTTGCTAAGGGCATACTAAGCTCTTCCTTACATTCCTTTAATACTCTGGCAAATATCTCATCGGGACCAGGTGACTTATTAGGCTTTAGTTTGTCTATTTGCTTACTAACATCGTTACTAGTCACTACTATCTCACTTAATTTGTTTTCTTCACTATCTCTGAATAGAGTCGGTGCCTCGGGTATCATGTTTAAATTTTCGCTGGTGAAAACTGTTGAAAAATATTTATTCAAATTATTGCTCATTTCTCCGTCGTTATCAGTGAGCTCGCCGGAGTCTGACCGTATTGGTCCAATCTTTTCTCGTGTTTTAGTTTGGTACATTTGGTAGAATCCTTTGGGGTTTGTCTTTGCCTCCCTTGCTATCCTTACCTCATTATTCCTCTTTGCTTTCCTTATCTCGGTTTTAACCCTACTCGCCAATACCCTATAATAGTCCCGGAGGTGAATTTCGCCACGATTTATCCTTCTACCTATAGCCTTCCTTTGGCCAATGATGTTCTTTAAATAATTATTTATCCATTTAGGGTCATTGTTGTTTGATCTGAGTTTTTTGTATGGTATGTTCTGCCTTTGTGCATTAAGTAACTCACTATTTAAATTGTCGTGGAACTCGGCAATCTCAGATCTCGTTATCCATACACGCCACCACAGACAACACACTCCATACACGCCACCACAGACAACACCCTCCATACACGCCACCACAGACAACACACTCCATACACGCCACCACAGACAACACCCTCCATACACGCCACCACACACAACACCCTCCATACACGCCACCACAGACAACACCCTCCATACACGCCACCACAGACAACACCCTCCATACACGCCACCACAGACAACACCCTCCATACACGCCACCACAGACAACACACTCCATACACGCCACCACAGACAACACCCTCCATACACGCCACCACAGACAACACCCTCCATACACGCCACAATATCCACACGCCACCATATCTGCACGCCACCATATCTGCACGCCATCACCTTTATATCTGTGTTCCCACGCCCGTATATTGTTGGTTTCTGAGCCTCATGTGCACTCGCCGCCCACGCCCCCCCCCCCCCCCCCCACTCCTATCATTACTAACATTGTCTATGGATTAATCGTTTCAACTAACGCTGACCAGAGGAGTTCCTCGTTCACCCTCGGGATACCATCTTGGGGTGTGTGTGGTGGAGGTGGCCGGCCGTCTCCCTCATTGGTGGAGTGATGATATCGTTGCTTCAGGGTAAGGTAAGGTAAGGTAAGGAAAGGAAAGGTAAGGTAGGGTAAGGTAAGGTAAGGTAAGGTAAGGTAGGGTAAGGTAAGGTAAGGTAGGGTAAGGTAAGGTAAGGTAGGGTAGGGTAAGGTAAGGTAAGGTAAGGTAAGGTTGGACTGAATTAGATCACATCAGGTCAGCTCAAGTCAGATCCGGTGGGGGTTAATTAGGACCATTTAGATTAGGTTAGAGTCTGGTCAGGTCACGTTAAGTAAGGTTAGAGTTCACTATTATTTAACGAAGAGACAAAGTAGTTGGTTGATTAATTAGATAGGTTATGTATGTGTGTGTGTGTGTGTGGGTGGGTGGTTATGATCAGTAGGCGGATAACTGTTGATTTTTTAATTTTTACGGGTGGATTTACCTAACACAGCAGAATAACCGGAATATCTGATTAAAAAACAAAAACAAGTGACTGTAAAATACTCATACGGGTATTAATGTCAGATAACTTCCCGGAATTAGCGTCAGAATTACTCCTCTCGCTGTTGAGCGGGGTAACGAACGACTGAGCCAGGAATTCACATTAACGTCTATTCACTTCAGCTCGGTGAGGCGGCGGGTGTAGTGTGTGTGTTCGTTCGTACTAGCGAGGTGATGGCTGGTGCTTCCCGGCTGTTGGGTATTAACGAAGGAATCAATTAAGGCAGGTAGAGAGGTGTACTGGCGGCTTGGTTTAATCTCACAAGGTTGATGAACGAGCAGGCGGTCTTATCTCTACATCAATATTGAAGCTTGTTGCCTGGGTAATTGATGGCCGGGTCGAGATATTACACTCGCTGCTTCGCCATATATCTCTTGCCAGGATTAGAACAAATATCATAATTACACTGTGGCGTTACACCTGCAGTACACGAGATGGTTTATGGTAACCTCACCTTTTACCGAGCATGGCTGTGGCAAGATGCTGTGTACCTGTCGTTGCTGTCCTAATTAATGTACCGTGTTCCTGCTGCTGGTGGTGTTGATAAAGGTGACGTAGCGTTGCTGTAGTAGTTATTGCTGTTTTTGTTGTTGTAATTGATGCAGTGTCGTAGCTACTGCTGGTGATAAGTGTTGTTGCTGTGGTGTTGGTGTGTCTCTTGGTGATGGTGATAGTGTTGTTGGTGGTGGTGTTACTGGTAGTGGTAGTGTTATTGGTGGGTGGTGATGGGTGATGTTGGTGGGTGGGGATCATGACGCTTTGGATGGTCAATACTTTTGTCTTGACCTTCGATCTGTGTTGAGGAAGATCTCGGTGTGTTCCTGCACGCACCGCCGATGACTCACTCTTGTATTGCCGCACTTTATACACCTTGGAGGTTAATGCGGTGGAAGGCTTTGCTGGTGGAGGGCCTCGCTGGTGGAGGGCCTCGAATTCGTTAATTTCAGGTAATTACCAGCTGACCTTCACTCTCCATCAGTAATTACTCGTGTGAGAGAGAGAGAGAGAGAGAGATTACGACGTGCGTGCTTTATGTTAATACATTCAATCAATTCTCGTATATCAAGCATAATTGCCAGTGTCGAGTGGTTAATCAGTACGTTCAGCTGCCATGTTTCATCCCCAAGCATAATAACGATACCGGGATGGACTCATAAAGGCTAACAACATAAGCAGACACGCGAGCATCATGACGACAATAGGTTCTTCCCGAGGCTGGTGGAACCGTTTATACTACTTGATCCTGTCAATACCCGGCAGAGACTTGGGTCCACGAGTGATACCTGCCCCTCCGACCTCCCTCACCCCTCAACTGGCACCCCCTACCTCCCTACACCCCTCATCTGGCACCCCCTACCTCCCTACACCCCTCATTGGGTCCACGAGTGATACCTGCCCCTCCGACCTCCCTCACCCCTCAACTGGCACCTCCGACCTCCCTACACCCCTCATTGGGTCCACGAGTGATACCTGCCCCTCCGACCTCCCTCACCCCTCAACTGGCACCCCCTACCTCCATACACCCCTCATCTGGCACATCCGACCTCCCTCACCCCTCATATCTCCTTCACCACCTCCCCCAGCACCTCCTACCTCCCTCAGACCCCCCCCCCCCCAGCTGGGCCGCCCTAGATGGCCAACAATACGGTACTCACGCTCGCTAAGAACGGAAAGGCCGCCTCACTTAATAGCCCGGCCATTTTTGTGGATTTAAGAGTGAACTGCAGAAGCTTTTGGGGAACATTAATGATGTGTCTCTGAGCCGATGGACACGATACTTATAGACGAGAGGAGCCTGCCACCCGGGGCCAGCCCTTACCGTGAACTGTGCGAGGTGTGACCATCCCTCATCACACTGGTCCAGCCCCTCACTACACTGGTCCAGCTCCTCACTACACTGGTCCAGCCCCTCACTACACTGGTCCAGCCCCTCACTACACTGGTCCAGCCCCTCACTACACTGGTCCAGCCCCTCACTACACTGGTCCAGCCCCTCACTACACTGGTCCAGCCCCTCACTACACTGGTCCAGCCCCTCACTACACTGGTCCATAACCTTTCATTTGGATTAATAAATAACCACAACGGCAACAGCGGCTCTTACGTTTACAATACTGATCACGGATACTGATGAAACCCAAGAGAGATCGTTCTTGTGGCAATGTACATGATAAATGGCCTCTCTCTCTCTCTCTCTCTCTCTCTCTCTCTCTCTCTCTCTCATAAACCTGACAGAACACCACCTCCGCTACACCTGTGCGTCGTGCGGCCGTCAACATCAAAGGGTGCAGACACAACAGGTACATCCCACCTGTCTCTACACTTACAGGTAAAGAGAGCGGCGGCACTCACCCCTGTAGTTCTGGTCTTCAACGTGGGCGGAGATTATAGAACTATTTCTTCCTTGTACAATAAAAAATAAACTTTAAACAGGAAAACACTAATAAAAAAATTCCTCAGCAAAATAAAAACTTAAAAAAAAATCCACTTAAACAGGTAAAAAAAAAAAGAACGCGGAAAATACTTTAGAAAAATTATAAATACCTTTTGAACGAAGTAAAACAAAAACAATTATTACACAGGAAAAAACAAACTGAGAGGGGAAGTCAGTTGTTTCTTGAATGAACAACAAAGGAAAACACTTAATTACCTCTCACCCACTTGGGGATCAAATACATCTTGACGCCATTGAGACATTAAACGATTCACGTACATTGTATTTACGCCAAGTTAAATGACTCAGAGCAATAAATTCACCAGACTGAAAAGAAGAAATAACTCTACCTTCATTATTAACGTCCCCACCCCTCTACAACTGGTCGTGGGGTGGGAACACACACACACACACACACACACACAGGATCGGAGTCTTTCGTACATCTACCAAGGGGATGTGTGGATCATTATTTCGTCACTGTTGCTTTTAACACCGTATACGTGTGTGTGTGTGTGTGGGGTGTGTCTGTGTGTGTGTGGGGTGTGTCTGTGTGGGGTGTGTGTGTGTGGTGTGTGTGTGTGGTGTGTGTGTGTGTGTGTGTGTGTCATCAAGACCTCAAAACACCAATACTGTTGCAGGAAGAGACTCACCTGACACAGACAAACACCACCTGGACCTCCAAACACCGTACAGCTTCCATTTACCTGTAGAACAAAAAAAAATACAATTAGTAACCTAGAAAAATTAATAACAGGTTAAATACAATTATACCTGTGACACACAACACACAAACAGAACATACACACACACACACTTACACTCACATACACGTACATACATACAAACATACATATAATATATCCAGTTAAAAAGAACCAATCACATGAGCTTCCATCTATGACGTCACTTATGCAGAAATATATACGCAGGTGGATGATGATGATGATAATGATGAGAGTGTGTGTGGGGGGGGGGGGGGTACGTATGAGGGAAGGAGGGTGTTTATGATGGAGGTGGAAGACAACTATCGGCCAATGAGGAAGAGGAGGAAGAGCAGAAAGAGGAGAACAAGAGGAAGAGAAGAAGAAGAAGCGGTTCAAGGGTCCAGAATCCATGGTCCAAGGATCCATGGTCCAAAGATCCAAGGCCCAAGGTCCAGGGTCCAAGGTCAAGGGTCCAAGGTCAAGGGTCCAGGGTCCAAGGTCCAAGGTCAAGGGTCCAGGGTCCAAGGTCTTCCACCAACGTCTCCAGCCCTCAAGACTTACGCCCCTCGACGGGTATTGTATTAAGTATTTCCGGTGAACACATTAATCCGCGTCACCCGTCTTGTGAGTCCCGCCGCCATGAATTGAATCTTAAAAAGCGCCAACCCCGAAAATGGTGTCGCTTCTTCCCTAGTCTGTGCACGCGCGTTTACTCTGATGGTTGAGTGCGTGTATGTGCGAGTAAGTGAGAGTAAACATTAATATTACCGGTTGGGTTTCGATATATAGTACAGGAGTTGGGGGGGGGGAAGGGGGGGGCCTTTTTTTTCAGTGGTCGGTCTGTCTGTCTGTCTGTCTCCTATATATGGCAACAAACTATATATTGTCAACAAACTAATATCACTTTCATTTATCACATCACAAACACACAAACTGTTAATCCCAGATGTACACCACAACACAGCTCTCTCTTCACCAACACCTGCGGCTACACCAACGATAATTTCCCTTTGTTTACACCTGTTAATTATGCTGAACACCTGTTGCTTTCCTTGGTGACGAGTGAAGCAGTAGTTATACCTTTATATAACACGTAACTTGTGTGAAATTATACATATGTTTATTTTTTTTATTATTAGTCAAATTGCGAACCACTGACAAACACACCGACAGATCGATCTTAAATGTATATGTTTCTATTGGCAGTATTAAGAAACGCCTGTGTTATCATCAGTGTTGGAATGAAAATAATAAAAACAAAAATTCAGTGTCTTCGGACTTTTGAATGACCCGGTACTAGCGCCATTACACTCTGTTATAGTGTACCTGGTGTGTTTTATCACCTGTGTGTGTGTTTGTTCCTGAGCCCATTTACTGACCTTTGTGTCATCTTGTGGCGCAACACTGAAGCCATTATGTAAAACTATGCAAATGTTGGGAGAGGAACTGCAGGAGCCAGACGCCCTCATATACCTCCTGCCACAAATCACGCCGTCGGTAGGTTGGTCACAGTCACAGCTCTTTCGTCGTCATCAGGTGTAGACAGGTAAGGAGGTAAGACTATCATCACGGTGTAAACAGGTAGACAGATAATGAAGTAAGACTGCCATCACGGTGTAGACAGGTAAGATCACTATCACGGTGTAGACAGGTAGACAGATAAGACTGCCATTACGGTGTAGACAGGTAAGATCATTATCACGGTGTAGACAGGTAAGATCATCATCACCAGGTAGACAGGTAAGACAGTCAACCAGGCATGGGACAGGTAAGTAATCTACTCACACACACTAAACAACAAAGAATTTTCACCTGTAAATGAGTTCGATTTTTCCTAATAAAAACAGAAACAAACTTTGTACTGTGAAATCTAACGCTTGGCTCTGTACCCACTGAGGAATCTAGTCAAAGGACCGATAAAGTTCCTCCTGTAACAGTCTGTAATAAGCTACAAAATTAATAACAAGAGGTCTAACATGAGTTCTGTCTTTTAGCAATCAATGTAAAGAAAAGGTGTTCGTGCGCCTTTAAGCACCTGTTGCAATTAACAGTTTGGTGCCATTAAAGAGAAGGGGGGGGGGGGGGGCTGGAACTAACTCAAGTGTGTATTGCAATTAACTGTTGGTTGCAATAACGATGCATTAGCCCACACCCATGAGTCTGTTGCAACCAGGAGGGAGACGTTGTAGTATAAACGAAAACTGTGTTCCAATCATCAGCAACTTGTTAAGAGCCAGAGAGATGTGTTGTAATCAAGGGTGTGTGTGTGTGTCGTAACCCGGGATGGTGGCCACGATCAGGAGGTACTGGAGGCCAACACAGGAGGTACTAGAGGCCATGATTAAGAGGTACTGGAGGCCACGATCAAGAGGTACTGGGAGGCCAACACAGGAGGTACTGGAGGCCACGATCAAGAGGTACTGGAGGTCACGATCAGGAGGTGCTGGAGGCCACGATCAGGAGATACTGGAGACCAACAGAGGAGGTACTGGAGGCCATGATATAGAGGTATTGGAGGCCACGATCAGGAGGTAGTGGAGGCCAACACACGAGTTACCTGTAGGGCCTGAACGGTGTTGCAAGCAGGCCAGGTGTACAGCTCATCTGGGATTCCTTACAAGAGTAATTATTAGCGTGTCACTTAATTACAGGTGATTAATAGACTCATTACCTACCTCGGTGACGTAACCAGGGAGGCACGCGACTCTCTCTCTCTCTCTCTCTCTCTCTCTCTCTCTAAAACACGCACACACACATACACCAAGAGGTACACTAACACGCCATAATATTTACCTACATCGCAGTAATTAATTCAGGTAAGTTAATGGTGATTGACGCCTTAAACTGTCCTTTACATTATCAAAACATTCTTCCGTCGACGGCTGTGTTATCATCAAGACGGCTGTGACGGCTGTGTTATCATCATGACGGCTGTGACGGCTGTGTTATCATCATGACGGCTGTGACGGCTGTGTTATCATCAAGACGGCTGTGACGGCTGTGTTATCATTGTACTCAAAGGGTTAAGACATGATAATCAAAGTGATAGTTCTTCGTAATAAAGGGTATCAATTCCTCCTAATCATCATCACCAACACCACCACTACCCTCACTACAACCATCACTACCACCTTAACATCACCACACTCATCACAAACGTTCATTACCCCTCTTTAAGCCTTTCCTCTCGTCACCTAGGCTTAGACCCCCTTAACTCACCTGAGGCACACCCCCCCCCTCCCAACTCACCTAACATATACCTTCGTCAGCGACTTCTGTGTCCAGCATGGTCACGACGGATGGCCCACGCGTGCCAGGTATCTTAATGGCATAATTAACGCATGCCACCTGATTTATGCAAGTAGTGGCTATATCTCGTCGACCACCACGCTGTATTGTAATCTATTCTATATAAAAAAAAAAATTATTTCCCTGAGTGAAAATCCAATCGGTATATACGTAAACCCTTTTGGTGTATACTGAATCTATTTGGTGTAAACTCAACTCCTCTGGTGTATTATTCGACCCATATGGTGTAAACTCAACTCCTCTGATGTATTATTCGACCCATATGGTGTAAAAAAAAAATTACATGTCTTTTAAAATCCTCCAGTATATTATAACCTCAATATATCTCATTAAATAATAACTACCCTAATATATATCTTCCACTTAATACCACAATAAGAAAATAGCCCCCGGAATATTATTAAAAATAGATCTACGAGTATTTAATTAAAATAATAGCCCGTCCACTCCCCTCCTTTCCTTAAACTAGCTGTAGAGGTTAACCTACTCCCCACCTACACCTTCCCCCACCTCCCCAACACGAAAGAATCACCCACCCTCCCCACCTCAGCTCCCCAAAGCGCAACACGAAAGAAACAAACACCTCCCCCCCCTCCCTTCCCCACCAATACGAAACAAACACCTCCCCCCTCTCCCTTCCCCACCAATACGAAACAAACACCTCCCCCCTCCCTTCCCCATCAATACGAAACAAACACCTCCCCCCTCCCTTCCCCACCAATACAAAACAAACACCTCCCCCCTCCCTTCCCCACCAATACAAAACAAACACCTCCCCCCTCCCTTCCCCACCAATACAAAACAAACACCCCTCACCTCCCCACCTCTGCTCCCCAACACAAAACAAACAAACAAACAAAAACATCTCTCCACCTAACTCACTTATCCAGGTATGCGCCAACGTACCTGGGAGTTGATATAAGAATGCTATAAAGGCATTAGTGCGTCCGATGCCTCCAACAAGAGCAATTTGTTAGGTCGGTAATGAAGATTTTTATGCCTCACTAAAAACTGCCGCTCGGTTTCCTTCTTTGAGACAGGTGAGAGAGAGAGAGAGAGAGAGAGAGAGAGAGAGAGAGAGAGAGAGAGAGAGAGAGAGAGAGAGAGAGTAAGACAGAGATGGTGAGACAGACGGTGAGACAGTAAGACAGAGACGGTAAGAGTGAGAGAGACAGTGAGAGAGAGAGAAGTGTACCGTAGTTCACATTCCTCAGCTTTTATGGCGGAATTTTGGTAGGGGGAGGGGGAGAGAGGGAGGGGGAGAGAGGGAGGGGAGGGGGGAGAGAAGGAGGGGAGGGGGCCCTTTAGAAGTCCCGCTGGAATGTTTGTTTAGATTCATGCTGTATCGTAGTTGGGGTAAGTATCGTAGTTAATATTAAGTAAGTATCGTGGTTGGGGTAGGTAGGTACCCTGGTTCGGGCAAGTATTGTCATGGGTAGGTATTGTTGTGGGCCAGGTATCGTCAAGGACAGTTATCGTGGTTGGGCAAGTATTGGCATAAGCAAGTATCAAGGATGGTTTAAGTATCGTCGTTGGGATAGATAGGTATCGTAAGTATAGTAGTTAGGTATTGTGGTTGGGGCAGGTATCGTCATGGGAAGGTACCGTAGTTGGGGGTAGGTATCGTTGGCTCGGGACAGGTAAGGAAGATATCGCATTGGGGGAAAATATCGTCGTTTAGGAAGACATAGTGAATGAGAGGTGTACCGTGAGCAGGTGTACCGTGAGCAGGTGTACCGTGAGCAGATGTAGGCAGTGTACAGGTGTACTGTGAGCAGGTGTACCGTGAGCAGGTGTAGGCAGTGTACAGGTATTGCAGTAGCCACACCTGCCATACCTGTCAAGTGTCGTCACAGACTCTACGTCGCTGTGGCCAGGAGATGCTCGGCTATCGCATTACTATGTTAAGATATCAAGATAGCTAGATATTGCCTTGGCCACATATCACTGTGGCCAGGTATCACTGTCAGCCAAATATTATATATGGCCATGTGTCACTATTGGTCAAATATCACTGTGGCCAGGTGTCACTGTTGGTCAGGTATCACTGTTGGCCAAATATCATTATGGCCAGGTGTCACAGGTAAAAACTAAAAACAGTTCTTAGTCTCATGAGCAAGTAAGAAGATGACCACCACTGCTCCACCTCCCTATACAACATACCCAGCAACACTCGTGATCAAGTCCTCATCAACACACGGGGAACAACAATAACAACACCTGCCTAAACACATCTTTTCTCCCCCTCCCTCCCCCCCCACTTACACCTCCCCCTTCCCCCACCTCCTTCCCCTCCTACACCTCCCCAAAGAAGAGTGATTATTAAGCTACACCCGTTCAAAAACCCCTCCAAGGTAATAATTTTAATTTATGATATCGCCTCTCTCTCTCTCTCTCTCTCTCTCAGGTGTAACAGAGAAGGTCGGGGGGGGGGGGGGGGGGGAGAGGTGAACAATAACAAAACGCTTGGTCATTATCCTAACATAAATTTCAGACTCGGGGCAAACGGCAAAACGAATATTTCCAAATCTATCATTACGAGTGTACTTATTGTGCCTTCCTATAATCGAGGGAATTGTTAATTATATAGCCGGGAAGCGATAGATCATAGGCAAGTGTAGTGAAGATGTGTGTCACTGATGCGCCTGAATTATCACAGAGACCAATTGTGAGTTATTTCTCTTTTATAAAATGTGGGAAGTTCGGGAGAGAGAGAGAGAGAGAGAGAGAGAGAGAGAGAGAGAGAGAGAGAGAGAGAGAGAGAGAGAGAGAGAGAGAGAGAGAGTATCAGGGGAAAGAAAAAATAAAACACACAAGAGAAAAAATAGAAATAGAACTGAAAAAAAAAACGAAGGAGAGGAAGAAGGAAGGGGCAGAGGGAGGAAAGGAAGGAGAGAAGAAGCAGAACAGAAGGAGGAGGAAAAGAGAAGAAAGAGAAGGAGGGAAGAGAGAGGAAAAAGAGGAGAGAGGGAGGGATGATTTAACGTCTTAGGATGAAAGGTGAGCGGAAATCACCTTTTACAACCCCCCCTTACCCCCCCTCCACCCCTCCCAACACCCCTCCCAACACCCCTCCCCCACCACCCAGGACCCGACAAGCACCAACAATATATACACTGCCAGCTTATTTCCCCATTATCTAGGTATTAATGATACGGGGCCGCGTGACTCTGATGATGAACCTAAGTATTTAATCCACAATTACGAGGGAAAAAACCCGACAAATGGGACGGGGAGGGGCGGGGTGGGGAGGGGAGGGGCGGGGTGGGGAGGGGCGGGGTGGGGAGGGGCAAGGGTGGGGAGGGGCAAGGGTGGGGAGGGTGGGGAGGGGCAGGGGAGGGGAGGGTGGGGAGGGGCAGGGGTGGGGAGGGGCAGAGATGGTAGGGGCGGGTCGAGGAATTTTTTAGGGTGTGTTAGGGTGCGTGGGAGAGGTAGAGGGAAGATAATAATAATAATAATAATAATAATAATAATAATAATAATAATAATAATAATAACACGTACAGTGAAAGTCAGTGTTATAGTTCACAGCCTATCATGGTCACCCTCGACAACCTATCATGGTCACCCTCCACAACCTACCATGGTCACCCTCCACAACCTACCATGGTCACCCTCCACAACCTGCCATGGTCACCCTCCACAACCTACCATGGTCACCCTCCACAATCTACCATGGTCACCCTCCACAACCTACCATGGTCACCCTCCACAACCTGCCATGGTCACCCTCCACAACCTACCATGGTCACCCTCCACAATCTACCATGGTCACCCTCCACAACCTACCATGGTCACCCTCCACAACCTACCATGGTCACCCTCCACAACCTACCATGGTCACCCTCCACAACCTACCATGGTCACCCACCACAACCTACCATGGTCACCCTCCACAACCTACCATGGTCACCCTCCACAACCTGCCATGGTCACCCTCCACAACCTACCATGGTCACCCTCCACAATCTACCATGGTCACCCTCCACAACCTACCATGGTCACCCTCCACAACCTACCATGGTCACCCTCCACAACCTACCATGGTCACCCTCCACAACCTACCATGGTCACCCCCCACAACCTACCATGGTCACCCTCCACAACCTACCATGGTCACCCTCCACAACCTGCCATGGTCACCCTCCACAACCTACCATGGTCACCCTCCACAATCTACCATGGTCACCCTCCACAACCTACCATGGTCACCCTCCACAACACTAGAGTCAGACCAATTCTCAACGGAAGTCATCTATCATAATTCCTAAAAATGATTGATCTTTGCCGTTTCTTGCCTTCTCTATTTTTCGTCTTTGTTCTTTCTCTTTCTGTCTGTCTGTCTGTATGTCTGTGTGTCTGTCTGTCTGTCTGTGCAGCAATTCGTCTTCCTCCTCTTCACATTGTTATTTTTTTTTGGGGGGGGAGGCGAATTTTTTTTTTTCCCCACAGCGAGATCCATCTTTATTACAGGTAAGTTCACCTATTATTTATATCTCTCTTTGTCTGTCTGTATTTCTGTCTGTCTGTCTGCCTGTCTCTATTCCTCTCTTTATGCCTGTCTGTCTGTCTCCTCTCCCCATCTCCGACTAATAAAGGAGAACAGAAAAAACAACAATAATAAACAAAAAACACAATAAATAACGAGGAGAGAAGGAGGGAGGAGAAAGAAAGGAAGAGATAAGAACATTAAAAAAAAGAGATAAAGGAGGAGAATAAGAAGGAAGGAGGAGGAGAAAAAGAAGGAAGGAGGAGGAGAGAACGAGAAAAAGAATATGCTAAAAGTCTCATTTACACACAGAAATATACTTATGAAGCGGGAGTCATGGTGTAAATGGTAGGGTGCAAGATGGGTAATAACGGTGCATTTTAGTTCAGTACATGACAACAAGAAGCAGTCCAGTGTGTAGGAGGGTGCGTCTCTCCGTCTTATACCTCTCATCTGTAACTAACCTCTGTCTGTCTGTCTCTCCCGTCTATATATCTCCCTCCAAATCTCTCTCAC
Source organism: Homarus gammarus (assembly GCA_958450375.1). NCBI lineage: Eukaryota > Metazoa > Arthropoda > Malacostraca > Decapoda > Nephropidae > Homarus > Homarus gammarus. The sequence goes on along the minus strand of CAUDMG010001356.1, from coordinate 1,509,686 downwards.
CAAACAACACATTACATTAACCACAGATCCACATTCAACCAAAATGGATGGTAGGATTTTATTTTTCCCAGGACAATTTTAAGGTTTCCTGGGAATTACACCATAAAGCTAAATGACAAAGATTCACCTATAAAAAAAAAATATATATATATATTGGCGCCGATCGCAGCACCCACATCTGAACAGCACAAACCCTTTCCCCTAGTGGTGATGTAGTGTTGGGTAACCACAGGGTGTGTTTGAGAGACGCCAAGGTTGATAAATTTTCAGGTATAAAGTCTTCATCTTTTAAGGTTTAAACTGTTACTTCCCATCGTGTATTATGAGGGAGGGAAGGTTTGAGAGAACTCCTTTCTGTAGCCAAAAAAATAAAAAACACAGACAGACACAAACAAACAGACAGACAGACAGACAGACACACGTAATCACTTTGGGTGGGAAAGAACAAGCAGCAGTAAGGGGGGGGGTAGGGAGAGGGGTAGGAGTGGTAGGGAGGGGAGTAAGGGGTAGGGAGAAGGGGGGTAGGGAGGGGAGTAAGGGGTAGGGAGAAGGGGGGTAAGGGGTAGGGAGGGGAGTAAGGGGTAGGGAGGGGAGTAAGGGGTAGGGAGGGGAGTAAGGGGTAGAGAGGAGGGGGGTAGAGAGAGGGGGTGACTTGTGCGAAGAAAAACAAATAAAATAAATTGGTCTTGTGTAGAAAATAAAAACTTAAGGTAAAAAAAAAAAATTGTGTGTTTAATTTCTATATAGGAACGAAGGGTCACACACACACACACACACACACACACACACACACACACTGTTTACACGAATAAACGAACAAACAGGCAAACACGTGGAGACCGTCTTCCCCAAATTATACTCTTTATCATACATGCAAAGTGCACACTCAAGGGGGAAGTGGTCGACAGCGAGTTACTGTACGCTTTCCCCTGCGCGTGTGTGTGTGTGTGTGTGTGTGTGAAGGAAAGAGAAAAAGAGAGGGAGAGACAAGAGAAAGAGAGAGAAGGAAGACAAAGAAGAATGAATCTGCTTGAAGAAAAGGGGGAGGGAAGGAGGGAGGGGAGGGAAAGAGGGAAGGAGGGAAAGAGGGAAGGAGGGAGGGGAGGGAAGGAGGGAGGAGAGGGGAAGGAGGGAGGAGAGGGAGGGAGGGAGGGAGGGAGGGAGGGAGGGAGGGATCTAGTTAGGAAGGTTGGATAAGGAGGAGAAGGGGAGGAGGGGTTGTAGACAAGGTGGGGGGGGGAGGGATGAAAGGGAAGGGGGAGAGGAAGGATAGGTAAGGTAGAGAGGGAAGGGGGTGAGAGGGGGGGTGTAGACAAGCCCACTCACTAATTCACAGGTAATGGAGAGTCATTCGTTCTGCAGGGCATTAATTAATCGTAGCGAATCGAGATCTACGTCTTCATTTAGTCCAGGGCCGAGAGCTTCATTTGAATAGGGGGTGGGGAGGGGGGAGGGTTCAGGTGGACCGGCCGTGTTTAGAAGAACGGACGGTGGGTGGTGATGATATGAAGCAATAGAGAGAGAGAGAGAGAGAGAGAGAGAGAGAGAGAGAGAGAGAGAGAGAGAGATAATGACCATCATCAGCGCCGACAACATTTATCACCAGCTCCTCCACCACGTCACCGTACTCCAGTCCAGCTACTTAGGTAACACAGATGGTCAAGTAACCCATTCAGCCAGGTAACACAGCTGGCCAGGTAACGCAGATGGTCAAGTAACGCATCCAGTTAGGTAACACAGCTGGCCAGGTAACGCAGATGGTCAAGTTACGCATTCAGTCAGGTAACACGGCCAGCCAGGTAACGCAGATGATCAAGTAACCCATCCAACCAGGTAACACAGCTGGCCAGGTAACGCAGATGGTCAAGTAACGCATCCAGTTAGGTAACACAGCTGGCCAGGTAACGCAGATGGTCAAGTAACGCATCCAGTTAGGTAACACAGCTGGCCAGGTAACGCAGATGGTCAAGTAACGCATCCAGTTAGGGAACACAGCTGGCCAGGTAACGCAGATGGTCAAGTTACGCATCCAGTCAGGTAACACGACCAGCCAGGTAACGCAGATGGTCAAGTTACGCATCCAGCCAGGTAACACGGCCAGCCAGGTAACACGGCTTTATAGGAGTGTGGCCATCAACATATCATGGGTGCATATCGAAACGAAAATTGCTGCTGGTAACGACGTTCACCTTGTGCCAGTCATTAGTTAAGAGGTGTGGCCCTGAGGTGCTAACTGAGTAATGAGTCAGTGGGTTATGTGCCTGGACCACTGTGGATGATGGCCACTGTGGATGATGGCCACTGTGGATGATGGCCACTGTTGAGGTGTGAGAGAGAGACAACGATACCGACAATTTGCAGGGGAAATGTACACACAAAACGGCCAAACATTTCCCCTAAATTATCCCTAAATCGTCAGTATTTTGCGTGAGCCATTACAGGAAGCGGAAAGATGATGAGGGCGAAAGTTTTTATCCCCTCCGGAGCATCGTTAAACACACACACACACACACACACTCACGAGCCACTTTCAAACAGTATCTACCTGAGAGAGAGAGAGAGAGAGAGAGAGAGAGAGAGAGAGAGAGAGAGAGCAAAACGAGTTATCACAATAATCGTCTCTCCCGTAAATCCAGACATTTCTCTCATCCTGTATCCGGGTCATGAACACGTACCATACTTCACCGATACGTGTGTCATTATTCTCCTCGTCCACCTGAGCTTAACAGTGTAAATCATTAGCAGTGCACCTGAGTTTTACAAGGCGGTTTTTTTTCTATATCAATAAAGACATAAAAAACACCGTAATACGCTCTGGTTTTATCATTAAACCAGAAAAAATCATCGTAATTGTGGTATATTTTAATACTAAAACCATAGAAACCTTCTTCGACCCTGTTTTCACCCTTAAGTACGATGGTTTAATCTTCTGAGGACGATGGTTTACAGTCTCGTTCTCATGGGGTTAAAACACCATCCTTCAAAAGTTAAACCATTATCCCTGAGTAATTACATCATCAACCTAAAGGTTTAAAAACAAAATACCTGTGTTTCTAAACCACTTTTCTCACACGGTTAAAACTAAAACAGACTGTCAAGGGGGTTTGCTGATACACGCCCACACTAATGACCTTGCACTAATACACGCCCACACTACTAGTCTTTGGCCAGTGCACGCCCACACTAATGACCTTGCACTAATACACGCCCACACTACTAGTCTTTGGCCAGTGCACGCCCACACTAATGACCTTGCACTAATACACGCCCACACTACTAGTCTTTGGCCAGTACACGCCCACGCTAATGACCTTGCACTGATACACGCCCACACTACTAGTCTTTGGCCAGTGCACGCCCACGCTAATGACCTTGCACTAATACACGCCCACACTACTAGTCTTTGGCCAGTGCACGCCCGCACTAATGACCTTGCACTAATACACGCCCACACTACTAGTCTTTGGCCAGTGCACGCCCACGCTAATGACCTTGCACCACAACTACTTCACGACACCCCCCCTCCAAAAGCACAACCACCACACCAGACTAATTTACAGCAGGTATACACGCCCCCTTATGAGCAACCACACTTGTACTTACCTTACTGTACACCTGTCTTACTGTACACCTACCTTACTGTACACCTGCCTTACTGTACACCTGCCTTACTGTACACCTGCCTTACTGTACACCTGTCTTACTGTACACCTGTCTTACTGTACATCTGTCTTACTGTACACCTGCCTTACTGTACACCTGCCTTACTGTACACCTGCCTTACTGTACACCTACCTTACTGTACACCTGTCTTACTGTCTACCTCCCTTACTGTACACCTGCCTTACTGTACACCTGCCTTACTGTACACCTGCCTTACTGTACACCTGCCTTTTACTGTACACCTGCCTTACTGTACACCTGCCTTACTGTACACCTGCCTTACTGTACACCTGCCTTTTACTGTACACCTGCCTTACTGTACACCTCCCTTACTGTACACCTGCCTTACTGTACACCTGTCTTACTGTACACCTGCCTTACTGTACACCTGCCTTACTGTCTACCTCCCTTACTGTACACCTGCCTTACTGTACACCTGTCTTACTGTACACCTGCCTTACTGTACACCTGCCTTACTGTACACCTCCCTTACTGTACACCTGTCTTACTGTACACCTGCCTTACTGTACACCTGCCTTACTGTCTACCTCCCTTACTGTACACCTGCCTTACTGTACACCTGTCTTACTGTACACCTGCCTTACTGTACATCTGCCTTACTCTACCCTTTAAGAAATACTGTAGACAATAAAGTAAATCTATATATACTATTTCATTGTTACGTGATATCCGCTATGCGTGACACACACACACACACACACACACACACACACACAGCGGGGTAACGGGAAGAAGTAGAGGTTTTGGCGTAGCGGCAAACCGAAGTGAATGAAATCATTTATCAAGTCTCAGGAGAAGAACTACAACAAAAAGAGTAAATGATAAGACGTGGTGATGATGATGGAGGAAAAGAGAGGGTTTGGGAAGAGGAAGAGGGAGAAGAGGAGGACGGCTGACTGTCTTAGTTAAACACCACAATGTCTGTAAGTTTGTGTGTATGTGTGTGTGTGTGTGTATGGAGACACTAAACGGTACACGAGCTCCAATACTCTCAATAGATCCCATCATATTCTCCCCCTAACTCGAGACACTCAAGCGCATATAAATGACAAACTTCCATCCAGACGCGGAAGTTGGCGACCACAATTGACTCTAAAACTGTACTGAGACACTTGCAGACAATACCTTCTCACGTCCCTTGGCTAAAGTTAATCTAATTCACCTTTAACTAGTAACCAACCCACCTGGCTAGTTTCACCACCGGCAGATCACTAATTTCCTCGATGTTTCAGGAAAGGTGAACATCTTCCGTGTCTGAGATGTAACCTTTAATTTAAACCCCACTTTCACCAATACTTAATTACATCTTCACAAGTACAGTACAGGTAAGTTCAGGTGTTTTAGTGGCTGTCAGGTAATTAATTCAACCTTGACACTTAATTGACTCTCTTTTCGGAATTAAATAACTTCTTCCTATACTAAAGTCAAAACCCGCGAGACGTTTTATTAAGGTCAATATTTTTATACATACAAAGTTATAGGCGGTGTTAACTATGTGGACTTACAAAAAAAAACTACATTTCTATATATTTCTTCAATTTCTATAAGTTTAGATCTATGTGAAATCAGATATGACTTTAAACTCTACTTTCATGATCATAAACCTCCCCAAATTCCCTATATAACCTTAAAATGCAAAAATAACATACAAATTACCTGTCATGCCAATAATTACACTATCACGCAATTTACCTGCCATGCAAGATACCTAATTACCAAAGCTTTTCTTACGTGGGAGATCGTCAACCTCAACAAAATCAAAGCTATCACCTAACAGTGTGACGGTGAGCAAGTGTTACCATGGATCATACCTTCACCTGAGCTGCTCCTTACCTGTGTGTACTAATGGATGAAAATAACACCGGGAAGAACAGGTATATAGGTTCTTGAGTCATTTAATGGGGAGGAGGACAAGTATTTGAACAGCTAGTTACATCTCAAGAGTTACACACACACACACACACACACACTACCTCGTCTTCTACCACCACAACCACCGTACCTCACTCGGTCCACCGCGGCTCACGCTTCAATTCGGCGTGTAATGGTGGCCGGAGGAGCCCCACGTGACGGTCGCTATAACACAATTACAACCATTACCAATTGCTATTCTGGCGGGGCAATTGCTTTCTAAACCGTGTGAAATAATTTGGCTCCAACACCGACCATTGTTTCCGCTCTGATTTACGACTTCCTGAGTAAATTTGACAGTCGATGATACTTAAGTGAGATACCGTTGACTTCTGAAGCGGTATAAAACCTTCTGTCCAACACAACACCTGTAAATATGAGCACGGCAGGTAGACATACAGACAGACACACACACACACACACGGAGGAGCAACCACACACACACACACACACACACACACACACACACGGCACTAAACTAACACTTTCTGGAAATAACATAAAAGAAAAAAAAATGACCTACAATCAGAAGGTGTAAAGGTAAAATAGAAAAAAAGTGATAATTTTCTGGGCATAATTTCACATCAGTTGTTGCACACGTAGGATCAATTCTTTACACATGTGGACTAACACCACTCAAGGGGTCACGGCACACACACACACACACACACACACACACACACACACACACACACTTGCAATTACATTTAACTGCTGTAAAATTACGAACCTCATAAGCCGAGTCATCGAGCATTTGAAGAGAGAGAGAGAGAGAGAGAGAGAGAGAGAGAGAGAGAGAGAGAGAGAAGGTAAGACGAAGAATAGTGAACACCTGTAACCATAGAAAGATAAACGAGTCCATATGATTACAACCCGAGGCCACAATACCTCACACCTGGTAGAGAGAGAGAGAAGGTCCTACCTGGTGGAGTAATTAGCAGGAGCTCAGGTGAATATAGAGTGTAGGTTTTTCGTGGATAATTAATTAACTAGTTGGGGTCGTAATGCCCAGGTGCGGCATATAATGAAGATGCATCGGTATTGATTGAGGGTCGTAGGCTGGCTGGGTCGTGTTAATGGCGGCCGCGATGATAAGGAATGATACCTTGGATCGGTAATGATACGAGGAAATGAAGTGGTATGTATGTTGGTCAGTTGCTCACCTGTCGCGGAGGGGGGGATGGGAGGGTCCAGGAAGGTGTTATGTGTGTCCCCTTCCCTCTCTCTCTCTCTCTCTCACACAGGATAAAAAAACACAGTATTTTTATCAACATTGCTCCCCTAACACGACCTCTTAACACCGAGACAATGTTATATATTCGACCACGTCCCCTGTTAGTGCTACCCTCTCTGTTCTCACACCACCAGATAACCCGACCCAAGTTTTCCTAGTATTCAGTGGAGCAGTAATGACGGTAGTTACAACATCACCGATACTTGAGGGTAAAATAAGCGACACTTTCTCCTAACATACGGTATAACTTATGAAGCAATACAATCCGGTTTATGGAGCAATAAATCCAGAGTTTACATTCACACCGGCCGTTGTCACACCCTGATGAACCACATTTAAGATAGTTAAGCGAGTCGAGAAGTGTCATTCGTTTACACACTCTGAGGGGAGAAATAATATAAATATGACACGACTGCTTGGGGGAATTGTTGTTAGGAATGACGATAGCGCTTTACGCCCCCTCGTTGTGTGAAGGTATATCGTTAACTCCGATTATTTTAAACGAGCTTCTCCACCGTCGACTGATGCGCGATAATGGTAACTTTGTTTTCTCGTAAACAAGGCGACGAGTGTTGGCTTGGGAGACCAAGGGTGGCGTTTCCTCCCGGCGCGACACACTTATTACTGGACGTACACAGAAATTTTAGGGTGTCTGTCTGTCTGTCTGTCTCCGTCTGTGTTTCCTGTCCTCGTAAAGAAGGAACCAGGAAATATTGCTTTGCTTTTATACCCTGTAACTATTATCATTGATAAATAATAATTCTCTTATATTTTTTCCAACAGATGCTGACACAATGAATCCTTTCTACTGCGCACAGCTGAAGAAGACGATACTCAGGTACACACACACAGGTGATGCTAGTGACCTCGTGTACGCTATCTACCGTACGTGCCTATCTACCGTACGTGTCTATCTACCGTACGTGTCTATCTACCGTACGTGTCTATCTACCGTACGTGAGACCCTACAGCACCGTCAGCTATGGGAAGTCAAGGAGTTAGGGGACCTCTGGCGCGTGTAAAGGGGGATGACAGTGGCGATACCTGAAGGCGTTTTTGTGTCACTTACAGTTCGAAATCTCTTATACCCGTACCTGTAATGACTCCTGTACCTGTAATGACTCCTGTACCTGTAATAACTCCTGTACCTGTAATAACACCTGTACCTGTAATAACACCTGTACCTGTAATAACACCTGTACCTGTATATTGGACCTGAAATAATAAATGTCAAATATTTTCGCCCAAGAGACACCGACGGAAATACTAAGACAGGCAACCTTGTGGTGGCTGTGTAGGGAGGGAGGGAGGGAGGGATAGGTAGGGAGGGATAGGTAGGGAGGGAGGTGAGGAGGTAAGGTGAGGATGTCAAGTGCCTGCTGGAGGTATTTCCCGGTCATGTTATCATCACGCTGCCTCTGTCTCCCCCAAAACAAATCACCTGCGCTTAAGGTAACATTCGGGGCTGATGATCACTAGGTAGAGTCCAGACACCCGCGGCCGACCCGTAACTAAACACATAGTGGTTTTCTGAGGCTGACACGGCGTACGGGGAGGGGGGGGGGCTGGGGGTAGGGGGGATGGGGGTAGGTGGCAGGGGGTAGGGAGGCAGGGGTATGGAGGCAAGGGGAGAGAGGGAGGAAGACAGGGGGGGGGGAGGTGGAAGAGGGATGGGAAAGGAGGCAGGGGGAAAGGGAAGGGAGTGACGTTTTCAGTTACCTATCCCTCCTAATGTGACATCTATCAACTATCCCTCAAGTGTGACATCTAGTAACTACCTGAACTAGTATGTCACCCTCTTCAAAACGTGACATCACCCTGATTACCGTGACGTCAGCAGGTAGTTAGCCCACCAACCGTGATAACCTTCTAAATCTCGTCTTTCCAGGTATGTCCTCCGGTTAATTAATATTCCAGGTGTGTAGTGAAGACCTAATCACCTCTCCCACCTGCAGTAATCAACACTAGTTATTGTGTGTGTTGACAGTAACTGCTGGTTATTACATTCCAGATTGCCTGAATAGCCTAAATTATGGGGTAAATAAACCATTGAGGGAGTTGTGGTAAATGAAGGAAAAAGAACAGAAAATAACTCGGAAGGTTTTGGGGGGGTTTTCCCGCGAAATCTACCTTGAATTATTTTGTTGAGTAATGCATTCTCAGCTAAGCCCCCTCCCCCCCCCCCCTCCCTAGTTAAGCCTATTTCACCTGAAGATTAATCATTAACCTAATTAAACCTAACCTAACCTAACCTAACCTATCCTAACCCCCCCCCCAAGTAGCGCTAATGTACTTTGACCATGCGTTAAAAAAAATCATCTGAGGGGGGTCAATCTTCATGTGATCTTAATGTTTTTATTTATATTTTTTTTTAATAATTTGTAAGAGAGACAAGACGACATATTTCACCTGAGTTCTGACACACCTGACACCCCTTCATTATCCCTTAAGTTTGATTACCTTCTCAGTGTCGAGGGTGAATACAAAAAATAACAAAATTACAAAAAAAAAAAAAATAAAATTACAAAAAAAAATCACAAAATTACAAAAAAAAATAACAAAATAACAAAACTCCCCGGAAATACAAGTCATTAGTGGCATTATAGTGTGAGAATCATATTAACTCAAGCCTCACACTTGTACTCATTCACATTAACTTAGACGGGATAAAGACCGCATAGATTAAACTTACTGTACAAGGAAGAGCTGACAGGGGTGAGATGACAGGAGTGAGTTGACAGGAGTGAGTTGACAGGGGCGGGTTGACAGGGCTGCTTAACAGGAGGACGGGCTGACAGGGGGACGGGCTGACATGGACGAGCATATAACGACAGGACAGGTAAGTATGACGCAAAACGACTAACGAACAAAGAATGACACACACACACACACACACACACACACACCAGCCAAGGAAATAGGAGCCGATACAACCTGTGACGGTTCTTCTATTCCGCCACACAGGTGAAATCAGAAGTTGTGATCATCGAGCGTGTAAAGTGACTTCCCGTGTATAGGAGTGGTTAGGTTAGGTTAGGTAGACCGGCGTTATAATCACGGCGAGGCTTCCTGGTGACAAAAGTGGTGATTGAAGACAAGACTGATGTGATTTGTGGTCACATATCTCACAGGCGTCCATCACTGAGGCACCGACCGACCAACTGAATCCCGGCCGACCGATTCCCGACTGACCGACCCTCGGCATATAACACAAACACTCCAGCAGCAGCGACACTCACCCACACCGACTGTATCGAGCACAAGCCATCACTCTAACACAAAACACCGGCTACCAACACCGGCTACCAACACCGGCTAATTAGAGATAAAGAGCTGGAACCATATCCGGCCACCGAGGAGAGAGAGAGAGAGAGAGAGAGAGGAGGGGAGGAGGAGGGGGGGGAGAGGGAGGGAGAGAAAGGTATAGAGCTGCTCATGTTTCTCCAAATGTCAGCGTAAATGATAGACTATAAATAAACAACCCAATTACAGTTCTCTACGACACTTGTGAGTAGTTTGTTATGGGGAGGAGGGGAGGGAAGGGGAGGAGAGGTGAGGAGCGGAGGTTGAAATAACAGTCGAGAGAGAGAGAGAGAGAGAGAGAGAGAGAGAGAGAGAGAGAGAGAGAGAGAGGGGGGGGGGGGGTCAAGGCAGGTGTTATTAAGACCCTCCAACACTGATCATCACCATGTATCACTCTCGACACCTTGTTTACCTTTACACGTCACGAGGGACTGTTTTCATTATAATCACCTGTTGTTGTTTGTTACCTGAGTGATGAGTCCAGCGCCCCGTCCCTCCCCTCCCCTCTCCTCCCCTCCCCTCTCCTCCCCCTCTCTTCAACCTTACGTTAGTTTCAAGTCCGTCTTTTTATTCGTATTTTTGTTCTTCTTGTTCATGTTCTTCAAGTCAACACAAGTATTAACAGGTACAAATTAATCCCCCCTTTTCTCTTCATTTCTTTGTAAACATAAGACATAATGCTTATTGTCTATTTGTTTTGTCATTGTGAATTTCCATTAATCTCGTCTTTTTGTACCACCCACCTGTCTCCCACACCACCACCCACCTGTCAAACCCAGATTGACAGTCGCTGATTGAAAGAGGGACACGGGACGGGACACGGGGCGGGACGGGAATAGACAAGGGACGGGACAAGGGACGGGACGGGAAGCAGCTCCAAACCCCTGGGAAAGGACACGGTAATCTAGGCTTCGTCCCAGAGCCTGGATGTGGGGCTCAGTTATAGATACTTAAGGTGGGAAGAATACCTGTTATTCTTATTCAATAAAGTCGAGGTGGGCGGCCGGGGTGTGGGGAGGGGAGGGTGGCAGGGGGGGGGAGGGTGGAGGGGATGGAGCGAGGGAGGGGGAAGGTGAGGGATGGAGCATGGGGGGTACGGAGCATGGAGAGAGGGGAGGGGAGAGGAGAGGCACTTTATGGAGGTAAATGATAGACTTGAGCCATCAGACATCAGCACACCTCTCTCTCTTAGTTGACAAGCGGAGGGGATACGGGGGGGGTGGGGGGGTAGAATGGAAAGTGGATACACATGACTTCCGCAGGCTTTCGGGGGGTGGGGGGGGGGGAGGGACAGACGTTCATACAACTCATCGTCCCGAAGCTACACTTATCACCGTCACCTTTGCTGCTGAATCAAACACTATATCACTCTTCATCCGCCTTCATATCCGTCAATTACAATCCTCGTCTCTCCTCCTCCTCCTTAGACCTCTCACCATCACCTCACCTCTCCCTTCCCTCACCTCCCTCCCTCACCTCTCCCTCCCTCACCTCTCCCCCCCCTCCCTCACCTCCCTCCCTCACCTCTCCCTTCCCTCACCTCCCTCCCTCACCTCTCCCTCCCTCCCTCACCCCCCCCCCCCAGGACAGGCTTATCTTTACTATCTCTCAATCGTCACGGAGATAGTCTATCATGGTCTATCGTAGGATATAATAGTCTATCATGGTCTATCGTAGGATATAATAGTCTATCGTAGGGTATAATAGTCTATCATGGTCTATCGTAGGGTATAATAGTCTATCGTGGTCTATCGTAGGGTATAATAGTCTATCATGGTCTATCGTAGGGTATAATAGTCTATCGTGGTCTATCGTAGAATGACTTGATATGCGTAATTAAATTCGAGTTCCTCTCTCTCTCTCATCAAAAAGGTCGTTCCTGCCCTGCCCTGCCCTGCCCTGCCCTGCCCTGCCCTACCCTGCCCTGCCCTGCCCTGCCCTGCCCTGCCCTACCCTGCCCTGCCCTGCCCTGCCCTACCCTGCCCTGCCCTGCCCAGTCTAATCTAGTCCCTCAATAAGACTCCTTCCCAACTTGGTAAACAAATCTTGTGAGTAAAAAAAAAATAAAAATACAAAATTAAATTAAATAAAACATCGGAATTTCACAAACTTACGACAGCGACCAAGATGAGGTCCGGCGCCTCGGGAAAGAGAGAGAAGGTTAAACCACCAACTCGTGTCTCGCCTCCGTGTTAGTTTTAGGAAATTGGTGGACAATCCTACAAGACACACAGCATGACTCACGTTCTCTGGAACACTACTTGTGGCATCATAAAACCTCACGGCAGTGGGACGGAGTGGGGGAGGGAGAGAGGGGTGAAGTGGGGTGAAGGAGAAGGGAAGGAGAGAGGATGGAGAGGGAGGTGGTAGGGGAGGTGGAGTGAGGAGATGAAGGAAGAAAGAGGGAGGGAGGAGTGGGAGGGGGAAGGAAGGGAAGAAGAAGAGAGGGTTTGGTGTGAAATGAGAAGAGGATGGGGGGGATGGGGTGAGGGGGGAAGGAAGGTGGGGGAGTGATGGTGGAGAGGTGAGGAAAGACAGGTGAGGGGGGGGAAAGACAAGCGAGGTGAGGGAAGGCAGGTGAGGGAAGGCAGGTGAGGGGAGGGAAGGCAGGTGACGGAAGGCAGGTGAGGGGAGGGAAGGCAGGTGAGGGGAGGGAAGGCAGGTGACGGAAGGCAGGTGAGGGGAGGGAAGGCAGGTGAGGGGAGGCATACAAAAAAAAAGATTGAGAATGTTTTATTATTTAATATTTCATCACTGGCCTCCGATGTTTCCTTCAAGTAGAGCATTACTGTAATATCTCCCCCTCCCTCCTCACACAATCACCTATTACAGCCACCACCGTCATCAATCGTCTCCCTCACCAACACCCTCCCCTACCAATACCACCTCCCTCACTCTCCACCAAGCTCCCTCACTATCATCATCCCCACCAACCACCTCCCTCTCTCTCCACCAAGCTCCCTCACTATCATCACCCCCACCAACCACCTCCCTCACTCTCCACCAAGCTCCCTCACTCTCATCACCCCCACCAACCATCACCACCACTCTCCACTAAGCTCCCTCACTATCATCACCCCCACCAACCATCACCACCACTCTCCACTAAGCTCCCTCACTATCATCACCCCCACCAACCACCTCCCTCACTCTCCACTAAGCTCCCTCACTATCATCACCCCCACCAACCACCACCACCACTCTCACGGAGGCAACAGACGCCAGTACATTAATAACTCACCTTTTCCACACCTGGTCTTGGCTATGAAGCACCAGAGGGGGGGGGGGGGGGGGGGAGGGCAGTTAAGGAAGGGCGTCAATCACTCACAAAGAGAACTAGCCAAACATTAGCTTGTGTGAATAAGAGCGGAGATAACAGGGTTTGAAGTATGCCATGCTGAATGTTTGAGGCGATTCTCAACGTATAAAGCGGACAGGACTTCCTCTGGGGGGGGCGGCGGTAGCGTGGGAGTATGTCACCTTTTTGTCTTTCGGTGAGAGGGATTTGGTGAGGTGGTAGTGGTGGGAGGGGGTGAGGTGGGAAGGGGAGGTAAGGGGGAAGGGGAGGTAAGGGGGAAGGGGAAGGGGGTGTGGAGGGAGGGAAGATGGAGAGAGAAGAGTGTGGTCCAAGGGAAGATCACCGCTGAGAGAACACTATAACACAGAACACCTCCGTGACAATACACACACACACACACACACACACACACACACACACACACACACGAACACGCACACACACACACACACACACACACACAGAAAAGAAAGCTATATATCCCACCAAACAAAAATAATTACAAAACAGTGATAAGTTTACACACCTTTCCTTTGACAATAATTCAAGCAGGTTCTTCTACCCAACATAACGATGGTGTTATAAAACGAATTCATAACACATCATCATTAATAACGACCCAATTACGACCCACTTCAAGCATCGTTGGGTAAAACAATGAACGAATGAACGACGTCAAAGATGAAGCGGCAAATATCACCTCATAAAAAATAATTTACAATCAGAATAAAAAAAAAAGGGTTATTTCTATCTGGTGTAAGTGTCAGACCTGCAGTACTACCCGGCCATTACGCTAAACTACACCTCCCCTAATATGTATTCAGGTCATTCAACTATCAATTATTCTTCAGCAAAGGAAACAAAAAAAATGCACACCCTGAGCCTGAGTATACAGCAGTAATACCTGCAGGAGGGTGTGAGAAGCGCGGATGTGGCGGGAGTGAAGTTAGGAAGTTACAGCAAAACGTGACGAACGTGTTGGTCTATGCCTTCCTCCCTGGGCGACCATTACGAAGAATGTCTCCCACGTGTTGGCCAGTACAGCACCTGACATGATGCATTACCTACACCACCGCCCCTAACCTCCCTCGCCACCACCGTCCCTAACACCACCACTGCCCCAAACCTCCCTCACCACCACCGTCCCTAACAACACCACCGTCCCTAACACCACTACTGCCCCTAACCTCCCTCACCACCACCGTCCCTAACAACACCACCGTCCCTAACACCACCACTGCCCCAAACCTCCCTCACCACCACCGTCCCTAACAACACCACCGTCCCTAACACCACTACTGCCCCTAACCTCCCTCACCACCACCGTCCCTAACAACACCACCGTCCCTAACACCACTACTGCCCCTAACCTTCCTCACCACCACCGTCCCTAACAACACCACCGTCCCTAACACCACTACTGCCCCTAACCTCCCTCACCACCATCGCCCCTAACCTCCCTCACCACCACCGTCCCTAACACCACTACTGCCCCTTACCTCCCTCAACACCACCGTCCCTAACACCACTACTGCCCCTAACCTCCCTCACCACCACCGTCCCTAACACCACTACTGCCCCTAACCTCCCTCACCACCACCGTCCCTAACAACACCACCGTCCCTAACACCACTACTGCCCCTTACCTCCCTCAACACCACCGTCCCTAACACCACTACTGCCCCTAACCTCCCTCACCACCACCGTCCCTAACAACACCACCGTCCCTAACACCACTACTGCCCCTTACCTCCCTCAACACCACCGTCCCTAACACCACTACTGCCCCTAACCTCCCTCACCACCACCGCCCCTAACAACACCACCGTCCCTAACACCACTACTGCCCCTAACCTCCCTCACCACCACCGTCCCTAACCTCCCTCATTACCAGACACACAGCGCCATTAAGAGGCGTTCGTTATACACGGTACTTCGCGCTTCGTGTCCGTACTCCCTGATGCATCGTGATTTGAATTAAGACTCTCAAGACGTCCTCCCTGAAGCGCCACTATTCTTGTATACGTCTCGCCCCCTCTTCCACCACCTCTCCCCTTCCATATTTCTCCTCCTCACACATACACACTCCAAGCCTCGACTCCCAGGAGGGGCGAGGCGGGCGTAGTAGTAGTGATGGGGAAAAAGATGGAAGAGGGCGAAAGAGGGGTTGAAGAGGGTAGAGATGGAAGGGATGGGGGGGGGGGGGGGGCTAGGCGCAAGAACGAGGAGGACAAGAGGCTTACTTAACATCCATCATTATTATTGAACTTAAAAAAAAAAAAAAGCTTCATCAACTAAGCTTATACAGTAAATGACTCGACCAGGTGCTGCAGGTGAGAGAGAGAGAGAGAGAGAGAGAGAGAGAGAGAGAGAGAGAGAGTTACGCCACCACCGGCAAAACGACTCCTACTCCAACCTGCAACTCTGGAACCACAATGATACGTATTACAGGATATATACATAACAGGACCAGGTGGACTCTAATGGTCCAGGGGGTGTGAACCTACTGTTGCCGTGTGTGTGGGTATGTGTGTATATGTATGCTTGTGTGTGTGTGTGTGTGTGTGTGTGTACTCCTCAAGGCAGGCCGGGCCATTTCCCCACCGCCTTAGCTTCCGTTGTCATGCTCGCCGCCAGCCCTCGCCTCTCACACTCGTCATTCAGCAGGCAACAATAACACGTCCTATGTTGAAAACACCTAAAATTATGATCCCCAGTAAGTGTGAGGGGAGAGCGAGGACCCGGGGGTAACTCCTGAGGACCCGGGGGTAACTCACCTGGCCGGTCACTCCCCGAAATTAAAGAAAGATATGGGGGGTTAAGGACCTACGATCACGCAGTTCTTGATATAACTAATGGTTCTGTCCGACATGTCCTCCTGCAGGTACTACTGAGGTGCCGCGGCGAGACGTGACCCACCGCCTGTTGGAGCCACGCAGGTGTGTGATGGCCGCACCTCTCAGGATGGACAGCAAGTCACCAGTTTTTACATAAATAACTGACGTCTCTTCTCAATCCTGATTACTCGGGAGGTAATTGATAAAATAACAGACTTTTACACGTGGAACACTTAATGAGTCCACCATTATCTTAATTACCCTATAATGACACCCCTCATAGGTCACAGGTGCCACGGGGTAGGTTATCACTCATGGCTTATTCACTTAATGTTTATTTATGTGCTGTTGTCTGTTTAACAACCAGTGTGTGTGTGTGAGAGAGAGAGAGAGAGTGTGTGTGTGTGTGTGTGTGTGTGTGTGTGAGAGAGAGAGAGTGTGTGTGTGTGTGTGTGTGTGTGTGTGTGTGTGTGTCTATTGCCTCGGTCTTAACTCACCTTTACGCGAGCTGATGAAACACTTTAAGGAATACTAAACTTAAACCGTTTATTAAGACTCGTGTGGTGGTGGTGGAGGCACAACTGTAGCACTTCACACACACACACACACACACACACACACACACACCATCAGGCAAGTTTAATCAGGGGTCGAGGATGGGGGTGGGGGGGGGGGAGACACTAATCCTCATGTAGATACAAAGTGAGCGACACTGTTGACTCGCATTAACTACAACCAATGGGTGATAGCTTGCTGAGCCCTGCCCCATGAGCCTTGCCCGCTGAGCCCTGCCCGTACTCACCCACACATTAACATCCTCGAGGTGAGAATGAATGGCGAAGCTTGCATGTGGTAGCTTCATTTGCCCCTCTGACCTGTGTAAGGCAAGAGGTACCCCAAGTCTTGTGTCAGAGAGGCGATGTCCTATGTCAGTACAGGCGGGGGGCACACCCTCACCACCACGCCCTCACCACCACCACGCCCTCACCACCACCACGCCCTCACCACCACCACACCCTCACCACCACGCCCTCACCACCACCACGCCCTCACCACCACACCCTCACCACCACCACACCCTCACCACCACCACACCCTCACCACCACCACACCCTCACCACCACGCCCTCACCACCACCACACCCTCACCACAGCTCCACAAAGAGAGACGGGCTCCTCTCCTACGTCCAATACTACACCCCGCCGCTGACATCCACCACACACATAAATCTAAACTTCCAGAAAGTTGAACGACTGGGTTAGCGTGGTGGGTGGGTGGTGGGTGGGTGGTGGAAGACAGCGGCAATTTAAATGGTGTAAAATACGGCAATTTGTCTCTCTCTCTCTCTCTCTCTCTCTCTCTCTCCTGTATGTAATTTAGACAGGAAGGAAGGAAGGAACAGATGTCTCCAGGTGATGTATGCTGACTATCTGAGAAACACGTCAATACAGTACGTTCATAATTTCGCTCATGTGGAGGCGGGAAGGTACTATGGTGCTGTGTGTGTGTGTGTGTGTGTGTGTGTGTGTGTGTGTGTGTGTCATAATTTTGAAGACTCGAGTTGAAATTTGATAGGAGGTACTACTACTACTACTACTACTACTACTACTACTACTACTACAAAAATTCCCTCACTCTAATAGTTATCTCATAAAATCACCCAAAAATAAAATAAAACTTAAAACCCCCAGAAAACAAACAAAATGACTGACCCCAGACACACCATAACTCCTGTACTGTGACGAGGCCAAAACCAACACTGGCTGACAGGTGTAAAGAGTGTGACATGGTTGTGACAAGGTAGTGTGACTAAGGTTTAACTACCTGTCACACCACACGAAGACTTGCCCTACAAATCATACCTGTCCCAAGCACACCACCACCACCACCACCGCCACCACCACACAACAACCACAAACAGACGATAACAATAACCTTCCCTTGTAAGACGCCGCCTCTCCCTTCCTCTCCTTCTACTCCCCCTGACCCCCTCCTCTCCTCCTGCCCCCCCTCTCCTCCTGCCCCCCCTCTCCTCCTCATCCTCCCTCCCCCCTCCCAGTCTCGTAAAGCACGACAATACTTAACATTAATAATAAGAATAGTGTGTCGTTTGAGGTTACTTTGTTTTGTACTGTAATGTAACGTGGCAATAGCAGTCTCAGAAGTCGCCTTACGTGATAACATAGTCACAAATAGTCACCACAGACGATTTATTCCGATATTTTCAAAGTGACACACACACACACACACACACACACACACACACACACACACACACACACCTTCATTCACGCACTCTTTCCCGCTCCGACCTCCCCCGTAAACCCTTCCCCGTAGCCACGCTCTCTCCCACTATTCACACGCCCCGTTCCTTCTCAGATGACTTAATGGTAGACGACAGACAGACAGACACACAGTACTAACTAAACAACAACATAACAAAAACAACACGACTAAAAAAAAATGAAAATATATCATTACTTGTGTTTTAATACCACGATTCTATCCACGACCACACCTGTACTTTTCATAAATGACCAAATTAAATCTTTTTTCCACCTGTATGAGTGAAAGGCTAAGCCGGATAAGACACAGCAACGGGCTCAATATCCGAACACTGACCAGGTACACACCGGAATATTTCTAAGGGGACTACTACATTCCCCTTCCTACTCCTCACCTCTCCCTCCCTCCTCCTCACCTCTCCCTCCCTCCTCCTCACCTCTTCCTCCCTCCTCCTCACCTCTCCCGTCCTCCTCCTCACCTCTCCCTCCCTCCTCCTCACCTCTCCCTCCCTCCTCCTCACCTCTCCCTCCCTACCTCCTCACCTCTCCCTCCCTACCTCCTCACCTCTCCCTCCCTCCTCCTCACCTCTCCCGTCCTCCTCCTCACCTCTTCCTCCCTCCTCCTCACCTCTCCCTCCCTCCTCCTCACCTCTCCCTCCCTCCTCCTCACCTCTCCCTCCCTCCTCCTCACCTCTCCCTCCCTCCTCCTCACCTCTCCCTCCCTCCTCCTCACCTCTCCCTCCCTCCTCCTCACCTCTCTCTCCCTCCCTCCTCTTACCTGTAATAATAAACTATAAATTTTCAAGCAATGCAAAAGTAATATCAACTTGTTTTGAAAATTACAGCACAGTAAGTGTGTATTTTAGATCAGTAATTGTAATCAAATGAGTGTGAGTTGTGGGAAAGGCGTAAATATCCGCCCCTCCTTCTCCTCCCGGTGATGTGAAGAGAAGTACACATGATTAGAAGCTGCACACACACACACACACACACAGGGGTACGTACCATCCAACAAATCACCCCCTTGGCCCGTCTCCCCTGGCCCGTCCCCCTGGCCCGTCCCCCTGGCCCGTCCCCTCTGGCCCGTCCATAACACTTGCGGCCAACAATCTCTTCTACTAAATTGCCCCAAATTATGACCATCTGATTGAAAACAAAATTGATTCTAATGATCAGAAAAATACGCCGGCGAGTTATACTTTAGGCAATACAAACATCAGCGGCAGACTTAAACGAGAAATTTATGCGAAGATTAACAGGACAAAATTCTAACCCTCGACTGAAATTGATTAAAATTTATAACACTTTTTTGTTTTATTTACATGTTGCGGATGGTTAGGAGTGTGAGAAATGGAGATAAGGGGACCAATTTCTGAGGAGAGGGAAGAGAGGGGGAGGGTTAGAGGGGGGATAGATAGGGGAGGGAAGAAAGGGAGGAGATAAGAAAGAAATGAAGGAAGGAAGGGAGAGTAAGGAAGAAAGAGGGGAAGGAAAGAGAAAAGGAAAGGAGGGAGGCAGGCAAGGGGGGGGGGAGAAAATGAAGGAAGGAAGGAAGGAGAGAGAGAGAGAAGGAAGCAATAAAGGAGAGAGAGATTGAAGAAAGCGGTGCAGGTGGGAAGCGGAGCGACGCACGAGGCTAAACAATAAAAGTGTCGGAGAGTTTGGCAAATAAGTGGAGGCTGGAGGATAAACACAGGTATTTACTCCCCCCCCCGCCCCCATAAAGAACTTGTGGGTGACGTCCCCTCTCTTGTCGGAGTGGTTTATAGCACGGCCACAGCCCCCTCCCTTCCTTCCTTCCTTCCTTCGGTAATAGAGCAATATTTCCCCACTACCAGGTCTCCCTCGTTCTTCTTCTTCTACAAGCAAGCCAGTCTCTCTCTCTCTCTCTCTCTCTCTCTCTCTCTCTCTCTCTCTCTCGTGTCTACCCAAGTATGATTTGTATGTTTGTGTGTCTGGGGGGAGGTGGGAGGGGGGGACGGGGTTGGGGGTAGGGGGTTGGGGGTAGGGGGGTTGGGGGTAGGGGGTTGGGGGTAGGGGGGTTGGGGGTAGGGGGGTTGGTAAGGGTGGGAGGGAGGGATTCACACGAGAACGTTGTTATTGTTGTGGTGTTTCTGAAAGTCATGTGGTGGTCGTACACTTAGCAAGCACACACACACACACACACACACACACACAGGTATGACAGAAATGATGCTCAAGAAGATGGTGCGTGTAAACCACCTGTTCCTACGACACCTGCCTCCACCCCCCCCCCCCCCCACGTGCAGGTCATTACAGGTGTATAACGAGGACAAACATGCGGTCTAACAGAAGCCTCGCGGTGTCGGTAATTACGTCGTGAATGTGTCAGTCTTACCTCAACGACTAAGGTTACGGCACAATTTAAGGACCTGGACGCTATTTACCTGGAGATTAAGACACAACAGAGTTTATGTCACCTGATGATTAAACACCTTAATGCTAATCTAACCTAAACTAATCTAAGCGAACGTAAACTAATCTAAGTGAACTTAACCTAACCTATTCTAACAAAATTTAAGCGAAACTAACCTTAGCTAACCTAACCAAATTTAAGCTAGCCTAACGTAACCTAAAGGTGATTCATCCTATGCCGCTTCTACACCTGTAAACATGACTGATTATTTGTATTTTTTATAGGAAAGTACAGTGTAAGAGTGCGTGTGCGTGTGTGTTATGCGTGACTGCGTATAACCACGTTCCCAACACACACACACACGCGCGCCATTATACAGTTTTACGTCCATGTTTTCCTTCAGGTAAATCAACACATTACAACCTGAACGCAGATCAAACTACTGTGTTAAACCATCCCAGAGTTGCTTTATAAACTATAGTGTGGCTATTCGTCCCCAGCCTTAAACGAGGAGGAATAATGTGGTGAAGTATTGTATAAGATATGGTATGGTGTAGTATATGCTATAGTGTGGTGTGACATGGTATTATCCTATAGTGTGATATGATGTGGTGTAGTATGGTGTATAGTGCAGCGTGATGTCATGAGGAGAAAACGAATGACACAAACGACCCAAGGAAAGACGACTGAGAGGACACACGCGGGACGACCAGGTAGGAACAGCACAGGTATGTAAGGTGATATAAACCTGTTAACCCACACTTAGCGTTATGGGTTGAGGCGGGGACGAGAACTTCCTGCCCCCGAGGGAGTGACAGATTACCTCCTGTACACTGATACGACACTTGAGGGAGTTACGGCCCGTATATGGTGTGATGAACGCGTGAGGGATTAATGATCTGAGTGATGAGTACAGACAGGTAGGTACAGGTGAGGTACAGACAGGTAGGTAGGTACAGGTGAGGTACAGACAGGTAGGTAGGTACAGGTGAGGTACAGACAGGTAGGTAGGTACAGGTGAGGTACAGACAGGTAGGTACATAGGTAAATGAGAGAGAGAGAGAGAGAGAGAGAGAGAGAGAGAGAGAGAGAGAGAGAGAGAGAGAGAGAGAGAGAACTCTTAAAACACAACAGTCAGTAATAAAGTACAAGGGAAGTCCGTAAAAAAATAATTTTAGCGGTTCAAACTCAGCATGATGTTGCGTGTGTGTGTGTATAAACAGTGTAGCTTCCATATGTCCACCACACACACACCCACACACACACACACACACCCACACACACACTCTCTCTCTCTCTCTCTCTCGGTACGAACAAACAGCGCAATGGGAGGAGGGGGAGGGGGGGTGGGAGGAAGGAGGGAAGGGAGGTGAGGAGGGGAAGGCAGGTAAGGAGGGGAAGGGAGGTGAGGAGGGGAAGGCAGGTAAGGAGGGGAAGGGAAGAAGGGGAAGGGGGTAAAGGAGGGGAAGGCAGGTAAGGAGGGGAAGGGAAGAAGGGGAAGGGGGTAAAGGAGGGGAAGGAGGTAAGGGAGGGGAGGGGTAAGGGAGGGGAGGGGGTAAGGGAGGTGGATGAGAGGGAGGGAGAGGGGAGTCGGGGAGCTAAAATCACACTCTTGCACCGTGGCCCAACCGCACATTTTCTGAGGCAGCGAAGCAGCTAATCACTAAATTATACTGAGGATAGTCCCTGGCACACAAGGCTGCGTTGCTATAGGTGTGTGTGTGGCTTATTGTATAGTCTCGTGTGGTGAAGTGTGGTGAAGTGTGGTGACGTGGTGAAGCGTGTGACGTGGTGAAGCGTGTGACGTGGTGAAGTGTGTGATGTGTGATGCAGTGTTTCATGTGGTGTGTGTGTGTGTGTGTGTTGAACTATGTGGTGTAGTAAAGTATGTGACCGGGTGTGATGTGGCCAAGTTAGTAGTGTGGTGAAATATGTAGTGTGGTGAAGTATGTGATGTGGTAAAGTGTGTAATGTAATAGTGTGTGTTATCAGGTATGGTGAAGTGAGTATAATATGGTGCGATAAAGGATTACAATATAGTGCAGTGGGTAATATGGCACAGTATGGTGAAGGCGACAGAGGTATCATGTGACCAAACAGGTATAGTGGGGCAGCGTGGTGAAATGGATGACGTGACAGTGAAGCGAATGAAACGGTATCTGGTATAGTGAGTAACGGTATGGTGGTGGGGGAAGTTTATGGTGATAATGATATACCATGGAAGTGTGGTGTGGTGAGGAATGGTCAGGGTGTGGTGAGGAATGGTCAGGGTGTGGTGTGGTGAGCAGGGAGTGGTGTGGTCAGGGTGTGGTGTGGTGTGACCTACTGGGTAATCCAAGGTGTATGTATAGGGTAGGAGGATGGTGGTGTTGGTGGGTTGAATAATGGTAGTGGATGCTAGTGTGTAGTATGCCCGACTATTAGCTAGTGATCATAAATAGCGAGTCTCAACCTTGGATCATAAACAACTAAGGACAAAATACCATTGGTAGTTGTTAAGTCTTTCAGCCTTATCGTCCTCACGTCCTAGTATGAGTATAAAGGTTATCCTGCAGACAACAACTAGCTACTGAAGAAGCCCCCAACACACTCCTCTCTCAACCTAACCTAACCTAACCCAGACTTTTCCAATCCTCTTCTATTCCTCGTTTTCTACTTTTTCTTTGTTTTTCTCCCACACACACACTTCTTTCTTTACTGTGTGTGCGTGTGTGTGTGTGCTCTCAGCTCTTCCTCCTGCCTCTGGCCAAACCGGAGTGACGAGCCACCCACTGATAACACACTGAGGGCACTGCCAAATGTCACCTATATCGTAATGTTCTCCACAATGAGGATGGCAACCAACATTCTGCGGCTGTATCCACTGTAATGAGCATCACGAAAAGCTTGCCTGTACCGCTGACCGCCAGAAATAATGGTGTTACGTAAATAAGTATCCGGGAGTTTCCTGCAGTGGAGGGGAAGGAACCTCACTCACTCACTCCTGTGCTCGTCTCAGTAAGAATTCTTTTTTCTGTTTTCTTTTTCAACTTTTTTGCTCGACTTTTTCTTTGCCTTTTTATCTGATTTGTTTATTTACCAGTGTGTGTGTGTGTGTGTGTGTGTGTGTACAAGTATATCAACACACATAGCTTCACCCCTTACACACACACACAGACACACACACACACACACACTGACACAGTTTAGTAAAGATAAAAAAATAATGATCGGGTTTCCGAAGAAATGGGAAATGACTCGAGTGATTTTGTCAATTGAGGAAGACGAAGAAGAGAGGGAGAGAAGGAGAGAGGAAGGGAAGGGGAGAGAGGAAGGGAAGGGGAGAGGGGGAAGGAGAGGGGGAGGTAAGAGGGAGGGAGGGGGGGGGGAGGTAAGAGGGAGGGAGGGAGGGAGGGAGAGAAGCTGTAACACCACTCTTGGTCACTTACAGTAAATACAAGCGTCTTAACAGGACTCCTTCAACTGCACTCCTACAACGCCGCCGCCGCCTCACCAACTCCACGTCACTGTACACACCGCCACCTCATTAACTCAGGCAGATGTGTAATAGTGTGTAACATCTGCCCATACAAAAAGAACAACTCCTGTCCACCTTTGCCCTGTTAGTTTTAATGAGTCGACGCTCTCC
This sequence comes from Homarus gammarus, assembly GCA_958450375.1. Classification (NCBI taxonomy): domain Eukaryota; kingdom Metazoa; phylum Arthropoda; class Malacostraca; order Decapoda; family Nephropidae; genus Homarus; species Homarus gammarus. The sequence continues at coordinate 1,485,128 of CAUDMG010001356.1, read as the reverse complement.
TTACGACAAAAACGCGATCATAGATATTTTGACTTTGTATACTGATTAACAACCCCCCCCCCCCACCCCCCCCAAAAAAAGGGTCGGTCCGTTACGACGTGATATGAATTTTGTTTTTATTCAGCTCTAAAGTTTGTTTTTATTAGCCCCCGTAACAGTGCATCATGAGGGTGCAAAAACATTAAATGCAAAATGTGATCAAAGATAAAGTTTGTCTGTGTTAAGAGACGGAAAACAAAAACTACGCTACCAGCCTCTGGGGTCATTACGTAGTTAGGTTGGCACGACACTGTTTTTGGGGCCGACACGTGTATAGGAGTCGTTGATAGTAGGGGGGGGGGGGGGATAAATAAATTCCTGTCAACCGTGGGTCTTAAGGTGACGCCCCTAAATAAGGTACAAAAACTCACCTGGATGAGACGTGCATAATCTCCCAGCTCAGGTGAACTTCTGCACCCTGAGACACCTTACAGGTTCACACGTGATATAACACTATGCACGTACATACACGAGCGACTTCTCCTGTACACACAAACAAACACTATTAACGTCTTATGTACACACGCACACACACACACCATTAAACGTGTCCTGTATTCACATAAAACAAACCATGTATGTACACACTTAACAGTCCATCACCTCGAGTGTGTCAGAACCAGCAATATAGGCAACTGTAGATCGTCCTGTTTAGTTATTAAATGAAAGAAATATAGAAAGAAAGACTGACTGACTGATTGACTGAATGAATGAATGAATGAAAGAAATATGTTCTCTATAGGCTCCCGACAAGATAACCCAACCAACACAATCATCACTTCATCATTATTCACTACAATAATGTGAATAAAGTCAGCAGACCTTAATAAAGTGTTGATGGTGTTCTTGTTGAAGGTTTCCCCGGACACCACAGGAAGCAGGCGGCAGTTTTTCTCTGATCAACATTCAGCCAACCACCACCACCACGGCTAGCCATGGCTCCTCACTGGATGCCGGATTATGGATAAGATGAGTCATAATCACGTTGAAAGACTTACATCGTTACTACTACTACTACTACTACTACTACTACTAATAATAATAATAATAATAATAATAATAATAATAATAATACACCTTTCTAAACTTTAAAAGTCGTAGGTAATTGAGACAAAACAAAAAGAAAATACTCCCCCAAGAAGTAAAAATAAATAATACCCAAAACTATCCCAAGCTAAAATCACCCGCATAAAAACTGACCAATTTGGCCATAACTACCAAGACGCCACGTTATCCCGTCACGGCCGAGTTAACTACGACACAGTAATCAGAATATTTACATTTATCTCGTTTACGTCGATGTGAACAACGAGTGTGTTTTGGAGGGGGGTTATATATATTGAGGGTTCTTAGTGGCCAGGAGGAGTTGGGGGGGGCTCACATTACTTAACTTAATGATGGTACAGTTTTATTTATCTCCAGGAAAAGCAAAACACAAGGATATGTTATACCTCCAGGCCCCTGTTGAGAGACCTCTGTTGTGTTTTATATATCTGGAGTTTGGTGACATTTTGTCGAGAGGGGTGGGGGGGGGGGGGAGGAGCAGCGTTGACACACACACACACACACACAGGGATGACTCAACTCAGCCCAAATTGACCACCTGACAACAATGATTAGCAATTTAAAAAAGTTGTATAATAAAATACCTTTTTACACCCACCTCCGAGTCTTCTGGCAATACTGACGACTATGTAAATATTCACATAAGCACTGTTGCCAATTCTCACACCCAACAAGTCGATAAAGTAACTGATAAAAACGTTGCCAACTCAACAGAAACTAATTCAAAGGTCGCTTAAATTCATTACAATAACGGACAAGCCGTACGGGGACTCTGGGAGTGGTCGGTAATATCCGGAAATTCGGGTAAGAAAGATGAGAGACCTACGTAGTGCACAGCTTAGTAATGGTGCTGTACAAGCTTAGTAATGGTGCTGTACAAGTGTCGTGACATGAAACCCGCAGATAAATTTGAAACAGGAACAGCAGCGATTCTTGTCAAATGAAACGCCAACGACTGCCATGTCATTTCAGCCACCGGCCCCCCACCATCACCACACCTCCACCATCACCTCCCCCATAACCGCTACCACCACTACCGCTACCATCACCACCATCCACCACCACCGCTGCTACCACAACCATCACCGCCCCTCTGTGGGAAATCATGGTATGAATCTCTTCCCACGATCATATTAGCTTCATATTACACCAGTCACCCGGTGCCTACCTGAAATCTATTACCTGTTAATTGTTAAAAAAGACCAGCTAATTGTTACACAGTCCAGTCAGCTAATTGTGCGTGTGCGTGTGTATCTGTTTACCACGTCCAACTTTCCTAACCAAACTGATGGATAAATTTCTTAAGGCAAGTGAGGGACATCAGATGAAGCTGTACCCAAGAAATCACCTCCACACCTGTAAACACCTGTTGCATATATTAATCCATTCTCAATCATATTATTTTTATCACGTTTAATAAATCTTAACCTCGGGCAGCAGGAAGTTCTCTTATCTCGGTCAAGCGTTATAAGGAAATGAATCTTATCTAATCTTTGTAATCATCTTGACTATAAGTGGTGACGATGGCATTTAAAAGACGGCCGCGTACTCCTTGGCATGGTTCAGTGGCCAGCTCGGTCAAGACGTGGGCGGGGTGGGCGGGGTGGGATGGACGGGGGGGCCTTCCTCAGCGGGACATTTACCTCCGCTGAACTTAACAAGAACAGTTTATTACTCTTAAAGAACACATAACCTTTTCTTAAGTCATCTATTTACCGTTTCATTTCATTAATTCACGTCATTTATCATTTAATTTTTCAACTCCTGGTATTTAATTCCCGATATTTTCTCACGTGAATTATATTATATTATTTCACCATTTTTCGTCTTATTATTAGTAATTTTTTTTTTTAGCTCTTGTCATTTCACTACCGATACTTTTCACATTACGGAAAATATTAATTAAATTTTTATATGACTGTTTCACCGTCACTAACAATAACACGTAGCGGATATTTTTTTTTTTTTTTTATTTCTTTTAAAACATTATGATGACATTTAGAATCTTTTGTACCTTATTAAGAATGTCATTTTCTCTTATCGTGGCGAAGGTGATAATGTGTGCCCTCCGCCCACAGCCCTCCCTCCACCACTACCCTCCACCCACAGCCCTCCCTCCACCACTACCCTCCACCCACAGCCCTCCCTCCACCACTACCCTCCACCCACAGCCCTCCACCCACTTTACCCTCCACCCACAGCCCTCCACCACTACCCCTCCACCCACAAGCCCTCACCACCAGGATACGAATAATTCAGACACCTTCAACATCCTCTGTAAATATAATGACACTAAAAGCACAAGTTTCATTTTACACACACACACACACACACACACACACACACATTTATCCTTTGAATGTGAGAAACAAATAAGACGCAGTGATAAACATGACTAGACTTTGGCTCCTAGGGACAGTGTACACATAACCTCTGTTGAGAGAGAGAGAGAGAGAGAGAGACGCATGACCACTCACCGGTGTAAGAGTGCACGGTGCCTCTGATGATGAAACACACACTAGGGTAATTTACACCTCGGTCACCGTTCACTCTAGAGTGCATTTTACCAACAGGCACCGTGCACTCTTAGAGCTCAGCCCACCTACAGTGGTTGACGCCTCCTACACCAGCTCGCCGTAAACCCCAGGTGAGTGACAGACTTCCAGGTTAATTAAGGAGTTATACACCTATCACGTCTTACCTGGCGCTCTGAGGTCAGGAAGAAGGGGGGGGGGGAGGGTGAATGAGGGAAGAGGGAAGTAAAGGATGGAAGAGGGAGAGAGACAGGAGGGGTAGGGAAAGGAGGGAGGGGTAGGGAAAGGAGGGAGGAAGAGAGAGAAGGAGAGGGGGAGGAAACGAGGGAAGAAGAAAGAAAGGGAAGGAGAGGGTGGGTGGGTGGGTGGGTGGGTGGGAGGGTGGGAGGGAGGGAGGGAGGGAGGGAGGGAGGGAGGGAGGGAGGGAGGTAGAGAGGAGAGAGAGAGAGGAAGGAAGGGAGTGTGGTCGGCTCGGCAACTCACCCGTGTGAAAAATGAACCAAAAATAACATCTTTCCTCGTGTAATTTTATCTGGTCATGATTAAGCGTTCTGAACATGTCTCCGGGCCGTGTTCTCCGCTGTTCTGCCGTCAGCTTGCGTCACGAGTTTGTGAACACCGCAGTGACTCGTGGCGGAGGTGTGAACTTTCCAGCAGCGTCAGCCCTTTGTCAGCTATGATTGTGGAAGCCGTTTTTATTCACTCGCCTGATGAACGAAGCGACAAATGTTCACCAGGTAATAAACATTGTTACGTATATAAACACTACCTGTTCACCTCACTGATGAACAAACTAACCTCTGTTCACCGGGGTTATAAAACATTACCCCGTAGGTATACATTAAGCTGCCATCCTGTAAAAACGAGGCTCGGTTATTTAGGTATATTTAGACAAGGCCGCCATTATTCACCTGGGTCAACACAGATCAATGGTCTTCGTTTTCTTTGGCCAGGTTTAATGAACTAATTACTCATTCTTTCGGGCGTCAGTAACACCTGACGGGAGAAATATACTCCTCCTGACGGTGACCCTGGGGGGGGGGGGGGGGGGTAAATACCTGAACACCTGCAGGTGAAAATAAACACCACCTGATAACACCTGAACAACCTAAGAAACTTGTAACACCTTAAAGAACTCAAAATAGATGAAAGTTTGTTAATTAAGACTTTTTACGAGAGTTTCAACAAGTAAACTAATTAACAGTCACCAAAATACAGACCGTAAGTAATGTAATTCATCGATGACATTAATTCACACGTAAAATAATGATCCTGAAAGACAAGGAAAGAAACAGTGTGACGAGAAACTGTCTGATATCGCTGTGTGTGTGTGTGAGTGTGTGTTTAGATACATTTCAGCAACCAAAAGGCCACACAACAGCAACAGACAGACAGTCGGAGGAACAACCTGGTCACGGAGCTAAGAAACAACCATTTTACCATTGGAAAAATAAAAAAAATCGGCCCTTCCTCACTGACGGACGCCGGGGTAACAACAACAACTCGCCTCGATAACCATAGATTTGTGCCGTCGACGGTAGACAGGTAACGTCATTTCATCCCATTAATGGTTACAAATGACAATGATAATGTCAATTTGTATTGTTTTATGCGTTACTAATACTAGACGTCACGACTGGCCCAAAACACGGAGACATAAAGTGTTGAGTAATAGATATCTAGTCTAGAGGGCTCCTAGTCTTACCTGTGTGATGCCAAGGTGTGCGGCTCAAGAGTGGCGGTGTGCTAGGTGGCGTTTAAGGCCCTATATTACACGGAAAGACCATCCCAGCTGGACCTCATGGCTTACTGTGGCTTAGCACACTATACATTCCCCCACTGGTGATTTATGCCCGTCGCAACCACACACACACACACACACGAGGGGGAGGGTGGAGGGGGAGGGGGTAGGGGGGGGGGCAGGGTCAACGTTCGTCCATATTGTTTTATTGTCTATGTTTACTTCCGGGACCTCTACTGTCACACCTCAACAGACACCTTCTACCGGAATCAATTCTCAACCTCTTCCTCCTCCTCCTCCTCTCCATATGATCATAACGTATCCCAACTCAACTACTGAAGGAGGCGGCGGCAGTAATCAACACACAAGGTCATCATTACTCCCTCGACCAGATTAGTTTCCAGGATTATGAAGACGCCCCTCGACCCACCTCCCGGATCTCAACCATTACACAATCAGCATAAAAATTCTATCCTGCACCTTCAGATTACACACAAACACACACACACACACAGGCGGGGGAGAGGACGAGACGATATTTTACCCTGTATGAATACTTCACCTGGCAATTTACGGTGATAACTTAACGAATGTAACGCGGGGAAGGTGAGCAGAACGGCGATTACCTGCTGCCGAAGATGTGGCCAGCGACGCTTCCTTAACACACACACACACACCTTATGTCCTCTTCGTGTGGGTTGCCGCTAACACCAAGTGAAACAGTTGTGTGAAGAAAGAAAGAAAGAAAGAAAGAAAGAAAGAAAGAAAGAATTATTTACGTCAAGAAATCAGAAAGAGGGAGAGGCAATTACAAAAGATAATAATAAAAGAATAAAAAGATAGAACGAAGCGTTAGAAAAGAGATGATAAACGAGATAAGAGCGAAGCTTAAATGACAGAGGAAGCGAATAGGAGATAGAATAATGAAAACCTGGAGAGAGAGAGAGAGAGAGAGAGAGAGAGAGAGAGAGAGAGAGAGATTACAAAAATAGCCAAGAAATACCACAAGGGAGGAGAAGGAAGAAAATGAGGAGGAGGAAGAGGAAGGAAAAGAGGAAGAGAAGGAAGGGAAAGAGGAGGAATATATGAAGAGGATCGTTCAAGGTCACACTATAACAACAATAACCAAATACCTCAACACTTTTAATGAGAGGTCGTGTATGTGTCGTAGTGGACTATGTACGTGTCAGTTTTCTTATTATAAGGCTCGTAGCTAACAGACAACTGGACGTGTACGACAGGTAAAGGAGCCGGGGGGGGGGGGGGGTAACACACACACACACACACACACACACACACACACACACCTGTCAAGTCGTACTCTAATAAAACACACCACCTTACGACTTCATTAAGGATAAACACCGAAAACAACTCCACTATTTACCGATAACAACATAAACACTTGATATGTCTCATCCATAATAAAAAATAAATAAATAAATAAATAACCGTCAGGAACATAATAAAAATAAATAAAAATATGAACTGATGTCTTAATTTGGGAAGCCATGACTACTATATAACCAAGGGTAAACTAAGACATATTCTGGTGTACTTATGAGGAGCAGACATCAATGAGGCGTTAGGGGAAAAGCCCTCACCACCAACACCACCATCACCACCACTATCACCAACACCACCATCATCACCAACACCACCATCATCATTATCACCACCACCACCATCACTAACACCATCATCATTATTATCACCACCACCACCACTATCACCAACACCACCATCACCAACACCACCATCATCATTATCACCACCACCACCATCACTATCACCATCATCATTATTATCACCACCACCACCACCACCATCATCATTATCACCATCACCACCATCACTAACACCATCATCATTATCATCATCACCACCACCACCACCACCATCATCATCACCACCACCACCACCACCACCACCATTATCACCACCAGCAGGTCAGTTGGTAATAAGGACCTCGACGGGACACTCCACCTAGCAGAAGACGAACACTTTATCGCCCTCCTCAACCTCGCCACCAGCAGCCAAACTTCCTCCTCGTCAGCGCCTTACTGTACCTTCGTGCGGGTACTAAGTCACCACCTCTTGGGGAAGATTCCGACGGATATACAGTTGTTAAAAAAAATAGGGGGAGGGGGGGGGAGGGAGTATGGGGAGGGGGGGAGTTGGGGAAGGGGCGTGGTGGGGGGGAGTTGGGGAAGGGGCGTGGAGTGGGGAGTTGGGGAAGGGGCGTGGAGGGGGGAGTTGGGGAACGAGAGAGGAGTGTGTAGTTGGGGAAGGGGCGTGGAGGGGGGAGTTGGGGAAGGGGCGTGGAGGGGGGAGTTGGGGAAGGGGCGTGGAGGGGGGGAGTTGGGGAAGGGGCGTGGAGGGGGGAGTTGGGGAAGGGGCGTGGAGGGGGGAGTTGGGGAAGGGGCGTGGAGGGGGGAGTTGGGGAAGGGGCGTGGAGGGGGGAGTTGGGGAAGGGGCGTGGAGGGGGGGAGTTGGGGAAGGGGCGTGGAGGGGGGGAGTTGGGGAAGGGGCGTGGAGGGGGGAGTTGGGGAAGGGGCGTGGAGGGGGGAGTTGGGGAAGGGGCGTGGAGGGGGGAGTTGGGGAAGGGGCGTGGAGGGGGGGAGTTGGGGAAGGGGCGTGGAGGGGGGGAGTTGGGGAAGGGGCGTGGAGGGGGGAGTTGGGGAAGGGGCGTGGAGGGGGGAGTTGGGGAAGGGGCGTGGAGGGGGGGAGTTGGGGAAGGGGCGTGGAGGAGGGAGTTGGGGAAGGGGCGTGGAGGGGGGGAGTTGGGGAAGGGGCGTGGAGGGGGAGAGTTGGGGAAGGGGCGTGGAGGGGGGGAGTTGGGGAAGGGGCGTGGAGGGGGGAGTTGGGGAAGGGGCGTGGAGGGGGAGAGATGGTAGGTTAGAGGTCCATTTTATTATGATCAAAGCGACCTGTGTACTTATCAACCCAGCGGTAAATGACGGAACGGACTCGAATTTGAAAGCCTGAAAAATATCTGCCAGGTGTATTAATTATCCTCGTAGCGTTCTTGACACGTCGCCGGCTAATAAGGGGGAGTAGAGTACGTGCACGGGGTCCAGGCGTCGCTATTAAACCCTTTATTACTTATCTATTCTGGTAATGATACCGCAATTACGTCTTGATGAACCCGGGCCGCCACCAACACTGATCTATATGTACCACTTCGCCTTCACCTCCCACACACACACACACACGGCGACGACAGTTTCCTCGGTGTGTGTGTGTGTGTGTGTGTGTGTGCGGGCGGTGTAGCCAACTGGAGTGATACTTGTACTGGTTCTGTCACTTCCGCCATCCACACCGAGAATAATAAGGTCGTGTTATGGTGTCTGGAGGTCACGTGACGCCTCTATTGTCTTCCTCACTTCCAGTCAGAATAAAAATAATTTACTCTTCTCATATAATTAATCTTTGTTGCCTTCATGACAGTACTGACACACGTACGGTCATGTTACCTTGGTGTGTCTTGAGTTTAACAGAGCCGAAATATCTGTAGTAATACAATTAGTCCCGAACCTAACCTAACCCAACCCAACCCAACCCAACCTTATAAGCTCTAGATCTTATAAAATAAAACTCTCTAACTACCACAACGGTATCTTTCCTCCCCCCCCCCCTCCATGACGATATAAAACACTCGGATAAGAACTAAACGAAACTACACAATCAAATTCCGATCACCATTCCGATCTATGAATCCTTAATGAAGTCCTGAGCGGCGACAAAAAAAAGTGGGAATGTGTGCAACTCGAATAGTGGCATGACACACACACACACACACAGTATTTCTTTATATGGACTTGTTATATGAAAGCCTCCTGCCGTGTTATATAGGAGCTGGTGGGCTAATTCCCGAAAAAAAATAAATAAATAAAAAATATGGGACAGTTATATGAGCGTAGCAGTATTGACAACAGTAACCAAAGACGGGAAGTAACAGGAGTAACAAGAGGCCACAGCAGTAACAGCACACCAAGGAAACCCTAAGGAACGCACCAGTAACGCCGCCAAGAGCCCAAGCCAGCCCCGACCCCGGCAGGAATCCCGCGGTGCATATTTTGGGTTGATTCGCCTTCAGATAAGCGTCTCGAGGGAAGGACGGGCAGACGACCTGGTTTTCTGCAGCAGCCACCCACACAACTCACCTCACTAGACACGCTCTCACAACTTCTTACTGTCATGTGTAGCAATCTTTTTTTTTTAGACAGACAGACAGAGACAGACACAGACAGACATAGAGGCAGAGCTAGAGTGAGAGACAGTAAATAAGATAAAAATAAGCATATACAGACAGATAGATAGACAGAGAGACAGAAAGACAGACAAAATGAGAGGCATACAGAAACGAGAGAGAGAGAGAGAGAGAGAGAGAGAGAGAGACCCTGGCCAATAAAGGACTCCCCCGCTCGCGTCATTCTACCCAGGAAGAGAACAACTAGACAGAACACAGGTAACATACACCACTACACAATACCTGCCTGTTCCAATTAATATCCGGCAGGTGAATGAAAAACCAAAGCACACACACACACACACACACGCGCACCTGAAGCCTTGACCCACAAACAAGCATAACGCAAGCAAGCAAGCAAGCAAGAACAGTTGCCGGTGGTGGAAGAGAGAAACAAGTGTTGCTTTACGTGTGTGTGTGTGTGTGTGTGTGTTTCTCGTGTCACAGAGATTCGTGTAACTATAAGCGTGTTGATTAATAAGAGATATGGTATCAATCTGGTACACGTCAACGCAACCAATGCAGTGTATGTATGTATGTATATATGTATGTATGTATGTATGTATGTATGTATGGCGTGGTATGAAAACTGATACTATTAACTCTCCGAAAACCAGTCTTCATATCCAGGTATTTCCCCTCCCTCTCCACCCCTCCTCCTTCCCCCCTCCTTCTTCCCCCTCCTCCTTCCCCCCTCCTCCTTCACACTGTTATCATCTGGTGGCAAGTGTCAACAGAGAGAAAGGGAGGGGGGAGGGGGAGGAGGGGGGAGGGGGGGGGAGGGGGAGGAAGGGGGGGGGTGAATGTTTATGTATACGATAACCAGGTGACACAGGTGAGACAGGTGACACAGGTGAGACAGGTGTCGGTATTTCTTGTATAAATCAATTCACCTGTCATCTGTCACAGGTGTTGGAGGTGGGAGGTTATATCACACCTGACGACAACATCATCATCACCATACTCGAGTGCATTGCCTCTTATCGGGGTCTGTTGTTATCAGTAAAACAGTAAAAACTATTATTGCACGAAAAATCCAACTTTTGAGGAACACAATATTTGGTCCACTTGTCGTATGAACATTATAGAGGAGTGAGTGAGTGAGTGAGTATAAAGGAAGAGTTAAAGGGCCTTATACCCAGTCTCAGGTTCATAGCTGTATATTTCCCTGTCCTGGAGAGCAAGATTACATGATATAAACTGCCTATACACCTGTGGCCTTATAGCAGCTTGATAATAATAGAACTCGGATATATTATTATCAGGGAGTTTATAACGACGAGAAACAGTAGTGCATTCGTTCACGGGTCAAAGCTTGAGGTCTTCGCCGTGTGAGGTGACACATGAGGGGTGTTCTCAGTAGTCACGGCTAAACTGCGCTTCCTAGTACCCCGAGAGCGCAGTAAATAGCTCATATATATGCCGTTACTGATGTATATTATACCACCATGAGCAAATAACTCCCATCCCGAGGAGCTATAAAGAGGATAGTGAAGATTTACGATATAGAAGTTACTATGAAGGTAAGAGGATAGCCCCCCCCCCAAAAAAAAAAATAATAAATAAATAAATAAAAATATCCTCCTTTTGGTGCACAGGAAACAAAGGCACATAATTCTTTCAAGTCAAATTAGGTTCTTCCGGAAAATCTTGAGAGAGAAGAGAAGTCACCACTGTCCCATTAAACCTCATTTATTTCCCACAGCCAATAGCTTAGCCCCGAAACTACTCTCTCTCTCTCTCTCTCTCTCTCTCTCTCTCTCTCTCTCTCTCTCTCTCATCCAAGATAAATTTCAATGTTTTTTTTTTTACACAATCATTATCGTCATCATTATTATCGACATCATCAGGAAAGCCACAGAAAAAAGCGATTAATACGAATTCTAGATAAAATTGGCCAATAAGAGCTTCAGAAGCGAGTCGATTAACATTAGAAATAGGTTAATTAATTTAAAGCAATCAATTAACATCAGAAATCAGTAAACCCAAAGACGTGTTCAAGATTGGTCCGCCATTAAGTTCAATCATTCAGTACACAGTAGAACCTTCACTTGCTACTTACAGCCCAAAAGTTCAAATCACCTGAACGTGAAAAATCATCCCCACGCACGTAAAGACATTCCATCAGTCAAGTCAGATCAGGCAAGCACAAGGGGTTTTAGTAATCGTAGCCAACAATAACAAAATAGACGATGGCTGATTCACCTACGCTGAGCCGGAACACTGAAATGACCTCAAGACAGTGTGACTGAATCTTAAAACGAGTCCCACCGCGTGTCTTCAGTATCCCCAGGCCCCACGAAGGGTCATATAAACCTCTCATGAGTGTAGCCAAGGAGAATATAAACCATAATCAGTGTAACCAACAAGGAATATAATGTAAGGAAAAAGCATCGTGTTGACAGGAATATGACCCTGGATTATGGAGAGAAGAGTTACTTAAAACATGCACAAAGTATCAAGGTCTCATATTATATAACTCAAGTGTAAATGTTGGGTATGGAGACTCGAGGTGTGAAATTTTTATCACGTACAAAACAGTGAGGATTCTAACATTGTAATTCTGTGTGAAGAAGATTGGGTGGAAAAAGCGTAATAGCTACAATATGAAAACTAAGACTTTATCCTGGCATTAACACACACACACACACACACACAACACACGACGAAGAGAGAGAGATTATTTTACCAAGAAGAAAGACACAGTATTGAATTGGTCTGAGTTTGTAACCTCGAACAAAAACATTCTTCTCCCACATAATTATGATGAGAGCTTTTAAAGTAGACAGCCGAGTCCTGCCTCATCTGTACACACCAGACGAGGAAAACGTCAGGAAAACCCTTAAGTTGAGCATGTCTGGGGAAAATTCTTAGGCAGAGGATGTATGTGTGAGGGGGGGGGGGGGAAGAGACAGAACAATGGAAGGATTCAGTATTGCAGCGAAGAATTAATCACACACACAACATTGTCAAAACCCTCCTCTCAAGACGATAGTAATGAGCTGTGGTGTGTGTGTGTATGCTTGTGCGTGTGGGTGTATGCTTGTGCGTGTGGGTGTATACGTGTGTGTGTCAAGCATAAGACGGAAGCACCCCCCCCCCAACCCACAATAAGTATTCCTCATTAAACTCTACGGAAATGGCTCCCTGTCCTCTGCTATAGCTGTTATATTTATGGCTCTCATCTACACCATTACACCTTTAACAGCTCATGAACCACAAGAAGTAAACACCGGAAATAAAAGGATATAAGCAAGCAAGCACACACACACACACACACACACACACACACACTTATATTTGACTGTTAATATTTGGCGTTCCTTTTTTTTTTACCTTTTGTTAATTAGCCGCACGTGACCCTCCTGTAAATTGTCGCCCCAACGGTCAAAGAGAGAGAGAGAGAGAGAGAGAGAGAGAGAGAGAGAGAGAGAGAGAGAGAGACCACACCGTTAACACACCAACAAAAGAGAGAGAGAGACAGTCCCTTTTTTCCTCGATGCATGAAAATACACAAAAACAAAACGGATATCCTAAAACACAATACAGAAATAAAAACACCACACACACTAATGAACTTGGCCTCACCTGAATACGTTACCTGTGAGAGCATATACACACCTGCTTGGGAGCCTCTCAGTTTACGTTAGGTTTACGTTAGGTTAGATTAGGTTAGGTTACTGAAGAAGATACCAAATAACCACTAGATCTTGGCAACAGTTGATAATTATGTAAATGTTACATCATCTTTGTTGTTCATATTTCCTGTGTAAAGGTAAGAGGTATATTATCACTCCTAGCGTCTTATTACTTCCTTCCCCTCACCCCCTCTCTCTAACACCCTCCCCATCTCCCATCCTTCGCCCCCCTCCCTGAGGTACACAACTAAATTATTCAACTACAACTTAAGATCCACAAACAAGTCAGTCAATTAAGCACAGGATATTATGAACACAATAATAATAATAATAATAATAACGACAATATTAACGACACTACTACTACTACTACTACTACTACTACTAATAGCTTCACGTCAGACAGCAGTACACACACCAATACACCCATAAGGTCAGCTACACACATTAAAATACCCCTGAAGGACACAAGACCTGAGACACCCCCTGACACCTGCTGGCCTCAGAACACCACACCCAACTTGTTAACCATGAAGGAGTTGTAGCTAATGTAATGAAGTTCCTCTCTCTCTGTCTCGCGTGAAAAATTAACAAGACGGCGTAATGGCACTCAAGAATACAACATTACGCCATAAAGACCCCCAAACTAACATCGACCTGAGAGGAAAAGTGATATTAATCATTGGGTGTAGGTGTGGGGGAGGGGTGTAGGTGTGGGGGAGGGGTGTGTGTGTGTGTCTTGGGTGTGTTAAGGCCAGATTACCACTGCCAACACTCATCTACCGCTGCGCCGCTGTCTCATACACATTCATGATCCAGTTAATCAAGGAAACCATCAATATAAGTCACTGTGTTTACGCCCGCCTCACTATTAACAACCTGTATAATAAGTTTTACATATCAACACAGGAATTAGTCACTCCCCCTTCAGTAACCTCAGAATTAAGTGAAGCATAGATGGTCTCACACGATGACTTAATATTGCTGAAAATTTGTAACACACACACACACACACACACACCAGCTGTTCCCACCATTAAACAACGTATTTAGACATGACCCAAACAAGCGTCCCACAAAATGCCTTCCAGTCCTCCCTCCTCCTCCACCGCCAGCCAGCCACCTTGAGGAAACTGATCACGCTCACCAACAGAGGAAAGTATTGATAAACCCACACAAACACAGCGGTCGCGTTGGGTTTTTGTGTGTGTGGGTTTTTTTTCTCTCTTGCTCGGATGCTCTTGATCTTACCACGAGTCAATTGAATCAGAGCGAGTAAAGGATGAGGACGAGATAGAGAGGAGGAGAAAAAGTGGCCCCGACTCACTCTTCACGTAGAATACCAATGGAGTGATTCTCTGGCCGGGGCATTCAAGAGCTGCGGGAAGCCATTCAGAGGTTTTATATTCATTAATAATGTTAGGTGAATGAGTTCCTGACTGCATTGCTTGAATGGTTTCGAGTTCAGTTCGATCTTGCTTTCGAAATGTTGCTTGACTTGTTGCCTCCGTGTGGCCGGGGTGATGCAGCTATGGCGCCACGACACACACACACACGCAAGAGCTGTTCCACCATTACCACCGTCCAGGTTGAAAGTGGTGTGACACCTTTACTAACTCTCGTGCTCACAGGACTGCCTGAAGAAGTGAAAAACCTGATAGTGCACGCGTCAACAAGTGCTGCCCGAGCTATATCTGCCTGTGTGGGAGAACCGTTGGTCGCTGTAGTGATGATGCCCGTGTTACGGAGAGAGAGAGAGAGAGAGAGAGAGAGAGAGAGAGAGAGAGAGAGAGAGAGAGACCATGTCACCCCACTTGGAGTAGAAGATGACCACCACTGTTATCAAGGTGCTACTGCAGAAGGTATAACGTCTCCACCTAACATTCGTATTCACGACGGGCGGCGCTACGCACTCACCACTAGGAACTGGCCACAAAAAATTCGGCAAAACCTCCCCCCCCCCCCCCCCCACCAAAAGCAATTAAGTTGGTGAGAGCCAGACTAACACAAAGACGACAGCCGTTAGCGGAGAACATAAAGAGTTTTTTTCTGTGTAATGTTAAATCCAGATGATGTATTAGTGGCGGTATTATCTCTTAAACTTCATAACTCACCGAGGTAGGGTAGCAGTGGTGGCAATAAGCGTGTTCCTGTGCGTCGGTAGAAGGAAGCTGACGTGTTTAGCGGTTGTGAGGTTAATGGTTGTGGTGGCGGGGGTGTCGGGGAGGCTATATAGCAGTGTGGGTTGATACTGGGTACCTGGTGTGTGTGTGTGGCGAAGGCTACTCACCTAACCTTCTCCCCTCCCCCACCCCACCCACAAGCAGGTCATGGGTGCTCGCCTCTCTCCGTCCTTCCAGTCTTTCCTTTTGTACGTCCACGGATTATTACTTTCATTCAATTTTATTCCCAGGAGATTTTTAATTCACACACACACACACACACACACTATGTACATATCACTCAAGACAGAACAAGAATGAATACAAGATTGCCAACCAGGAAGAGCCAGTGTTGATATCGTGCCAATCAGAGAGCCTATATATCGAGTCATGGCACCCTGCGACCCTAGCGGTGAAGGGCTTTACTAAGAATGAAAATAGAAATAACAACAATAATAATAATAACAAAGGAAGTGAGAATGACTTTAATGAATGTTATCTGACCCGGGAAGTGTATTGATGAGCTGTGCCTCAGAGGTGATAACACTTGAGGAAGGAGTTATTGTTTTCTTTTTAAATAGGAGTGAATGTTGAGTGTTGGTGAATGTTGAGTGTTGGTGAATGTTGAGTGTTGGTGAATGTTGAGTGTTAGTGAATGTTGAGTGTTGGTGAATGTTGAGTTAGGTACCCCACACCAACACAATACCTGAAGGTGGGTGCGGGTAGTGTGGATGGTATGGGTCGGGTGAATAGTGTAAGTGATGTGGGTAGTGTGGATAGTGTGGGGTTGAGTCAGGGTAGTGTGGATAATGTAGGTGGTGTAGGCAGTTTGGATAGTGTGGATAATATAGGTAATGTGGATAGTGTGGGTAGTGTGAAAGTCCATCCACTCAGGTTATGACGGTGCTGATACACTTCCTTTCCGTTCCACACAACACCGCTTTGATGAAGACCACAGGCAGCACTAACCTGTGGCCTCTTGAACGTTTATGTTACGCTCTCAGGTGTGTGTGTGTGTGTGCAAGGATCCCTGTGTGTAGATTAGCAAGTGTTTATGTATGTATGTATGTATGTATGTATGTATGTATAAACTATCTGAACACAATCTCATTCACGTTTCTGACCCATCAATAACCGGCCACAATCACGGGAGATAATATCAAGCGACTCTGGCCAATTACACCATCACGTTTCACACAGCGGCGTCGGAATGTTGGGTCTTTCATGTCCCTACGAACATCGTGTGTCCAGTTATCAATAACATCAACGGCTCCTGAACCCGGATTACTGACAGGTTCTCTCGAGGAGGGAGCCAAGACACACGGAAATAAACACAGGAGACAACTTTAATACATGTAATTGACTTAATAAACATTCGATTGTGTTTGTAAATCATCAGTGTGACCTGGAGTTAAGGCCAGGGGAAAAAATAACAGATATGACTTAGAAGGAGAGGTCACTGGTTCAAGATAAATATACATAACTAGTAGTGAAGATGATATTAACTTGAGGAGGGGGGGGGGGGGGGGGAACTGTCATATAAGGGTCTCACTCAAAAAAAAAAAAAAGACTTGTATCTACCTTCCTAATGTGACCGGGAACTGTGTGTGTGTCTTATAACTTAACCCGGTTCTTGATTCTCTCTTCAGGTCCTATGGTCGTAATATCTCAATAAAGAAAGCGCGTTTTTTGGTCACTTTCCGCTAATTCCTAACCTAACCAAACGTAGACGTGATCCTCATTTTACTCAGCGACAATACAAACGCCGACGAAAAACTATGTTGGTTGTGTCGTTGTGTGTTGTCACCTGGCCCGGGGGAGGGTCACCTGGCCCGGGGGGAGGGTCACCTGGCCCGGGGGAGGGTCACCTTGGCCGGGGGGGGGTGGGGGGGGAGGGGTTACCTGGCCCTCCCCTCCTCCTCCAATTAAGCGGGTGAAAACAATAACCTATCATAACAGAATTTGTCCATTTATATGCGACCACTCAAACACTGGACCATGTTGACCACACACATACACACGAGTGACCTTCCAATATTTCCAATAACCATTTTCAAATATTATTTCCCCCCCTGGTGTTTGTTCAGTGTGTGTGAGTGTGTGTGTGTGTGTGTGTGTGTTTAGCACGACTGAAAATGACGGACGGTAAAAATAATAAAAAAATATTGAACGAGAGGACTAACAAAACGCCAAACAGAAGAACTAACGGTAGGGCTAACGCTGGGACGAACGAAATAACAGGACAAACGGAAGTACGAACGGACGGATCGGACTAACGGAAGGACGGGCATACACCTTTCAACACCTTCTCAGCGGCTGGACAAAAAAACACAGACTTAAGACGGAATGAACAGGGCGGCATCTGGTGTGGTGGTTTTTTGTGGGTGTCTGTTGTGTTGCATCTTAACACACCCACTCCTGACCGGTCAAGGCCGCTACACACACCTACCGCCCTCCTCCACCCTGTCTCCCACCCTCCACCACCCTGTCTGTCACCCTCCTCCACCCTGTCTGTCACCCTCCACCACCCTGTCTCCCACACACCACCACCCTGTCTCCCACCCTCCACCACCCTGTCTCCCACCCTCCACCACCCTGTCTCCCACCCTCCTCCACCCTGTCTCCCACCACCCTGTCTCCCACCCTCCACCACCCTGTCTCCGGCTGTGACCTTACATAACTCTCCAACGGGAAAGATGAGGAAGACCTTCAAGGCATTGTTCCTCAAGCATATACTCCAACAACCCAACATTTCCTCGAGCCTGGAGTATGGTGTAATAAGCTGTTATCATCACTATTATATCTTCCTATACCGTAATATACTCCCGTAAAGAAACAGACAGACAATAACCTATCGTCTTGTGGTATAACCTCAATCATATCCAAGTATAATACAGTTTATAGTGAACTTATGGTGAAATATATCTATATCCACTTATATCGACCTGTAATTATAGTCAAATATATACCACAAAACCAATCCAGTTTAACCGATACATTTACGTAATTTATCTTAAACATATTTGGCCACGAAATATAACCACAGAGGCTGGATATACTGTACAATGACTCGGCAGATTACTGTAGCTACGACGCGCCCTCCTCACCTCACTGACGAGAGAAACCTGTAGGTGCAAGCGGGGTGAGGTGGGGGTGAGGTGGGGGTGAGGGTAGCGGACACCTGCAGAAACAGGCCCGGGCAGGTAAAAAGAACACCCCAGCTTAGGTAATTAGGCACAGCGCGAATTTCTGGGTGCAAAACACGACACCGGTTGGCATTAAAGGAGGGTTTGGGCCCCCCTTAGTGAGACGGGCCATTAACAATACTAATTGGGTGTCGCGATGGTTATCTGACGAGCGTGGCGACACAAACGACACAGTCTAGACCGACACGCGCCGACTCTTGGGTGGGCGTGGGAGTAGGAATAGGAGGGAGGGGTTGAGGAGAGAGGTGTGAGGGGTGTGTAGAATATCGTGGGCGTGGGCGTGTGAAGTCTGGGGTGTAGGAGGTCATGGGCGTGAAAGGCGAGGGCGTAAAGCAGGACAGAAGCAATGAATGGGCGGGAGGAAGACGAGGGGGGAGGGTGGGAGGCTCAGGTGTAGGTAAACTCTGCCCAGGTACAGGTGAAGCTGGTGACAGGGGGAGGAAGAGAGAGAGAGGATGAAGAGAAAGAGGGAAGAGGAGAGAGAGAGAGAGAGAGAGAGAGAGAGAGAGAGAGAGAGAGAGAGAGAGGGAGAGGGAGAGAGAGAGAGAGAGAGAGAGAATGACTAACACACTACATCAGCCACTCTGGGAAACTATATGGAGAAACTCTGACAATAGAAAACAAGAAGAAGAAAGAAGACAGACAGACAGACAGACAGACAGACAAACAGACAGACAGACACAACACATACCACGAATGGACACAGAACGACAGACACATGAGAAAGATTGCCGACACTATCTGAGCTGAAAGGAAGGTTGAATGGTTGATGGTGACATATGACAGCCATGTTGCCGGTATTCATGAAGATGCACCGGGCAACAACAGATAATGATCATATGTAAATACCGTAGATAAAAGCTACCCGGAGAGCCACAACAACAGAAGCTCAACCATAACAGTAAACGGTAGAAGCAGTGGTAACAATATCAGAAGTAATAATAGCAGAAGCAATACTAGTAGAAGCAGCAATAGCAACAACAACAACAGAAAAATAACAGCAACAGAAGCAACAATTACAACAGAAAGAAACAGAATAATAACTTAAAATAACACACACGTCTTGGCCGATGGTGACAAGACGAAGAGACTAAGAAGATAAATGAGGACGAAGCGAGACGGATAACTATAAGAGAAGAGACGGAAAGGAATGATAACTGGATGAGAGGACGAATGAGGGACACGGGTGAAACACGGGAGTAAGGATGGGTGGTTGGAGGGAAAGATGGTGATGATGATGGGAGAGGAAGTGGTGATGATGATGGCGGTGGTGGTGAAGTAGGAAGAAACGAGGTGTTGGAGTAGGAGGGAAAGGAAGAAGAAAAAGAGGTAGCGGAATTGGAGGAGGAGGAGATAGCGGTAGTTGTAGACGTGAGGGAGAGAGGGGGGAGGGGGGAATACAGCGGTAGATTTAGAGTGGGCGAGGCAGACAGGCAGATAGACAGACAGGTAGACGGTAGTGACGGCGAGGCAGAAATAACTAGTGGTCAGAGAGGAAGTGAAGAAGCTGTAGCCTCAGGTGATGTTCAGCCCGGAGGAGGAGTGGGAGGGGCGGGGGGTGGAGGAGTCGGAGGGGGGAGGGAGGGAAGGTGGAGAATGTCAGTGGAGGAAGATGAAAAAAAAAACATAAGAAAAAATGCAGAAGGAAGAACAGACGATTAGAAAAAAGAGCACCTGACCCCACCTGACCTTATCCATGGTCCTGTTTCCGAGAGTAACCAGTCAATCGCTAATCACAAATGACTCAATCGCGAAAATAGCTTCATCTTCCCCAGCTTGATAAATCATCCCGACCAACGAGAAAATATTCCCCTTTAACAAAATAAATCCAACCTTGAAATTAGCTCCTGACTTAACACGAGAATATTTGCCACAACTCGGCATTTCAGTCAGATTAACTTGAAAAATATCTCCCAATTTGATATTTTATCCCGTCTCATTCCACAAGAATAATAACACGGAATATACATAATATAAAGTATTAGGTGATGGTCGATTTTATTTTTTATTGTTTTTTTTTACCCTATTCAGACAATTATGTAGAGTCACGCGCGTGTTCTCCTGCGGGGGAGAGTTACTTTACACGCCTGAGAAAACTGAACTGGTGAACGAATCTCCAAAATGAACAGCTAGAATAAATCTTCGAAGTGTGCTGTTTGAATGAGTCTCTGAACTTAACTACTGGAATGAGTCTCCCAACAGCTTACTCACTGTGGCATCTCATGAGGGTTCGGTACAGCTTCGAACACAAGAGTACAAACAAACCTCAGTGCGTGACTAATTCGAGATGAACCAATAACACCTAACCTAACCTAACCTAACCTAACCTAACCCTCGGAAATAACCCCCTAAATGATAATAATCAATAAACGATGATAAACAAGGAGAAACACACGTAAAAGAAATGTAGATGAACCTGATGGAACGAAAGATAAAGTAGAGCCACAAAAAACAGAAGAATTTATAGACTGAGAGGAAGAGGAAGAAGTAAAACGCCGGGATTAAAGTAATACTGGTTAACTACCGATGATAGATGGGGACAAGGAAAAACACGAAGGAAAACATAAATAACTTGGACAGAGACACGGAGGAGGAGATTACCAATAACAACAGGAGACGAGGGGTGGTGAGGGGTGTGTGGGAGGGGTGTGTGGGTGGGTGTGTGTGGGTGTGGTAGGAAGTGTGTGTGTGAGAGAGAGAAAGAGAAAGGGGAATTATTATGAAAGTTTGGGCCTGTGACATAGAAGGGAAGACAAAATTGGGAATGTAAGTTGTGTGGAAGTGAATAAGGTGACAAAGAGAAGACTGTGGATGGGAAGTAGACGAAGGAAGGCTAAGGAGGGGGAGGAGGAGGAGGGCGGCGTAGCGGTAGGAGCCATCAAGGACCATTACCAGTTACAAAAGCAACATTTACCGGTGCAGTGGGTGACGAACCGACCTAACACCACTCCCTTACCGCCCACACCACTACTGGCCACACCGGCCACCTCTACGCCGCCCACCCTAATAACCCCCCCCCCCCCCCCCACACATTACTACTGGCCACACCGCACACTGCCGCCCACCTCCACGCCACCCGCACCCCACATCTCATCCCAACTACCCTGACCTACACAGTCTCTAATTCCTGACCTGGAAGTAGTTAGTTCTATAAGCCATTAACCACACCTCAACCCACGCCCAAAGACTTACAATACTCCATCAAGGCGACAGAAGAAAAAAAATACCAAGAAATACAATAATTACAATATTTTTTTCTTAGCATTAAACTCACGAGTGAAAATAGTTCTCCGTCCTGTACCACGTGTTGGTGTACCGATGAGCAAATCTTCCCTCTTTCTCGTCACTCTTACCGCCTGATGCACTGTACGGTACCTGCTGGCTGGCTCATGTGTTTTGTTGTGTTATTTCTGAGTACATGTGTTCGATCATAAAGAGTGCTGATCGCTAGGGATGTTTACATGTATGTGTGTGTGTGTGTGTGTGTGTGTTAACTGCACTTTGCTTGACATCAACACAACGTACAATTTCCCCCAATGCTTTTGAAAGTTCATCGGCCGTGGTTGGCGTGACTCCGCCATCTACACACCCTCTCATATACACGGGCTTTATTATTATTATATACATCCATCCGATACAACAAAAATATATTTATACTAAGGGATGTCTTCCTCTCCCGTGTGTGTGTGTGTAATACTTTGTGTATGTATGTGTGTATTACTTTGTGTATGTGTGTATTGCTTTGTGTGTTTATGGGTTTGTACGTA
The DNA here is from genome assembly GCA_958450375.1 of Homarus gammarus. Taxonomy (NCBI): domain Eukaryota; kingdom Metazoa; phylum Arthropoda; class Malacostraca; order Decapoda; family Nephropidae; genus Homarus; species Homarus gammarus. Next base: position 1,462,724 of record CAUDMG010001356.1, on the reverse strand, counting down.
TGTGTGTCTCATCCCCATGAACACAAACACACACAACAAAAACAGATAGAAAAAAACAAAACAAATTAAAACAAAGACAAAACAAAAAAAAAACAACCCAAGTCTTTCCTACATAACCATGGCGGGTTCCTCTGGCCGAGTGCTGAGCCAACACTGTCATCAACCATTGTTTAGACAATATGGACGGGAGACAGAGGCAGTATAGACGGCAGACAGAGACAGTGGAAAAGTGGAGCACGTGGTGATGACAGGTGGATAGTGGATAGGAGATAAGATAGCAAGGAAGTGGCAAGGTGGGAAGTAGGGGAAGTAGACTGGGAAAGTAGAAGTAGTAGGCTGGAGAAGTGGGGAAAGTAGCAAGTAGAAAATAAGGGAAGTGGATGAAGTAAATAAAGATAAAAGTAGATACAAGGAAAGTAGATAAAGAAGCGAGATAAAGAAGAGACAGGATATAGAAAAAGCCTCTCTCTCTCTCTCTCTCTCTCTCTCTCTCTCTCTCTCTCTCTCTCCAAGGTAAAACAGAGGCGTCATTCTTATTTCACCTGGGCGTAATATCATTTTATACATTTCATTCTTCATTCATTCACACCTCACTCTCCCTCAACATTCATTCACACCTCATTCTCCCTCAACATTCATTCACACCTCATTCTCCCTCAACATTCATTCACACCTCATTCTCCCTCAACATTCATTCACACCTCATTCTCCCTCAACATTCATTCACACCTCATTCTCCCTCAACATTCATTCACACCTCATTCTCCCTCAACATTCATTCACACCTCATTCTCCCTCAACATTCCTTCACCGCTTCGTGTATCAAACTGGTTTAATGTTTGGTTGGAGAGTCAACATGGATTCCAGACATCATGAACCAGTTGTACCTGTAATAATCCTGTAATGTTTTGATTCACACTTACAATGATGATGATGATGATGGTGGTGATGATGATGATGGTGGTGGTGGTGGTGGTGGTGGTGGTGATGATGATGATGATGATGATGATGATGATGATGATGGTGGTGGTGGTGGTGGTGGTGGTGGTGGTGATGATGGTGGTGGTGATGATGATGATGGTGGTGATGATGATGATGATGATGATGGTGGTGGTGGTGGTGGTGGTGATGATGATGATGATGATGGTGGTGATGATGATGATGGTGGTGATGATGATGATGATGATGGTGGTGATGGTGGTGGTGGTGATGGTGGTGGTGATGATGATGATGATGATGGTGGTGATGATGATGGTGGTGATGATGATGATGATGATGATGATGATGGTGGTGATGATGATGATGGTGGTGGTGGTGGTGGTGATGATGATGATGATGGTGGTGGTGGTGGTGGTGGTGGTGGTGGTGATGATGATGATGATGGTGGTGGTGGTGGTGGTGGTGGTGGTGGTGGTGATGATGATGATGATGATGATGATGATGGTGGTGGTGGTGGTGGTGGTGATGATGATGATGGTGGTGATGATGATGGTGGTGGTGATGATGGTGATGATGATGATGATGGTGGTGATAATGATGATGATGATGATGATGGTGATGATGACAACATAGATAACCACAACAACAAATAACAACAACAACATAAAACCATAACAACAACAAAACAGATAATAACAACAACAACAACAACAACAGACAACAACAACAACAACAGACAACAACAACAACAACAAACGATAAAAAAGCAACACGTCCCTTTAATAAGAAGCGAAAGACAGAGAAGAATAAAATAAAAATAACCTCCACTTCTTTTTACTTTCCAAATATATTGACTCACAGGTGAAGCAAAGTCCCCCCCCCCTCCCCCCGTTAATTACAACAGCGAGAGTGCGATAACATCCACACCTCCCCACGCCCCTCATCCCATCCCACCCCTCCCCTCACTTTCCCTCACACCTCACTCCTCCCCTCCCCTTTTCCTCACACCCCCTCCCCCTTTCCTCATACCCCCTTCCCCTTCCCTCACACCACCCCTCCCCCTTTCCTCACACCCCCTTCCTCTTCCCTCACACCTCCCCTCCCCCTTTCCTCACACCCCCTCCCCTTTTTCTCACACACCCCCTCCCCCTTTCCTCACACCCCTTCCCTCACCCTCCCCCCTCCCCGGCATTAATTATTACCCCCCAAACACTCGTTATCCTGTTACCGGTGGACCACAGACACGTAAATTGCTTCTCTTTTGTGATTGAATTCGTCACACTGAAGTCCATAATGGATGCTGCTGACCTGCCGGAGAATGTGTGTATATATATATATATTATATTATATTAAGAGGAGTGTTTGGATGTTTGTCTGGGATGTTATAATGTCGCATGTTGGTGAGGAGGAGAAGGAGAGGAGGAGGGGGTAAGGTGGAGGAGAGAGAGAGAGAGAGAGAGAGACCCCCACTAACAAGACAACAATTGGCCATTAACATCCACCATTCCATTTCTGTCTTTTTCTATATATCCCCCCCCCACTCACACACCTGTTGAACACCTGAGGAAAACTAATTAACATAATATACCTCAAAAAATTTATAAAAAAAAAAAAAATATTCTGTTTTCAGGTAAGACAAAGGGAAAATTAGGTTGTATAGTAAGGGATATAGTTAGTTAAATATATAAATAAACTAACGAATGATTATTATTTTGAGTGGGTGAAGGAGTTGGGGGGGGGGAAACTGAGTAACCACTAGAGTAATCCTCCACTTGTACTGAGTCCTCCTCCAACACCTGAGACCCCCCTTCAACCACTCATTTCTCCTCCAACAATCACGACCAAAACTATCCCACTAATTTTTTGTGTTTTGTTCCACTTTACAACAGATATTTTCCATTAAAGATAATTCGCTCCAGTGTGTTATTTCCTATCCTAACTGAGCGTGATGAACGAGAGGCCTTTACTCTCTCATTATATCGATAATCATTAAAGTTTTCGGGAAGGAGGGAGGGAAGGGACGGGATAGGGAGGGAGGGAAGGGAGGGACGGGGTAGGGAGGGAGGGACGGGGTAGGGAGGAAGGGAAGGGAGGGACGGGGTAGGGAGGGAGGGAAGGGAGGGACGGGGTAGGGAGGGAGGGAAGGGAGGGACGGGGTAGGGAGGGAGGGAAGGGAGGGACGGGGTAGGGAGGGAGGGAAGGGAGGGACGGGGTAGGGAGGGAGGGAAGGGAGGGACGGGGTAGGGAGGAAGGGAAGGGAGGGACGGGGTAGGGAGGGAGGGAAGGGAGGGACGGGGTAGGGAGAGGTAATAATGCAATCAAAACTTAATTTATAGACAAGTTTTATTTCTAGTCTTTGGACAAGGCAGGAAGTCTGGGGAGGAACCAGTCGTGTGTGTCGGAGAGGGGGGGAAGGAGGGGGAGAGGGAGGGAGAGATAGGGAATGAAGGATAAGAAAGAAAAGGAAGGAGAGGAACGGGAAGTAAGAAGGAGAGGAAGGAGAACGAGGAAGAGGAAGGGAAAGGGTTGAGGAGGGAGAGAGTAAGGGGAAAGGAGAGATGAGGAAAGGGAAGGGAGGGGAGAGAGGGAGGGGGGAGAAGGGAGGGAAATAATATTTACCCTCCACCTATTAAAAAAATAGCAACCAAATTGTAAACTTATAAAAAAAATCGGGAGTCTACAACAACCAGACGCTTGACAGTCCATTTACCTGCCCAAGGTGTGAGGTAGTGGTGATGTTTAACCCCCTATGCTGATGACCCCCTTAGGATGATAAAACCCTTTAAGAAACTATAATGACTAATGATGGCGATTTGTTTTGTCTTTAATCAGTTTTAATTTCAATGCCATCCTTCCTTCAAACCCTTTCTGCCCCTCCTTCAAGTCCCCACCATCACCTCCTTCAAGAACCCTCAGGCGCCTCCTCCAAGATCCCCACATTCTCTCCTTCCAGTTCCCTGCAGCATCGCCCTCAGGTGGTGATGCTGGACAGCTTCAGGAGGAAGTTGTGGTGGCCGTCCTGGTCAAAAACAAGTGGCCTTTCTTAGACCCAGACGGAAGGCAAATGAACTTTTCACAAGATACGTGAGAGCTTCTGGAGTACGGTAGGTCAACAGCCGCTGTCTTACGTGTGTGCCCCTGTGTCTCAAGGTGATGCTCAACCCTCACACACACACACACACACACACACACACACACACACCTTTTTATATATACATACTGTATCTTGCCGCTGGCCTTAATACCGAAAGACAGTCGAAAATTACAGCGTATAATAATAGTCAATCAGCTACAAGTACATTATTTGTGGTAAACGATTATATCAACATAAATTTATGTACAGGAAAGGTTGTGTAATAATAATGTTTAAACACAAACGCCATTGTATTTTAAAAACTTGACAGAAGGAAGTGATAATGTGACTCACTAACTGAGGACTCGAACTAAAGCTTCCAGAGAGAGAGAGAGACTTGACTCCATGACGCCTTCTGACGACTAAGGCAATTATCACAGATTTCGGAGGCAGATCTAGCCACCACGACCAGCTGGTAACTACGGCCAGCTGGTAACTACGGACAGCTGGTCAGATTGGCTCTATGGACGCCAGATGGATAACAGACAGTGACACAGTTCAGCAAGACGGAGACATTTCCCGGCATTAGATCTGACGCCGATTAATAGTGACGGCAGATTAGTTGGTATTTAACCAAATGGCGTTAAATAGTAGTAGTATGTATTGTCATGTTTATCAGATGGTATTGAGTGATTTTTTTTCTATACAATTAATGCATCGAATCATACAGGTTTCTTCTCGATTCATACAAGTAACTTCTTAACTGTTTTAGTTGTATTAGCTAAAAAAAATTTTATATGAAGTAAAATTTCTACATCTGGTGAATTAAGCGAGAGAGAGAGAGAGAGAGAGAGAGAGAGAGAGAGAGAGAGAGAGAGAGAGAGAGAGAGAGAGAGAGACTACTTGCATTAAAAAGAAGAAAACAATAACATTTAAATCATAATTACAATTAACACAATAGACCAAAAAATAAAAATAATAATAATAATACATAAAAATTAACAAAAATTTCTCTCTAATTAACACCAACAAGTACACGCTACCGACTGACCTTTTGGCCACTGATGATGATGATATTTTTTAAAAGTTCGCAAAGAAAAACAAGAAAGAAACCGATTTTTTGGCGATTATTTTTTTTTCATGGAGAAATTGAAGTGAAATCAAGACTTAATGACCTTAATTCTATCAACCCCACCTGTGTGTTAGACTGACGACCAGCGTAGAGCTTCACCTAATGACTAGTTCAGAACCGCATATAGGACAGTTATCTTACCCCTTCCCCCCTCCTAAGAACATCACTACCCCCTTCCCTCCCTCATATCAACTTGACGCTCCCACAATCAACAGAGAACACCTTAAAGGTACTGGGGACTTCACTCTTCCAAACATCTCCTCAGAAACTAACCTAACCTAACCTAACCTAACCCCCTGGACCATTGCATCACCATTTCCGCTACTTAACATAAATGTATGTTAAATTCACCGTATACCGACGTAAATTCACCATATACCGACGTAAATTCACCATATACCGACGTAAATTCATCATATACCGACGTAAATTCACCATATACCGACGTTAATTCATCATATACCGACGTTAATTCATCATATACCGACGTAAATACCGCTAAAACACGTGAAAATAACATGTTTCATTTTAGCAAGAGTAAACAGTGTATAATGGCTGGTAGGCGGCGTGTGTGTGTGTGGTTCATCAGTTGGTGTGAATAACAATGAGTAACATCCACACATATTATTATGGTATCATTTGTACACAACAACAAGCTTATTGACGCGGCAACGCTGGCTGGCTGGCTCGGTGTGTGTGTGTGTGTGTTGTCGACAGAGTGGATATGTGTGTAATCTAAGGGCGTGAGGGAGGTGAGGGAAGGCGCTAGGGTGGTGAGGGTAGGCGCCAGGGGGGTGAGGGGGGCCGCGCGGGGGGCTGAGGGGCGGTGTGGTGCTGTGGGTAATGGACGTAATTTGACCAAGTTGTATACTTTGACCTGTTGTGAGTTGATACAGTTGGGGAAATGTGTTCCTTCGCCCCCTGTGGTAACCTGTCTCCAAACGACCAACCTATATGACCTATAGCTAACCTATCCACCAATCACGTCCATCGTTACTCGACCAATACCCGTTCAGTCATAAACAGTGATACTACTACTGTTTGGAGACACGAGTTACCACAGGGGGGCGTAGGAACACATTTCCCCAACTATACACAAGGACGTGTTATGAGATTGTCACAAGGGGGAGGGAAGGATAGGATGGGAGGGAAGGATAGGATGGGAGGGAAGGATAGGGAGGGAGGGAAGGATAGGGTGGGACGGAAGGATAGGGAGAGAGGGAAGGATAGTGAGGGAGGGGAAGAAGGGTGTGGAGGGGGGGGGGGGGGTTTGGAAGAATCCCCCCCCCCCCCCCCCACCGTGCTGCAGTCACCGCACCAACACGCACAGGTCACATACCCTCAATGTTGACACAGCGAAGCACGTGAGGCGAATTACTGAACCAGCTGAACCACACAAACAGGCCACACTGACACGACAGGCCACACTCACACACACAGGCCATACTCACACAAACAGGCCACACTCACACACACAGGCCATACTCACACGACAAACAGACGGGTCACTACTATCAGGGGTCAAGCCAGGATGGGTAGAGGTAGTTGTATGTTATCTACGCATCAGAGACAAACAAACACTAATGTGAGGATGTGTCATAATTACGTTTTCATTATGGCATCTTGTCGTGTTGCAGACAGTTAATTACCACAGGTAGTTACACAGGTAGTTCAATTTTAGTGGAAGTAATAAATAACAAAACGTAATAACGCGGCAATTTCTTCATAAGTACACCAATAGAGCCTTTAGTAAGACGTTAATTCAGAGCCTTAAAACTCACTCCAGTAGACGCCACCACAACAGTAACACCTCCACCACCACAAGTTAAGTACAGGTGAGCGATAAGCACAGGTAAACCAATTGCTGCTCCACTTGTAATACCTGAAACAAAAACAAAATAACCTAAAATGGATTCATATTCTTGCTAACAATTTGAGGAAACCGAAGATAATGAGTAGTTACCGCACCAGCAGCCACTCTACTCGCACACAAATCACCGTCTTGTGTTAGAAAATTACCAAGTCAAAAAATTTCCCTTAAGTGTCTGTAAGAATCGCTGCTATTTTCCGTTACCTGACTGCAAATCGACGAGTCTGATAGGCCAAAATTTTCTCCTGATTGTTAACGTCGCTGGTGCACAAAATTGCAGACACGCTGTGGAGAAACTGTACTGTACAGCTTAGGAAGCAATTAGGAGAGTCGTCGGCCCGCTGTGGCATGACGCCGCTGTGGTGGAGGAGGAGGAGGTGAGGTGCGTGACTACTGAGAGTAAACATCACACACACACACAATGATCACTGGAGCACCTGTAGTAGTCGCTATAAACTAGTCCAGGTGAGGAGGGCTGACGTAACACTACCCCTACCCTGCCCAGCCGACATTCCCGACTATCATACCAACAGCACATTCCTCCAACACCCAAACACAAAGCAGCACATCCCACCAGATGCTTACGGACACTTTAAACGCATACTTCCTGCCTTCACTAGTCAACAGGTAATACATTATCTCTCATTAAGTCTTTATGCCTTCCTTTTTTACCTACAGTTTTTAATAGTTCTTAAGCTCGTTCATGTCAAGGTATTTCCCAGCACCCGTTTCATCACATCCATAAGCCCTTGTCATAATTACCTTAATCTGGTTTTAATCGACGTTAACCACGAGGTGTAGATCAAGGTAAGTGCCAAGTAAACAACAGGTGAGGTAAAGGTAAGTGAGGTGTTGGGGAGGGCAGGAAGGGAGAGGGAGGGAGGGAGGGAGGGAAGAACTCGATCGTGAATTTAATTTTTTTTCTGTCTGTCTGTGTGTGTGTGTGTCAGGTGAGGTAGGTAGTGTAAGACCGTACCACCAGAGTTATTACTTCCTCTCAAACATCAATTTCCTCCGTGCATGAGGATGACTTAGCCTGCTGTGTCTCATGCCTCGGTGCTAATACCATACATCAGTGTGTGGACATTATCAAATCATGGCCTTGCCTCCTTTACCTGTTGGTTTATGATACGCCGAAAAATCACCTAATATTCAACAGATCTATTCTTTTCCCCTGTCCAAACTACTTCCTGTATGTATGTATGTATGTATGTATGTATGTACTGTATTACTGTATGCAGGGCCGTTCCAAGGAGGGTGCGGGGCCCGGGGAAAACACTAAGTTCCCAAGCGCTTTGGTGTAATTCACATCTTCAGGGGTGAGTACCTACTGTACAGTGATTTACTTGCATATATGTATATATATATATATATATATATATATATATATATATATATGTATATATATATATATATATATATATATATATATATATATATATATATATATATATATATATATATATATATATATATCTGCTTGCCATGTTTCTTACACAAAAAAAGTATATCCACAAAACTCAAAAGGCAGGAGTCAGCTCACAGTACAGGACACAACCTGCTCTCACTGGTTACTGACCCTGGTGGACTGGCTGTGGAGTGGAGTGCAATGGATTATGGAGTCAGATTATGCGGTCAGAGGAACCCACCCCCACCAACCCCCATGGGACTGTCGCTATGGATGGTAAGGTCACGATTGCGATGGTGGCGAAAGCCGTCAGGTCAGATTAACCAGTCAACAGGTAATGTGTCCGAGGTCACTGGGTCAAGTGCTGCCCCCCCCCCCCTAAAGGACGGGCCTGACTCTGTATGTACGTGATAATAATAAAACTAAAATCTTTTTTTTTAAGTGGTAATAATGATGGTGATTTCTGGTCTATTTTTCGCCAAGATTACCAGAACGGGAGTCATGTTGTCCTGACGCCATGAGCCAACTCTCCACAGGTAAACACGGGTCAGGTCAAAGGGTTAAATGAGACAGGTATTGGTGGGTTAGGTTAGGTGACAAGCATGAGACAGGCATTGGTGGATTAGGTTACGTGAGACAGGTGACAGGTATGAGACAGGCATTGGTAGATTAGGTTACGTGAGACAGGTGACAGGTATGAGACAGGTATTGGTGGGTTTGAGACAGAAGTTTTGGCTTTGTGGCTTTAGAGCGAAAATCTTCCTGTTGTGTGACGCGGAGTTAGTCTGTCTGTCGATCTGTCTTTCTGTCTGTGTATCTGTCTGTCTGTCTGTCTCTATGGAGAGTAGGTCAAAAGAACACTGTGCATTACTGGGCTGGGCTGGGCTGGGGGTTTAAGAAGATATAGATAAAGACATAGAAGGTGAGAAAAGATTAATAAAACGGAAGAAGGTAAAAAAATATTATATATATTTGTAAAGGTGAAGGACCTGTGTGTGTGTGAGGGAGAGAAAGGCGTAATTGCCGGAGAAAGCGACAGAAAGCACGCAAGCAGAACCAGTGATAAACCTCCAACAATTATCACAACGAGAAAGATCATCAGCCACACCCTACTGTTGCCACACCCTCCCTGTCACCATCTACTCATCCTGGTATTATCCACCTTCTCTACCACCCACCCACCACCCGCCCTTCCTGCCACCATCCACTCATCCTACCACCACCCACCATCCATCCTCCCTGCCACCAACCCCCCCCCACCCCCACCCTATTACTACTTTTACTACTACTACTACTAATAATAATAATAAATTAAAATCACCTCAGGTCAAACAAACAACCTACTTAACCCTTAAACAAATTCTCCATAACATCTACTTAAAACAGGCACAATATACTTAAACACACTTACTTATAACACAAAATTCAACTACAATTCAGTGGACATTTGAAACACCAACCAAAACAAATATATTCCCAAAATGCCTTTATATACACCTGTTACACCTCTAATTAACACTACCTGAGCTTCATTACCTACATGTCATCAGGCTTATAACTTCTATCCCCCAAAAATATAAATCAATCCTAAGTATTATTAACATTAAACTTATATATAACATCAATAACATCACCTGAGTGGATAAAAAAAACATCCCAGGTAAGTAACACTAATTAAAGTTAGTTTTACCTGCCACATTTAAACAGGTAACTAAATAATGACACTATGGTCAACTCCGGACTATCCTGACTAACATGATAAAGCTTTTTCATCATACAGTAATAAACTAAAGTATTAACTCATCATAAAGGAACATTAATAACACCTTGCCGTAATGTATCAGTCAATTATGTGCACAAGTTAGTCTCTTAGCGTTAATTAATACAGTGCTGTACTAACTTAAGTACTTTGTATGACGTCATTATCATGGACTGTAATTCATATCAGATTTTGAAATACAATTATGAGATAAGGATGATGATAATAATAATAATAACAATAATGGTATCAACATCAATAACATTAATAATAAATAATATAAATAATAATACCGGAAATAATAACAACAATAACAAAATAACAATAACAACAATGATAAAAATACTACTACTACTAATACTATTATTGTATCTCCCTTGTTGTGTTATAAGTCTCCCTGGTCTAAATTCCCTTAAATCATCTTGCTCAAAATCTTGTCTAAACCCAAATTTATCTCATCCATTTTTCCTCTCTTATCGAATTCCCTCAAAACCTAATTTGTGGTCAATTTAGTTTTAACAACGTTGGTCTTTTGTCCCATAAGTTTTCCCTCCTCCTCCTCCTCCTCCACATCCTCTAACGTTGCTCATTTCCCTTCGTTCTCCTCCTCCCAAACATTCTTATAACACTGGTAATCTTTCTCCCTAGTTTATCTTCTGCTACCTGTGTTCCTCTATCTTTCACCTCCCTTAATTCCCATTTGATTCTGTCCATTTTTTTCTTCTTTTTCTTGTCAGTTTGAGTCTCCGTGAACTCATTATAGAAACATGGTGTGTGTGACCCTCAGTCCGCCCCTGGGTAAGGTCTTAGTCGGGGTTAGTTACCCAGTTCTTGGATTTGGTTAATAATAAAATGTTTTCTCTTAAGTGTCAACATTCTTAACAATATTAATACCAATAAGAGCAATAAGAACAAGTGATATTAACAATAATAATAATAATAATAATATTAATAATAATAATAATATTAATAATAATAATAATATTATTAACAATAATAATAATAATAAAATAATACTAATAATACTAATACTACTACTAATAATAATAATAGTAATAACAATAATAATTATACAAATAACGAAATAATAATGCTAAAATTAATATTAAAATAATAATAGTAATATTATTATTAATTAAATATTGGCACCAACAATAAAAATATTACAACAATGAAAACCAACTATTATTATTATTATTATTATTATTACAAAAATATGATAAATAAATAACCATAATAACTAAAAACACTAAACACAATAACAACACTAATCCACATAACAAGCAATAACAATAACAGTAATGAAACAAGAGATGAAGGAGAGGTTTAACGTCATTCAGTAGCAATAACACCATAAACAGACTCCTGAAACAAGAGACAGGCACAACCACAGCCAGGTAACACCACCTTCATTACACACACAACCTATACCCCAGGCTATACAGTTCGTCTCACAAGAGGTAGTAGGTAAGTAGTCTTCAACATTAGGAGAGGATCGGATTAAATTGAACCAGAATTAAGAGAATCAACGGAGAATCGGATTAAATTGGACCAGAATTAAGAGAATCAACGGAGAATCGGATTAAACCAGACAAGAATTAGCGGAATCGACGTCTAAATAAGAAAATTCCAATGAAATCCAATATATATATTTTTGTTTTACTTCTCTACCGCGAATTCAAAATAGACGCCAGCCGGCCATGTTGGATATGAAGAAATTAGATCATGTTAAGTCTAATTATCATGTTCTATTGTAATCCCTTGTTTAATAAGACTTCCCGAGTATTTAGAGTTGTAATCCAATGAGATGTTAGTAAGCCTGCGTCATATACCGGAGTAATTATTAAAGTTTCATTATATTTCGTCAAGTTTTGGCGAAAATACGCAAGTTTTAATAACAGTTACAACCTTAACACAAGAGTATAATATCCAAGATGGCCGCTAGAGGTCTTAAACAGGCAGACAAAAGACTTAAACACGAACCACATGATTCCTGAAGCACCATGAGGTAAACAACACGAGATAAACAGCACCATGAGGTAAACAACACGAGATAAACAGCACCATGAGGTAAACAACATGATATAAACAGCACCATGAGGTAAACAACATGATATAAACAGCACCATGAGGTAAACAACATGATATAAACAGCACCATGAGGTAAACAACACGAGATAAACAGCACCATGAGGTAAACAACACGAGATAAACAACACGAGGTAAACAAAACACACACACACACACAGAAGCCAGCTGGACCAATAATAACTCACACTACACATAACTCCTGACATAAATACACAGTCGGTTTACCTACACAACAACAACAACAACAACACTCTTACACCCAAACATACACACTGACGGTTCTTGTTCGCGCGTTCTGGACACCGAGTCTCCATGTGGCATTATTCCAGGTGCCCCAGGTGACATTATTCCAGGTGCCACAGGTGACATTATTCCAGGTGCCACAGGTGACATTATTCTAGGTGCCACAGGTGACATTATTCCAGGTGCCACAGGTAAAATTATTCCAGGTGCCACAGGTGACATTATTCAAGGTGCCACGGGAACTTGTGCTCTAAATTATCTTTATTCTGAACAAAAAACAACGCATGATAAACCTCATCCCACTACCTGTGTTATATAGCCCTACCCCACCCCACTACCTGTGTTACATAGCCCTACCCCACCCCACTACCTGTGTTATATAGCTCTACCTCACTACCTGTGTTATATAGCCCTACCTCACACCACTACCTGTGTTATATAGCCTTATATAGCCTTACCTCACCCGACTACCTGTGTTATATAGCTCTACCTCACCCCACTACCTGTGTTATATAATAAGATATAGTCACCGTTATTACGGACGTCATACAGCTAAGGACGGTACACAGGTAAGGACGGTACACAGGTAAGGACGGTACACAGGTAAGGACGGTACACAGGTAAGGACGGTACACAGGTGAGGACGGTACACAGGTGAGGACGGTACACAGGTGAGGACGGTACACAGGTGAGGACGGTACACAGGTGAGGACGGTACACAGGTGAGGACGGTACACAGGTGAGGACGGTACACAGGTGAGGACGGTACACAGGTGAGGACGGTACACAGGTGAGGACGGTACACAGGTGAGGACGATACACAGGTGAGGACGGTACACAGGTGAGGACGATACACAGGTGAGGACGGTACACAGGTGAGGACGATACACAGGTAAGGACGGTACACAGGTGAGGACGGTACACAGGTGAGGACGATACACAGGTGAGGACGGTACACAGGTGAGGACGGTACACAGGTGAGGACGGTACACAGGTAAGGACGGTACACAGGTGAGGACGGTACACAGGTGAGGACGGTACACAGGTGAGGACGGTACACAGGTGAGATTTCATTTAAACAGAGGATAACAATACATCACTTTTAGCATACATTAAAGGCCTGCCCCTTAAATATCGCCAATGCCCACGGTAAGGGTCTGCCCTATTCGCTTCGCCAGTATCCCAGGAACGACCTCTCAGTGCGATAGTGAGCCGATAACGTCGCTGTATCGTTAGAAGTTAAGGAAGGAAAATCGTCAACACAATCAATCACCCATTTCTACGATCGCTAACAACTCGTCGCTAATCACCAACAGTCATTAAACTATCAGTGGTAATTACGTATATCACCTTACCTTAAAAATACCTTAAAACTGTCTTAAGGTAAACCAACATAAAACACCGTAACTTAAAAATACCCCACAAAAATTTTAAGGTAAATCCCAAATTTCCCTAAGGTAAACTAACATCCACTACACACACACCTGACTTAAAAAAAAAAAATTACCCCCAAACTCGCAAATATGAACCAACACACCACGACCCCACGTAATACAACCCGGCTTTAAAATTAACTCAACTAACATTCCTCACTAACAAGTCAACAAAACCTTTATCAGAGAATGTTCCTCGTGGACTAAATCATTCACACACACACTCACTAACACCGTTCTACCAGGTGATTACAAGATAGAACGATAATGACTAAATACTCGCACTAATAAAAGAAAAAGAAATAAACAAGAAAACATAAAAACAAAGAAATATCGACAAGAAATGGAAGAAATTAATAAGAAAAGTAAGAATAATTATAAAAAAAAAAAGAGAATCGCAAAAAATACTTAAAAATAACAACGAAAAGAATTAAATGATATTGAAGAAAGGAAGGAATTAGAAAAACGGTTAAATAAATACAATTAAATCTGTGGGAAAAAAAGGTAAATCTAATAAAAGGAATAAAGAGGGAAATACACGAAAATGACAATAAAAGTTAATTAAAGGAGGAAGAAAGAGAATCAGAAAATGGAAAAAAAAGAAAGAAAAATAAAAACGTATATTTATGTCAATTTAACAACATCAATGAGAGAGAGAGAGAGAGAGAGAGATTACAAAAGTCTTCATCACTACACACACACATACACACATACGATAATTTAGTACAATATTTATCTTTTGACATTCTGTAATTTCTCCTTCATCAACGCTGTATTATTTTTAGCAGGAGTTTGTGAGTATTAAGTCAAGGAGTGAGTGAGGTGAGGTGAGGGTCTTGGTGTGAGAGGTCAGGATGAGGGTGAGACAGTGTGAGAGGGTCAACCAATGTGAGAGGTCAGGGTGATGGTGAGGCAGTGTCAGAGGTCAAGGTGAGAGGTTAGAGTGAGAGGTAACAGTGAGTCAATGGGAGGGAGAAGTTTTCTGTGAATGTGTCAGAATGAGATAGTGTGTGTGTGTGTTATTCTCTTTCTCTCTCTCTCACAATTCCCCATTTATCATAATTTGTGTTATTTCCTTTTTGTTCGTCTTTTCCCTAATGAATTTCTCCTCTTAATTGGCTTCCATTATTTGATACTTTTCTTGTCGACATAAATAAAACAATAATTTTCTTGTCTTACTCTCTCAGATTATTCTTATTTTCTTTTTTCTTTAATTTTTCCTTCTGTTCCTCAAATGAGTTTTCTTTCTTTATCTGAAGACATTATTATCATCACACTTCCTCTAATTACCTTAATTTTGCTTTAGTATTTATGTATTTATTCTCTCTCTCTCTCTCTCTCTCTCTCACTCCACACACTGTTCTTTTTCGTCATTCTCCTCGAACTAACAAATTTATTTTAATTACAATTATTTTATTATTTACTCAACGCTATGGATATTTTTTTCTTATCACAGTCCTATTGTTATTATTAATAGTTATTGTTATTATAAGTTATTACAGTATTATTATTATTATTTCTGAGTGAAATTTATTCTATTTTCTTCTTGACATAATAATTATTTTGTTCAACTAAACTACTTTCTCAACATACATTTTTTTTTATCAAAACTCACGACTCGACGAAGCACTGGAACTGAAGATTTAACCCACGTGATTACCAAACCGACCCACCCAACCCCCGACCGACCCACCATCGTCCGAGCTCTTGGCCAGTACCTAGCTCAGCAGGCGCGCTTACACCCACCATCATCCGAGTGCACCATAAGAAAATCACCACGTCTTCCTTCTGCTGCGACTGCCACTTATATTAACACCTTCTATCCTACATTTCAACACGTCATATCCGGTGGGTCCTGTTACAACACATTCTAAAACCCAGACAGGATGGGTTCTCACTCCTTCATACCGGGCGAAGTATTGAGATATTTTCATTCCTTTCAAAAACAAAAACAAAAAAATGTATTAAGAAGTTTCACATAATTACGAGTAAACTTCCTGTGGTATAAGAGTTATCCGTCTATTGCCCGAGATGTTTACCTGATAACACCTGAACTCAGATCTGGTGGTGGTGGAGGTGATAGTGGTGGTGGTGGTGGTGGTAGTAGTGGTGGTGGTGGTGGTGGTGGTAGTAGTGGTAGTGGTGGTGGAGGTGGTGGTGATGGAGGTGGTGGTGGTAGTAGTAGTAGTAGTGGTAGTAATAGTAGTAGTGGTGGTAGTAATAGTAGTAGTGGTGGTAGTGGTAGTCCCCAGGTCACACCACCAAATTATCCCACCCAAAACAAAACAACTTACAAAAAATAAAAATAAAAATCCTCCATAGGAAAATAAAATAATTAAATCGCCATAAATCCTCAACAAACACAAAAATCCCAACACACAATTAACAAACAAATACAAACAGACAAATAAACAACTCAAGTGACACAAATACTAATCATTGGAACAAACACACCAAATAAATTACTAATATAACAGAGGCAACAATTACTTAACCAGACATAAATTCTCAACAGTGTGGGTTATCACATATGAAGATTATAGTGTGTGATGGCCTGAGTGTCACCTGAATACACACATTACCTGAGAGACACTTACTTCACTCAAGGACGAACCCCTGAGTTGTCCCTTTTGCTGTCACTTGAAACTGACAAATCGTAAATAAGCAAATTGTAACTACTACTATTACTACTACTACTACTAATAATAATAATAGTAACAACAATAGTAATAATAATAATAATCCCTCAATATAGTCATTTGATCTCAATTAATCTCACTTAATCTTAAATATTGTCGCAATCCGTTATAATGGCACCTAATCCGTTATAATGGCACCTAATCCGTTATAATGGCACCTAATCCTTTATAATGTCACCTAATCCGTTATAATGTCACCTAATCGTTAATTACACCACTTAATCATGAATAACCTAACCTAATCCTCAATAACAACAATGAATACGTCATCTAATCATCAAAGAACATCACCCACTCCACCACAACATCACCCAATCCTCCTACACCATCACCCACTCCACCACAACACCACCCACTCCACCACAACACCACCCAATCCTCCTACACCACCACCCACTCCACCACAACACCACCCACTCCACCACAACACCACCCAATCCTCCTACACCATCACCCACTCCACCACATCACCCAATCCTCCTACACCATCACCCAATCCTCCTACACCGCCACCCACTCCACCACAACACCACCCAATCCTAGACCAACATAACTGTACCGCAAATTGCATTACATTGTCACTCCCTTATAAAAACTGACAAAACCCAGACCCTCAGAGGCACACGGTGAGGCGCAGGACCACTCGCCCACCACTACACTATTACCAAAACGCTCAATTATATCTGGATTAGTATATTTATTTTTTTTTTTAAGAATCAATTACACGTCGTGACAAGTGATTTCCACAAGGTCATCAACACACGTACGGTCAGCCACAACAACAACAACAACACAGGAGGAATGAATGATAATAATACAATGGTAATGAATTATTTCTTCAGGATTACGAAGGCCACCTGAGCGCGGGTGAGCCAACAAGCACAGGGGTAGTTGCGAACAACCTTGTTTGGCAATGAACAGTCCACAAGACGCTTAGTTGATAATCTTTGGTTACTGAGCTCTGATCCGGGAATTATATTAACTACGACTAATAGTTCTAATAATGATGATGGTAAAAAATAATAATAATAATAATAATAATAATAATAATAATAATAATAATAATAATAATAATAATAACAATAATAATAGAAATAATAATAATAAAAATAATAATAATAATAACTATTATTCTAAGAATTAATAGTTAATAATAATATTAATAATAATAATAATTACACCATCGGTGGTGAAAAATATTGTCAACATTGAAATATTTAATAACGCGCGTTGACAAATGATTTGGCATGGGTGTGTGGGCACCCACGGTGTACTGGGCACACGGGTACTGGCACCAGGTGTGGGTGTGTACCGTGCGGACGTACCTGTAGTACTGGTAGTGGGGCTGGGTGACGTGTAGGTCCATGGGCATGGAAGGGTGGGGCAGGTGGTGGGGGGCATATCCCGGGGCCGCCTCCCCCCCCTGCATCATGCCTAGTGGCCAGAAGGGGTCAATAGTCCCCCACCCCTGCACCCCACCCCCCGGGGCGCCGCGCGGGTTGGCCGCCAACTTGCCGGTGTGATGAACACTTTACCTGGAGTAGCGGTCACCTGGCGCCACTACACCTACACTAGCGCGTCTGGCATCTACTGGCCCTCACACACAGACAACTGATCTTTGGCAGGCACTGATACACACTGGGACGCGGGCGGTGCTTGGCGCTATCCGGGAGGTACACGATACACGTGGGCGCCAGTGCGGAAGCCGACTACCTGTGTCACATGACGTTTGCACCGGGTTGGTGTGTGCACTGGGGAGCGTGCGGGCCTCGGGGTGCAGCAGCCATGAGAGAGGCGGGGCTACCGCACGCTCCGCCCCGATACTCGATGCCTCATTGACTCCTCGGTCCTGAGCCCCGCCCCCGGCATCCTCGGGACCAATCAGCGAGCGTGCCACCGTGCCGCTAACCACTAGCCGCGTGAGCCCCCTTGTCGACCAATAAGGGGGCGGAGACCCCCGTGTTTAGACCGTGTACGGCTCCCATTGCAGCGATCAAACACAATTACCGCTAATAATCGCTCTCCATTTTGCATGTGGTACTGGCAGCCGGCGGCTGCAGGGGACACCCCACCGCCCTCACACGGCACTTATGGCCCTCCTGAGGCACCCACCCCCCGGGGTCCCCCACGCAGCACACCTGTTACCTACTCTACCTGTGTAACAGTGTTATACTGACCTACAACGGTATGACACCTGTCGTCTCTTTCCTCACCCAAACATTTAAAGTGAAAACAAATTGCAACAAAATTATTTAATATTTACTTCAGGAAATAATTCATATATCATTCAATAGTTTACTCAAACCAATTTGTTCACTCGATTTGTCCAATAATAATAATAATTATTAACATTATTATTATTATTATACGATTCAAGAGCAACGCCACCCCAACTAATCACAACATGAAGAAAAAACATTGGCAATACGTCAACAGAACACATCATTACACACAACCATTACAAATTTTAATGACAAATTACAACAATTTGATAACTTCCTTTTACAATCCAAGTAGAGGCTTAACTACAAAATAAAAAAAGCTACAATTAACTCACAAACCCAAAGTATTTCACGATTTTCAAATAATAAGAAACAATAAAAACATTCAGCGGATGTCAGGGGAGGATCTAAGACGGGGAACTGTTAACACGACCAACAACAGAGGAGTAGTGACGTTCATTCAGTCAACTGGGGGGAAAAACGTTGATGTTGCGTAAATACATCACACAAACAGACATTATACCATAAATTATCCAACACAAATCACACAACAATCAACACCTACGAACCTGAGACTCAGACTAAGTAACTTTAATCTTCCTTTATACAATATTAACACAAGTTAACCAAAATATCACAATTAAACAAAATAAAAAAATCACATCCATAAATTTCCATAAGTTTCCTAACAAACCACAAACCAGCATCTGGTGAGTATGTCCTCTCTCCCCAGCACCTTACTCCGTTAGTTGCTGGACAAAAAATTAACAAAAACACGTAATCCTCACCGTCACTCGCTCACGTCTTAAACCCTCAGTTACAGAGAGAGAGAGAGAGAGAGAGAGAGAACTGGTCACTCACTGCGTTAAGCCATATATGAAAGGGCATCATCAATATGTGTGAGAAAAAACAACAAAATACAAACATTACAAAACATCTACCAGTCATATCAACAAAAACTGACACCTGACTTGAGAAAAAGTTGTCGTGAGAATGTGTACGTAATGCTTTCCAGTGTTACTTAACCGTATTTAATGATTCCCAGTGTTACTTAACCGTATTTAATGCTTTCTAGTGATACTTGACCGTACTTAATGCTTTCTAGTGTTACTTAACCGTATTTAATGATTCCCAGTGTTACTTAACCGTATTTAATGCTTTCTATTGGCACTAGACCGGACTTTATGCTTTCTAATGTTACTTAACCGTACTTAATGATTCCCAGTGTTACTTAACCGTATTTAATGCTTTCTAGTGATACTTGACCGTACTTAATGCTTTCTAGTGTTACTTAACCGTATTTAATGATTCCCAGTGTTACTTAACCGTATTTAATGCTTTCTATTGGTACTTGACCGGACTTAATGCTTTCTAATGTTACTTAACCGTACTTAATGATTCCCAGTGTTACTTAACCGTATTTAATGCTTTCTAGTGATACTTGACCGTACTTAATGCTTTCTAGTGTTACTTAACCGTATTTAATGATTCCCAGTGTTACTTAACCGTATTTAATGCTTTCTAGTGATACTTGACCGTACTTAATGCTTTCTAGTGTTACTTAACCGTACTTAATGATTCCCAGTGTTACTTAACCTTATTTAATGCTTTCTAGTGATACTTGACCGTACTTAATGCTTTCTAGTGTTACTTAACCGTACTTAATGATTCCCAGTGTTACTTAACCGTATTTAATGCTTTCTAGTGGTACTTGACCGTACTTAAGGCCTTCCTATGTTACTTAACCGTACTTAAGGCCTTCCTATGTTACTTAACCGTACTTAATGCTTTCCAGTGTTACTTGACCGCACTAAATGCCTCCCAGTGTCACTTACCCATGTTTACTGCCTTACAGCGTTACAATAACATCTACAGGAAGATATAAAACACAAAATCTGTCCAAACATTCACACTTAATACCCAACTTCCGTGACGCGAAAGACGGTGAACAACGAATCCTTCCCAGTTAAGATTTATCACACTTACCACACACACACCAGGTAACCACAGGTACATTTGTATTCCTGAAATATATATTATATTGTCGCGTCTTTGATTACCTGTTGTCACCTGATAGCGAGGGACTAAATCATGCGGGTGGACTCTTGCGGAAGTTGACACTGGGTCTCTGTCAACCCCGAGTCCTCTGATTGGTACAACGGCACACCTGCCTTAATCAGCTCACCTCCACCTCTCTGTATGGTACGACACACCTGCCTAACTCACCTCACCTCTGTATGGTACATCGACACACCTGCCTGACTCACCTCACTTCTGTATGGTACATCGACACACCTGCCTGACTCACCTCCACCTCTGTATGGTACAATGACACACCTGCCTGACTCACTTCACCTCCACACCTGAATGGTACAACGACACACCTGCCTGACTCACCTCACTTCTGTATGGTACATCGACACACCTGCCTGACTCACCTCCACCTCTGTATGGTACAATGACACACCTGCCTGACTCACTTCACCTCCACACCTGAATGGTACAACGACACACCTGCCTTAATCACCTCACCTCCACACCTTTATATTCATTTACAATATTCTGGCTAATTAAACCTTCTGATTTATATTTTCTAGAGATTATTTCACTTCCATAATTCTCTCTTTCTTTCAATCCTCTCCATTCCTCTTCTACTCCTTCCTCATCAACCCTCTCCCCTACCCACCAACCCAGACCCCTTCTCCTCTCCCCGCCAACCTTCTCCCCTCCCCACCCACTCCTCTCCCTCCTTACCCTACTCTCCCCGCCAACCTTCTCCCCTCCTCACCCTACTCTCCCCACCCACTCCTCTCCCCTCCTCACCCTACTCTCCCCGCCAACCTTCTCCCCTCCTCACCCTACTCTCCCCGCCCACCTTCTCCCCTCCTCACCCTACTCTCCCCACCCACTCCTCTCCCCTCCTCACCCTACTCCCCCCGCCAACCTTCTCCCCTCCTCACCCTACTCTCCCCACCCACTCCTCTCCCTCCTCACCCTACTCTCCCCGCCAACCTTCTCCCCTCCTCACCCTACTCTCCCCACCCACTCCTCTCCCTCCTCACCCTACTCTCCCCGCCAACCTTCTCCCCTCCTCACCCTACTCTCCCCACCCACTCCTCTCCCTCCTCACCCTACTCTCCCCACCCACTCCTCTCCCCTCCTCACCCTACTCTCCCCACCCACTCCTCTCCCTCCTTACCCTACTCTCCCCACCAACCTTCTCCCCTCCTCACCCTACTCTCCCCGCCCACTCCTCTCCCTCCTTCCCTTTCTACCAGTTAATATATCGACGCCCTGGAAGGTGTGAGGAAGACTAATGATGTTGGCGAGAATTCAAAACCCACTTCATTTTTCCTTCAAAGGTCGACAGCAGCTCTCAGTGTACTCAGACGTCTAACCTAACCTAACCCAACACAGGGGCGTCTACAGGTGGTGGGTGCCTTTGTTACTTGTTCCCTTTTGTTACTTTTTTCATATCCTTTTCGTCTTTTTTATTTATTCCTTCTTTTATTGTCATGTGTTGTTTTGTGTGTGTGTGTGTGTGTGTGTGTGTGTGTGTGTCCTTCCCTAGTTCTGGTTTCATGTTAATTATTTTTCTTTCATCTCTCTTTCTCTCTCATGTGTCAATCAGTTTCCCATATCCTATCCCCCATTATCCCCCCCTTCCCTCCGTCATGCACCCCCCCCCCCTCCTTCCTCTCCCACCTGTCCTCTTCCTCCCGCCACAACCACTTTCACTTTCCCTTCCCATCTTCATCTCCTCCTTCAGTAGGCCGTCATTCAGGTGTGTGGGTGTTGAAAGTGGGAGTGGTGTAGGGTGACAGGTGTGTGGGTGGTGAAGGTGGTGGTGTGAGCTGACAGGTGTGCAGGTGTGGTGGTGGTATAGGTCGACAGGTGTGACGGTAACAGACAGACACACGAGACACCAAGCAGCGCGTCTTACCGCCCGCCCAGCCACGACGACTACGAGGGGGAGGAGGAATACCTGTCATAGATTGGGTATATTTTAGTGACTGTGGCGGTGGGGTGGGGTGGGGTGGGGTGCTGTGGGGTGGGGTGCTGTGGGGTGGGGTGGGGTGCTGTGGGGTGGGGTGGGGTGCTGTGGGGTGGGGTGCTGTGGGGTGGGGGTGTAGGTGAGGACTGTATCGCCGTGTTGGGCCATAGGGCGTCTCCTCTCACAGCCCTTGGTGTTGACACTGGTAGTATATAGCTCTATTATGGTCGTCCACGCCCCCCCCCCCCAACCCCCACTACCAACACCACCACTACCACCAACACCACCACTACCCCAATCATCATCATCTTATCGCGTATAATGATCCCACTGTCTGAGAATTATGATTATTTTCATTATTATTATTATTATTATTAATTATGATCATTATTCCCTTATTGTTATACCGTTAACTTCATCTCATCACAATATATATCTACCTCATCTTAATTACACTTTATTTCCTATTTCATTTTTTCCCTTAAGTGTTTTTCTCTCTCTCTCTCTCTCTCTCTTCCTCCTTCTAAAAACACTTGCATTGTCAGCTTTTTCTCCTCTTCTGCCCCCATGCATTCTCTCTCCCTTCCCCCACCAACTGTTGCATATTCTTCTTTTCTTATCTCCAACAACGCGATTCTTATCATGTTATTAATTAATTATCTCTCCCTCCACCTATTCTTCCTCTAATTTCTTCCCTCCTTCCTCTCTCATTTTCATCTCGATATTGTAGGTTACCGCGCCCCTCTCTCTCTCTCTCTCTCTCTCTCTCTCTCTCTCTCTCTCTCTCATCCACCTACCACGCAATCTCCTTCCCTTTTTTCCTTTCCCATGTCCAAATCGTCCTCCTCCTCATCTCCATTCCTCCATCTTATACCTCCCTCTCCCTTCATTCCACTTTCCTGTCATTCCTATTTCCTCCCTTCCCACAACACGACCTCTTCCAACCTCCCCAGTCCACTCCTATCCTTAGACCCCCAATCCTCCACCCCATCCCATCCCCTACTTTCCCTCTCCCATCCCACCCCTTCCTCACTCACCCATCAGTTCATCTCACCCCTTACTCCCTTTACCCTTAAAACTACCAAACCCTCCCACTCCACCCTCCCCACCTCCCCCTCCCTAGCGGTACGGGTCACAACGCCACAATGATCACATGACAACACGTACAAGACCTGACAATAGAAACGTCACTAATTAATGTGCGTCTTGTGATACCATCAGCGGGGCCCTGAGACCGTCACTCTCCGTCAAGCTCCGGTATTTGACGTCAATATTTAGGGGCCCAGGTATTTTAATCCCTCATTTACTTCATTATCTGATTCACCGGCGATGAGAGGGTTAAATATTTTGCCAGGTGTGTGTGTGTGTGTGTGTGTTTTAAGAAAGGTTGCTACAAATACCATAATTCTAATTCTATATCCTAAGTGCATACACCCACATACATACCTTACACCCACCACCACCACACCCCTCCTACACCCACCACCACCACCACCACCACACCCCTCCAACACCCTCCACCACCACCACACCCCTCCTACACCCACCACCACACCCCTCCTACACCCACCACCACACCCAACCTACACTCACCACCACACCCCTCCAACACCCCTCCTACACCCACCACCACACCCCTCCTACACCCACCACCACAACCCTCCTACACCCACCACCACACCCCTTCTACACCCACCACCACACCCCTCCTACACCCACCACCACACCCAACCTACACTCACCACCACACCCCTCCTACACCCTCCACCACACCCCTCCAACACCCCTCCTACACCCACCACCACACCCCTCCTACACCCTCCACCACACCCCTCCAACACCCACCTCACCACCACCACACCCCTCCTACACCCTCCACCACACCCCTCCAACACCCACCTCACCACCACCACACCCCTCCTACACCCACTACCACACCCACCCCGGTCATTACGCTCAGATAACATTCCCGAACAATGTCAACACAAGATTTAATGAACACGTCGTGGGGGTTCAACCAGTGTTTTTCTGACACTTACCAAGCACGAAGGCCACCTGTCTCTCCTCCCTCCCTCCCTCCCTCCTTCCTTCCTTCCTTCTCTAAACCCCTTAATCGCTACAGTTAAGCTAACCGGTTGTGACGCATTACCTCCCTGACACCGTATTATATCGACCAATATGCCACACTCCTTCACGCCACCTCCTCCTCCTCAGTCCCTCAATAGTAAGGAGGAGGAGGAGGAGGAGGAGGGGGGGGGGGGAGGCGTGTAGTGACCCACAACACACGCCAGTAACCACGCCACCTACCCACCCCTCACGTCCACACTTACTTGTCTCTCTCTACGACAGTCCAGAGTGGGTTCCCGAGGCTTAGAACGCCAGCAGTCTTCATAACACCTTAAGTGGTGTATCCAGACTCCAACATGTGTAGCTAGTGAATGTATCAACTTCCTCTTCCTCAGCTCTCTTTCCCCTCATGTCCTCCTCTTCCTCCCCTCATATCCCCCTCTTCCCCCCCTTTCTTTTCCTCTCATATCACCTTCCTCCCCTGAACCCCTCCCTCTTCACCTTCTGGAAAGCGGAAGTAAATTTGTTTTTTCCTTAAACAATAAATTTTACCTGATAAATACGTGTCTCACCCCCCCCCCTCCTCATTTTCCCGAGGATGGAGCTGATGATGCGGCGATAGAGGAGTAGTGGTTGGTGTGGTGTGGTGTGGCAGAAAAATACATATAAACACCCAGAGAGAGGCTCCCACCCCAAATACACACACACACACACACACACACACACACACACACACACACACACACACACACACACACACACACACGAAACAGATAAATAAATATAAAAAAACATGAGACAACACCACCGTCCTCTTGAGTCTCGACAAGAATTCTGATCACCAGAAAAACTTGGGCTTCAACCCTGCCACTGTCGACCCTGGCCAGGCTTCCGGTAACCCCGCCACCCCTGCCACCATCACTACTACACCACCATCGCCACACCAGAATGTACATGAAGACACAGGTCACAGTACCCTAAACTGACAACAAGATCGCCAGTTTCCTCCAAATTCTTTCATAATATTTTTTAACAGCGAATTCCGGGTTTTGAGAGAGAGAGAGAGAGAGAGAGAGAGAGAGAGAGAGAGAGAGAGAGAGAGAGAGAGAGATATTCTAAAACATCCATAACCAAATCTTGTATGATGTCATGGCGGAGGCGAGGAGGAAAATGTTCGATAATAAACCATACCTGAACAATGATCCTGACAGAGGCGGCGTCACCAACTTGTGAGTCAGGGCACAAGAACTTACCAGAAGAAGATATTCGCGGTGATTCGTCGTGGTTTGAAGATTTACAGAATTGTCGAGTGTTGGAAACTCACGTCCGTCAAGGGAGTAAAATACAAAATCTATTTCCTCTCTCCGGCTGAATACATTCGGGAGTGTCGCCAATTATAGATAATGTCATTTGAACATGAACAGCGCAGTGTACGACAGGTAATAAAACATGAGCAAACGCAACTATACGATACGACGGTTGAGCGGATACAAAACTCATCTCCCGTCCTAAGGGTAACTGGTTCGCATCCCAGGATATCCCCAGTGCACCCAGCTCCTTTACAGTGTAGGCGGCCGTGAGCAGTGCCGACAACACTGTTTCCTCGTGCACCGAAGACTTACTATGCAGTGGAGCAAACACTGAACACAATTACGACATTATCAAGTGAAGTTTAATCCTGGTCAGTGCACAACCGGAACACCATCAAAATCACAGTGGACTCTTCATCAAGCTAAAAACTGGCCAGTGATTCAGAGCAGCCCGATGAGTCAATGTGCGTGTGTGTGTGTGTGTGTGTGTATAACAACACGGACACCTGCCACATGAAGCAAGAGGCGAGGGCTGTACACTTAAACATACTACAAAAAACAAAACATTTAAAATACCTCATTTCTACAAAATTTCCTCTAAAAACATAAAACAGTAAAGAAATAAACAAAAACATTAAAATTTATAAACGAAGAGTAAAATATCACACAGTTTACTGATGAGTCAAAGTCTTCAACGCAGTTATATTGAGTTTCTTCAGGCAAACCTACAAGGAACACTGTAATGATAAGTTATTTTCACTACAAAAGACACGTATCTTCCTCAGTGCAAGTTTTTCATTATACACAAAAACCTCCGTAGTAATACATCTTGATCAGAAAAATCACACAAAAAAATTGGGACTGTATAAAAACATAACATCCTTTCAAGAGACGTATGTTGGTCCACTTGTCGTAAAGGAGAAGTAAAGTGACTCATACCCCGAGTCTTAGGTGTGGTTATGTGGGTTTAATGATGACAAAACAAAGTATCAACAAAGGGAAACAAATTCGGACACAGCCAGAGGCGAGGTGAGGTGTGACACGAGAGGGGTTCCTGGTGAGGTGTGACACAGGAGCCTGGGGGGTTCCTGGTGAGGTGTGACACAGGAGCCTGGGGGGGTCCTGGTGAGGTGTGACACAGGAGCCTGGGGGGTTCCTGGTGAGGTGTGACACAGGAGCCTGGGGGGTTCCTGGTGAGGTGTGACACAGGAGCCTGAGGGGTTCCTGGTGAGGTGTGACACAGGAGCCTGAGGGGTTCCTGGTGAGGTGTGACACAGGAGAGGGGTTCCTGGTGAGGTGTGACACAGGAGCCTGGGGGGTTCCTGGTGAGGTGTGACACAGGAGCCTGGGGGTTCCTGGTGAGGTGTGACACAGGAGCCTGAGGGGTTCCTGGTGAGGTGTGACACAGGAGAGGGGTTCCTGGTGAGGTGTGACACAGGAGCCTGGGGGTTCCTGGTGAGGTGTGACACAGGAGCCTGGGGGTTCCTGGTGAGGTGTGACACAGGAGCCTGGGGGTTCCTGGTGAGGTGTGACACAGGAGAGGGGTTCCTGGTGAGGTGTGACACAGGAGAGAGGGGTTCCTGGTGAGGTGTGACACAGGAGGGGGTTCCTGGTGAGGTGTGACACGAGAGGGGTTCCTGGTGAGATGTGACACAGGAAAGAAGAGTTCCAGGTGAGGTGTGACACAAGAGGGGGGTTCCCGGTGAGGTGTGACACAGGAGGGAGGAGTTCCTGGTAAGGTGTGACACAGGAGGGAGGGAGGAATGCTGCTACGGACTTTTAAAAAAAAAATATACCGTCTGGAAAATATTCATGGTCGTAAACGTTATTTATTACAGGAGATAAAGATCACTTTTACACGTTGAAGAGACCTCGGCACGGCAGACGACCCGGGCACAGCTTCCAGCATCACGACCCCTCCATTACACACCTGTCCGGGGTCGTCATCTGCCGGGGTCGTCAACTAGCTAGGGAGGGGGGGATATTACCTGAGTAGGGTCGTCAGGTCCTCAGGTATTTGAGATTGTGTACTGACAAGCTTTCTGACTGTACGACCTTGGCAGAGGGACACATCCTAGGTAAAGAAGCCAAGAGTAACGACGAACACCTGCAGACACGACGGAGGGAAAGCAAGAGGGAAGAGGAATGTAGAGGAAGGGAGGGGGGAGGTAGAGGAAGGGAGGGGGAAGGTAGAGGAAGGGAGGGGGAAGGTAGAGGAAGGGAGGGGGGAGGTAGAGGAAGGGAGGGGGAAGGTAGAGGAAGGGAGGGGGAAGGTAAAGGAAGGGAGGGGGGAGGTAGAGGAGGGGAGGGAGAAGGTAGAGGGAAGGTAGAGGAAGGGAGGGGGAAGGTAGAGGAAGAGAGGGGGAAGGTAGAGGAAGGGAGGGGGGAGGTAGAGGAAGATAGAGGAAGGTAGAGGAAGGGATGGGGAAGGTAGAGGAAGGGAAGAGGAAGATAGAGGAAGGGAGGGGAAGGGATGGGGAAGGTAGAGGGAAGGTAGAGGGAAGGTAGAGGAAGGGATGGGGAAGGTAGAGGAAGGGAGGCGCTACTTGAGAAGGAGGAAGGAGCAGCTACTTGAGGAGGAAGACGATAGATCACCTTAATTTTTTTTCTTTTTTTACCTTAATTACCAATCCTAACCATCAAAATAAAACACCTGTCACGTGTAAAGCTGCTTAACAAAGTCATCTCGAACGGTCCAATAGTAATGGATGGCACGAAATAGCTCCTGTTTGACCTCTGACCCCTGTGTGACCTCCGGCCCGTGTGACCTCCGACACCGTTTGACCTCCGATACTCTGTGTGACCTCCGACACCTTGTGTGACCTCCTACTTGTGTGACCTTGATATCACCATAAACGGATGCGGTTCCTTAAAACATCCATATTGACACAAGACTCACGATCCGGATGAGGAAAACTTTACGGATACCAAAGACACATGGCCGAATCTATACCACAACACGTCCGGTTCCCCCCCCCCCCCCCCATCACACACACACAAAAGGGGGTGAATTAAGCGAGTGGGTGAACGTGTGGGCGTGGCCGCGGACCATCAATCAGGATTCCGTGATGAACCTGCAGGTCGGCTCCCTCGGTGATGACGATGATGATACCGTGAAATGATTTACCCTCAACCCGAAAGCTTGCCGCCGCCGCTTGCTGATGGGAAACACGAGTACAATAAGCTTCCTGAATACAGAGAGAGAGGCAACAGCCCGAACACTAAACAGGGGGATGTTATTATGGTGAACTTGGGTGTAGAATATTGTGTGGAGTTCTTTCATTTGTAGTTGGTGGTGTGGCCGCTCTCGTTGTGCGCCGTTTACTGCGATAGGTCAGGAACCCTTGCCGTTACCACCGTTAGTCTGGGAGAGGGTCGTAGGCGAGGGTCGTAAGCAAGGTGGTGGTAGTGTGGGTAGTGCTGGTGGTATGGGTAGTGGTGGTGGTTATTGGGGCAGTCAGGTGGTGGGAAGATGGTGTTGGTGGTAGTATTGATGGTAATGGTGGTAGTGGTGATGGTGATAATGGCATAGTGGTGATGGTGATAATGGCATAGTGGTGATGGGTAGTGTTGTTGGTGGTGGTGATGATGATGATAACGGTGGTGATCGTGGTAGTAGTAATGGTGGTGATCGTGGTAGTAGTGATGGTGGTCGTAGTGGTGATAGTGGTGGTGGTGGTAGTGGGTCGTCACGTGGGAGCCCTGCACGACCGACCACACACTCCGTAAGTCAGCAAGGAGAGCCACGCCCCCCAGGTGATGTGTTCCTGAGACCTGATCGTGAGCAGCCCCCCCCCCCCCCCACACACACACACACACGACCCAGTTAGTCACCACTGTAAATAGAATATATATATTTATAAATATTTTCTCGACCCCTAAAAACGTCCATCTAAAAACCGGTTACTGTATTTACCCAACAGCTGGTTTTTTGCTCCACAACATCACCTGACACGAAGAACAGGACGTCTCTTACGCTAGGTCAGTTACACAGGTCAAGGTATACTCTCTCTCACTCTCTCTCTCTCTCTCTCTCTCTCTCTCAAAAAATCCCTTTACTTTACTCTCAATTAACGCAATGTCTACCTTTCATGACCTGACGGATAGATGCTTTACCAGATAGGGAGGACATCTTTTGTCTCTCTCCTCAAACGCTATTTAATTAAACTAATGACTAATTCATATAGAAACCCTCTTTAATTCCCACAATTAACTACCTCACAAAGACACATACAAATAACTAAAAAAAAAAAAAAAAAACTAATTTAAAAATGTAAAGGTGAGAAAATGACTTCTTCTCTGGTTGCTCTTCTTGGTGTTCTCTCTCTATTCCAGGCACGAGTCATGGCTTTATAATTCAGAACATAGAGTATAGTGGGCGAAGGAGCAGCGTCGACCGGATAACCCCTACAGCGTCCTCGCTTAATCTCTACTCGTATGCTTTAGTAAACACCCATTAACACTCTGGTCCACGGCTGATTATATTGAGTGTAAGTTATGACAGGTGTGGGGAGGGGGGGGAGGGTAGGTGGGGGCAGGGTAGGTGGAGGCAGGGTTATGTGGGGACAGGGCAGGTGGGGTCAAGGTATAGGTGAGCCGACACTACAATTGGCTGGGTTGTTGTATATATTGTGTTGTGGGTTTCCTGTTCACGTCCATATTGAGTCATTAGTCCTTGTACCGCTCATGTATGACTCTTAGGTTGTAATAATAATAATAATAATAATAATAATAATAATAATCATAATTTCAATCACATATGAAATTACATCAATAACCTGACTACTAGCCCTTAGCGTATGCCCACTGATTCCAACACTATACCATCACACTATACCATCACACTATACCACCACACTATACAACCACACTATACCACCACACTATACCATCACACTATACCATCACACTATACCACCACACCATACCATCACACTATACCACCACACTATACCATCACACTATACCATCACACTATACCACCACACAAAACCATCACACTATACCATCACACTATACCACCACACTATACCACCACACTATACCATCACACTATGCCACCACACTATACCATCACACTATACCACCACACTATACCACCACACTATACCACCACACTATACCGGCCTGGTATTGTACTCCGACGTGACCATCTTACTCATGTTACCTGCAGATCACTATAGTGCTGTGCCTCTAAACGCATGGGCGGGTTAATGATTCTGTAGCCGTGTGAGACTACAGGTGTGACACGTCTGACACCATGTACAGTATAGACGACAAACTCCTCCAGGCGACACTACTACAGCAGCCTCTGTACCCCGCTGTACCTAGCTGTAAGATAAGACACTAAAGCAGCCTCGTGTACCTGGCTGTGAGAAAACACCATTACAGCAGCCTCTGTAGCTCGCTGTACCCCTCAGTGAATATCTTCCCTGTACGGTCGTAAAAGTCATTTACAAAACGCACTCCCACGCGGTAATCACTATAAAATATCGCGTCACACTACCATGCCGTGATAATAATTTGTTAATGTGTAATTACACGCATGGACGCATAGTTCTCTTCCCCTCGCATTTATGATCCGTGGTTGCGCTGCGTCGGTCTGGGAAGTGCTCAACCTCGCCTTTCATCCTTTCCGGTGAAGCCTGTCGCATGTGCACCATAGCGTGTGTGTGTGTGGTGTGTGTGTGTGTGTGTGGTGTGTGTGTGTGGTGTGTGTGTGTGTGGTGTGTGTGGTGTGTGTGTGGTGTGTGTGTGTGGTGTGTGTGTGTGTGCGTGTGGTGTGGTGTGTGTGTGCGTGTGGTGTGGTGTGTGTGTGTGTGTGTGTGTGGTGGGTGTGTGTGGTGTGTGTGTGGTGTGTGTGTGTGTGCACGCTGACAAAGGTTATCACCTAACCCCTGCCAACGCCCTTATCAATACCCTCGACATACCATTATTGTGTACGGAACTCTTTTGACTAGTACACAGGGTCAACAGCCTGTACACTGAATGAAAAATGCCATGTCAGTCGAAAGGTTGTATACACACACACACACACACACACACACAGAGGTCATAACTAACACTTCCACACCGATTCAGTATTCAGGAGAGAGAGAGAGAGAGAGAGAGAGAGAGAGAGAGAGAGGTTACCTTTCACCATTATTTCATCATTAGTGTCCCAAAACTTATTAAATATATACTGAACAAAGAGTTAGTAATTCACGTGTATATGACCCAACCCGTGGAAGTAACTTGGTTATTTAGACCACGGATATAATTAGAAGTCATAGTACTCAAAGGGTTGGCATCGTACTCAAGGGGTTAAATAAAGTCACTCTTGTTTTCCCATGGTTAGGTATTAAACAACCAGTCAAATAAGCCCAAATTGTAATTGTTTCTTGCTAGCGGACTTCGTATTGGTTCCTCTATGCCTGATAATCACAACAAAACTCTCACGGGAAATGAGAACCACTGTACTGGATCACCTGGTCATGACGGGACTAAATTTCACTCTATATCTTCAGTTTTCTTTCTCCAGGTAGAGCAAGAACCTGTGACGTCATACCGTTCGTTGCGATTCGCCACTGTGATTGGCCAAGAGAGGGGAAAAGGGTATACGATTATTGAACGCCAAATTACGAATATTAAAAACAACACGAAAATTAATTAACGAACGTAAGTACAGTATACCTGGAGTCGATTCCTGAACCTAGACAATGTGTTTTATTCATAATAAAGAAGAATTATTTAAGATTTTCTGACGAGTTAGACACCAGGGACAGGTATACCTAATCATTCCTCAGGTAAGTTATGAACTACATTGACAATTTTCCTCAAGTCAGGGACCATGATGTTGTGCTCAAAGGGTATTTTCCCCAGCCAGGGTCTGTATTAAGGAACGACCATTTATTACTAGACAGGAAGAGAGATTCCTTGGCCACCACCGCTAACAACACACCTGTGGGATATTTTTACCTGGTTGAAAAAGAAAAAATACTAAATAGCCTAAGCGCTAGTTTATTTTACCTTTACGTGCTGACTGGTCAGGTAGCCCCTCATCCTGAAGCAACGCGGGGCCACTTCCAAAGCTAGCTTGTGTGTAATGTAGCTTCTGTGTAACGAAGCTTGTAAGGTTCTCTCACTCAATTGCATATTCCAAGTCTGTCTTTAGATCGATAAGTAACTGGTGTTCTCTGAAGCAAACACTCCTTTAACATCCGTCTACCACATTCACCACCACAACACCGCTACCACAACACCGCTACCACAACACCACCACACTATCACCACAGCCCGTGCATTATCCTCTGTACTCGACCGTGTCAGCGAGGAGCAAATGACTCACTAGAGGCAAGATCCTTAAATAAGGGCTCTTCTGTATGCAAATCAACCTAACCTAACCTTTAATGTATAGACTCTACAGCATGAGTCTTCGGTAATGGAGTCTTATTGATGCTTCTCTCTCTCTCTAACAGTGTCGTAGTTATCATCGTTGCATCACTCACTTATCCTCCTCCTCCTCCCTCTTACTGCCGGATGAGTACAGCAAAACAGAGCATTACTTCACGTTCTCCGAGACACTCACGCAACACAGGGGAAAAAATGAGGTGATGTTCCCTTCAGGAGCTGGGTAGTGGTAGGTCCTGAAGGAGTTGTTGATGTAGTCTAGAGTTAATGGTCGTGTATGTATGTATGTAATGTTTCTACTCGACTCCCCCCCCCCCCCCTCCAAAGACCTCGCCAAACCTGCACACGGTAAAAACATTTTTTTAGTGCTTGACTTCCTGTATGCGATAATGCTTGCCTGACAGCAAATCTTCCTTTGCTCTCTTTCAGTCTGCAAGCCAACCAATCAGCCTGTCTAAATGATGCCTGTCTTCCTGTCTGCCTGTCAACAAACCTGCCGGCTAAACCACTACCTGTCAGGGGTAATTCTCAATGCTCAAGTTTAACAAGCAAAAGTGTCTTATTGACAAATAATAATGGTAAATTACTTGTAACACTTGGGGGTCTTTTTGGACCTCAAGCACCATTACTTCTGATGTTTATGACCAAAGTGGCACCGGCAAGATTTACATAATACAGTATTTTTTTGTATTTTGTATTATATCTTTATTTATCTATACGAGGAGAAAATCAGACGATTACATTATTTTTTTTTTTTTACCAACATTTAGTTACAAGTATCTAATTTGCATTTTTATTCTATCATTTACCTTTTGAGTTTTTTTTAATGTTTCGCATAAGAAAACCACAAAACACCCAACGCCACTGTTCACGATTCTAGTTTATAATATCCCAAGGCTTTATCCCTAGGTGAAAAACCTCGTGGTTATTAGACAGGTTAATATTACGAGTGTTACAGGTGTGTTTCCCCAACCTCACCTGTCCACACCTGTCTCCCTCGTTGCAGTGTCGTCAGGTACACGGATTACACTGGTACAATATATTCGTTTTAATTGTTACAGGTGTACATCCAGCCAGGTACACATCCAGCCTCCGAGGAATTTACCCTGAGAGGAGAAGGACGAAGGAGAAGAAAAGTTATTTCTTCCTGGTTCTTGTCCTTCACTCTCAGGGCTCCACGGCGCCGCTTGTGACTCACCCACCCATTACTGTCCCACCCACCCATCACTCTGCCACCCACCCATCGCTCTCCAACCCACCCATCACTCCCCCACAGTGTCCAGCGACTCGCCACACCTCGACGACAGACACGGCAGGCACAAACAGTGAGTCTTTCCCCGGCGAGATTTACGAGGCTCCCGCCGTACTTAAGTGGGCGTGTCCTCGTCTGGTAATGACTGGGAGAGGCTCTGACTAATCCTCACCGTGTAACAGTTAATCATCGGCTGTGGGCAAGACGGAAAATACGACCATTATCTGGCTGCACTCTACACCAACGACACCACGCTGGGGAGATTCTCAGCTGTACCACCGTCAGCCACCTGCCCTGCCCTGCCCTGCCCACCTGGTAATCACTCGCCGATAGCAGTAATGAATGCGTCTGTGTTATGATGATCAGTTACCAGCCTCATACATCATGCAGGCTGTCATACATACAA
This sequence comes from Homarus gammarus, assembly GCA_958450375.1. Classification (NCBI taxonomy): domain Eukaryota; kingdom Metazoa; phylum Arthropoda; class Malacostraca; order Decapoda; family Nephropidae; genus Homarus; species Homarus gammarus. Next base: position 1,427,437 of record CAUDMG010001356.1, on the reverse strand, counting down.
CACTCATACTCGCTCGTGTATACGGGGCCATACAACATACACACATGTATACATTATACCACCATACAACACTCACTCTCACTAATGTATACACCATCATACATAACAACAACGTTATTTAGGTTCTTTATGAATTACCCCCTAAGAGAAATGTGTATACATACGTCCATACAGAACACCACTTCTGCAAAGACTACAGGTACAACCTTCACCCTACAGACTTGCTACTGTGTGTTGGTGTTCGTGTGCATGAGTGTAAGGAAGCATCTTGAGAAAGTGTAAAGTTTGTGTTTTTACATAGTTGTGGGGAGTAAGAAGTGGTGTGTGTGTGTGTGTGTGTGTGTGTGTGTGTGTGTGTCTTTTGGTATGAAACACAACACGCCAAAATTCCACCAAGTCCACCCAGGAAGAGTTACCAACACCCGAGTACTAACTAACTCGCCTCCTTGGTCATCAGAAGTGAATCAGACTCTCGAGTACCCAAGGCGTTCTCTTCACTTCAGGCCAAGAACCAAGTCCCCACCCGCACCTTCAGGTTAAAAAGACATATTTGCCACTATAAGACCAACGCACCTTCGGGTTCAGAGATTTAAAAAGAGGCCACGACCTGTCTCCTTCTCGTCCTCCTTAAGTAAAACTACCGTCCTTCCCGCACCTTTAGGATCATGACCCATGTGATTACCTCCTCCTCATTCTGCTGGGGCGTCCCCCTAAGGAACTCAGGTCCTAGTGGGTTCAAGTCCCCAAGAGTCGATCGTACTATGAAACCAGCGGAGTGGTGGTGGTGGTGGTGGTAGTGGTAGTGGTGATGGTGGTGGTGGTGGTGGTAGTGGTGATGGTGGTGGTGGTGGTGGGTGAGGGAGGTGGGGGGGGGGCACCACCAAGGGTGATCCTCTCACATAACAAAAGCTATCAAAGACGTATCCAACACCCCCTGTCTCCCATACTCCACACACGCATTATGTATACATGAAAAAGATGAAAATGATCCAATAAATTATAAAATAAATACTAATACATCACAAGGAAACATAAATAACAACCTTCTGTTCAATGAGAATATAAATAAAACGAAACGGAGCAGTTGAACGTCCACCCAACTGCCTCTCAATCACCACACACAGTAGACGTTAACTATGTACTTAGTGAGGCCTATAATCATATGGCGAGGCTTGTGGTGACTTAATTAGTAGCGGGAGTACCTGGATGGGAGTGGTGAGGCTTCTTTTATACCCCTACACTTACCTGTCACTCACCTGTCCACCCCTACACTTACCTGTCACTTCACACCCATAACTTATCTACGTTATAAAGACAACAGCACAGAAGGGAGGACACTTTTTGTAAGCCACACACACACACACACACACACACACACACACACACACACACACACACACACACACACACACGTACGTTTTTAATAATGATGTTCTATTGTGTTTTATACCGAAAGCAAAATTCACTGTATGAGTTGAATTAAAGATAACAAAAGACGCCCCCCCCCCCCAAATATCTGAATAATTGTTGGCGACCTTTGACCCCGCGCTGCAGGTGGATATAATAGTGGTCCTGGCGACATAATATCAAGTCATTATTTGGAATTGAGAAACAAGGGGAAGCTACAACAGGTTTTGATCTTCTGTAAAAACAAAAAACAAAACAAAAAACTGTTCCACTCTCATGAATTGAATATTATGAGAACGTAACACTGCCTCAGAAAAACTCCTGACGCAGCTAAACCCGAGCGCGGCTGACATTACCCGACATATCCTGGCTGGGGGACATGTCGGCGGGTCCACTCATCTACGGAAGACAGACGTGGACTTAAAACAGAATTAAACACGGCGAAATGAACCTTAATGATCTATAATTCAAAATGGTTAACTTTAATAACTGAGCCAAACTATGAATTGTGAGTAACACAACTCATGAAGACAACTCTCTCACACGCGATACTTAACGTTGACTACAAATATTAAACACGGCTAGCACACCCTTGGGAAAGTTATCATAAATTGCAGCTCCTTGAAAAACTTGCATTATTCTTTTGTATCCGCTGTGAACGACAGACCATGAAATATTCAGGCGAGAATCAGCTCGCAAAACTGTCTGCCAGAGATCCGGTCAATGGAGCGAAAAGTTCAGAACAGAATTCCTTTGTAGACTCCCCGCGCTGTGTGACCTGACCTGACCTGACCTGACCTGGCACTGACCAACACACCTGAACCACACACGGCGGGAGAACCCTAAAGGTCACTGGTGGCACTAACAGTGAGGTTGCAAACAGACGCATCCAGTTTCAATTTACACCCAACAGATGGCGTTATTTCTACACACTTTATCCACTTATGTTTGTTGACATAACTAACTAACAACTGACAAACTCAACTCAATATCGCTGTCATAAAATCCACGTAAATGAAACAACCCAATTCAACCTAACTATTGCCTGGAGGAGGATCACAAGGCTAACGGTATGAAGGATTTTATAAATATAAGTCTTCTTAGGAGTTAGTCGTGTCTTAAATATGGGAGAACCTACGAACCACCTGAAGATTAGGCACCCCTCCACACCCAGACGGTCACCCTCCCCCCCCCCCCCCCCCGCCTCTCGCTCCGTCACCTGCATGAGACGAGACCTCAACAGGTGTGACCGACAACAACCTCTGACATTTAGCGAGTCAGTGAGGACGTGATCATGAAGGTGAGGCCAGGTAATGCCGCTCACAACCTGGGCACTAATGAGAACTCTCTCTCTCTCTCTCTCTCTCTCTCTCTCTCTCTCTCTCAATGATACCTCGTTAGATCCACCACAACAGCAGTCTACGACACACACACCCCACTTCCCGGGCTAATATTTTGTGTGGGGTGGAAGTGTTGCATTTAAGAGTGTGTGTAGAGAATGAAGACAAGAAGAGGAGGAGGAGGAAGGAAGAAAGAGAAGGAGGAGGAAGGAAAAAACCCATAAGCCTTACACACAGTATTTACCGAGTTGAAGGAGAGCATGACCAACACGCTGACACATTACGAATTGTGCGTCCGTGTTCATAATAATATACTGTACAAAGCCGAGATGGTGAACTGTGTAACAATGTAGCAACAAAAACACTGTGGCGGTATAAGAAAGTGAACAATACTGAGCTACACACACACACACACACACACACACACACACACACACAGTAGAAAGAGAATATTAGTTCAGTATAATCAATAAGTAGTGAAGTGGTGTGTGTGTGTGTGTGTGTGTGTTTGAATACGTTCAGCGTGAGTGGGCCGTGGTCGCCAACCCTAACATAAGAGGATGACACCTGTATTGACTGTCGGCTTCGTGATGAGTTACAGCAACACCTGAGATCACCCTATACCTGTATGTTAATTAGGTTAGACACATTGAGTAACGTCACCGTGTACTCAAGCTCTCAAGTACTCAATACTAACTCAGCCAACCGTCACCATCGCACTCACTCAAGTCACTGTGTACTCAAGCTCTAAAGTACTCAAACACAACTTCAACACACACTAAGGTCACCGAGTACTCAAGCTCTCAAGCACTAATCCGTCACCTTCACATTCATGTTCCAAGTGACAGAAAGACTTGGAGACCTCTCAACCTCTAAATATAGGCAGAGCGTCATTAAAGAAAACACGCGGCGAGCAATAGGTCAACGGGTTGTGACTGTGTGTGTGTGTGTAAAGTCTCGCCCACAAACATTCCATAACGAGGCGTGACTGTAGCACACACCTGGTGGTCAGTTTCCCCTTGAGTGAAAGGTCTTCGTGTTAATAGGTACAGGTGAGGGTAGCGGACCAAGGCTTACCTGTGCTCAAAGGCTAAGTATTACGGTACACACACACACACACGAGTAACGTCTGATCTCTAAGGTAATTCAAGTGTACATTTCAGTGGCTCAAGTTAATTTGCCCTCCTAATATAATCACAACATTTCTTTAGTAAACATTCAAAAGGATTAAAATTATTAGAGAATTAGTCATCAAATTAACATAGATTATATCAACTATACCAAACAGTATTAATTTATTATCTTAAGTTAACTCCAAATGACCTATATTACTTTTAAAATACTAACACAAAACATTACTCCGAAAAACTAGGAACACAAAATTAATTTCTTTAATAAACTCAAGTTATTTATTTTTCTATGATTTACAACTTGAATCAGTAAGTTTCATCAACATCACACTAATAAATTTTTCACTCTGACCGATAAAATTTCACGCGTAGTCACCAAAGTTGAGTACCACAATGTTTACAGCAACACACATGTGAAAACTGAAAGAAATATCCATAGATTTCCGAGTAGCAATCTCTGGCCACTCAAGAGTTGTTGAGGTAACGCAAGAACAAGACTAACTAGATAGATAGATAGATAGATAGACGGACGGATAGATATATAAATAGTCAGATGGATAGAGCGGTGTTGGGATAGTGTTAATCACAAGCATATTTCTTATCACTGTTAAAGAGAGAGAGAGAGAGAGCGCCAGGAGGGACCACCACTATCACCACAGACAATGTTTCTCAGCCTTACCTATTAGCCGACTATCTCCTCACTTTGTCTTCCCGACGTCGCCACAAAGGCCACCGGACAGTATAAATGTATTTTGGAGAACATGTGAGCGTAGAGCCCTCCCTTCACGGGCCGCTGCTCCCCGCTCACATTTGTCTACCCGGGTGTCGAATGAACATAGGTAGAGCCGCTGATTTAAGGCAAGCTTTAGAAATTCGCGGTGAAACTAACCCGATATGACTGAACAAAACAAAACCAAAGACTAAAACTTAAAAAAAAAAAACTAATATCCCAAAGACCATTTAAGTCACTTGGTGTTTATAAATCGTTCACTTTTTCCCTCCTCAGCCTCGATATCTTACGGTAATAATTACGAGTTAATAAAAACACACAATGGGTAACATTTTCCTCGCTCACAAAGACGCAATTATATCATGAGCGTTCACTGTATTTATGGCGATCAAATGATATGATCTTTAGAGCAGAAGTACCCATTGATAGTTTTAAGTGAGTGTGTGTGTGTGTGTTTGTGTGTGTAGAGGAGTGTGGGTGTGTGTGAGTGTATGTGTGTGTGCGTGTGTGTACCTGTGTGCGTGTGTGTACCTGTGTGTGTGTGTGTGTGCGTGTGTGTGTGTACCCCCACAGGAAAAGGCATGCAATATTACCTACTCTTAGTACGACCACACACACTCATATTAATATACTGCCCCCTACCACCCCCTCCCAAGCCTCCAAGACACGTTCCTACCTCCAAACTACCTTAACACGGTGTTCTTGAAGGTCTCCTCTACTCTCCAAGACCTTCACCACCCCGGCAGCTGTCATGGATTTCAGCTCCCGAGTTCCTGGATCTGTCACTGTCATGGGGACTCGCCTGTCTCCCACACCTCTAAAATGTAGTTATCATCATCTTGCGGGTACAATATTTGCCACCAAACTCATCCCCGGTCAGCAGCAGCGACTAGGTCAGCAACACCGTCAGCAGCCGGCCAATAGCAACATCAAGGACACCACCACCTACAACAGCCGGCCAATAGCAACAACTTGGTCAGCAACACCTACAACAGCCGGCCAATAGCAAACCACAAGTTTACTCTGGGTACGGAAGCTGTAGCAAGGCCCGAGGCTACCACACTCGTGATTGTTAAACACTGATGACCCGGAGTGACCTTTGTGATAAAACACCATAACACCAACGTCCCAAGAAACTACAGTATAGGATAGGTTAGAGAAACTGATCCGGATAATATAGAGTCCAATACAAGGAGGTGGAATGACTGTGTGGTGTCGCAGGCGAGGATGGGGGCGGATGTAAGGTGCACTGACGGTCAATGCATTATTAAAAGAAACACATTGACATACCATGGGTGGGAGTGCAGCCTTGTCCCCGCGTTAAGGATACAGTTCCCACGCCTCCAGAACCTCTCCACGTTACGGTCACGTTCACTGGACACTCCGGGCCCACGCTAAAGAAGCCTTCGTTTGTCGCGGATGTGTTGTGTGTCGTGTACCCCAACCTAACACCTCAGTCTGGTCTGCAATAGTAGGGATATCGTTATGGCGAGAAGAGTGACGTTAGAAGAGGCCCACTAGTAGCGAGGGGCCGCCGCCACCACCACCAGTTGAAGAGTGAGGGGCTCATTGAGGTGCTGGTCCGGGCCCTCACGTGCAGGGGAGTGAGGTCACGTGCGACACCTGACGGGCATGGCGATGGCTCTGCTTCCGCTGTTGTGTTGTGTAGAGTCCGTGGTGACTCCCGACGGGGTGCTCTCAACAGGGGGGCTCACAAGGGGAAGGGGGAAGGAAGGGGGGCGTTCTCAGGACTGCAGCTGAGGGCTCCTCCCCTCCGACGTCCGCTGGCTGGTTGGCAGTTCCACTCATTAACTTTCAGGTTGATGAAATCCGCAATATTTTTTCCTGGTTTCCCCTAAAGGCATTAGAGATGAAGTGCAATTACAAACAACGAAAATTATGACAAGTTACTCCGTGCCTGTAACACAAAGAGTCTATTAGAAGCGACTACAGCGCCCCCACCTCCTCTTCTGATAATGACTACACATTATCATAGTTATTGTGGGGGTTGATATAGTGGGTGTGTTATGGTCGCCGGGGTGTGAGCGCTCAACACGGGAGCTTCTGCCAATGTTACCAGTGATGTTAATACATGGGCCGTTTGTCCTGGCTGTTGGCAACGCTAGTTGTCACGTTGGTGAAATTATCAATAATTTTCGGGTTCATGGCTGTGAGGATAAGGGAAAGGGAAGGAGAGAGAGAAAGATGGAATTAAGTGGATGGAGGAGGAAGAGAGGAGAGAAGAGCGTAAATGAGGGAAAGAAACAGACAATAGGAGCCGAGTGCAAGCAACTGATCAACCTTATTAGGGGGGAGGGAGTGATAACTATACACACACTAATTGCATCTTAATTTCCTTTCCTACAATAAAAATTAATCATCATTCAAAGATAAAACAATCACCAACAAGAAGCTCCTGACCCCAGACGGCCTCGCGAACCTGAACATGTCCAGTGAACCACAGAGTATGGTACACCTCCCTCTTGGACACGGGGTCACCCATCACGCCCACACTACCTTCCTCTTGGACACACTAGGACACGGGGCCACCCATCACGCCCACACTTGACTCACAAAGCAGATGGGAAGCAAAACGAGGAGACCGCCCACACCCCCATAATGTAATTTTAAAGACGCTCGCCTCACCCCCCCCCCCTCCCCCTCCCACCATTCTCCCTTAATTTGCACTGTTGCTTCATGAAGGAATTAACACCTGCTCGGAGGGAGAACTTCACCTGGCTTCACAGTAATTTAGACAGGTGCTCCAACAGGTAATAAACGATACTAAACGCACAATGGAAGTCTGCAATTCATCAAAACAGAAATTGCCTCTCAACCTTTACCACCGCCAGATTAAGTGTCCGGTCACTGGGTAAAGCATTATGGAAAAAATATCATTAACTGAGACGATACCTAATACCTGCCATGAACATCAGGTATATTAATTATGGCTACCTTAAGAAACCCCTGTGTGTGTGTGTGTGTGTGTGTTTCAGTCCGTCAAACAAGGTCAGGACACAAGTTCTTCACACTCCTTACCTTTAGGTCAATCAAAGAGAAAAGCCTGCTCTAGCCCTGGGGGGGGGGGGGGAGGGGGACCTCACAGCCTTCACCATAACCCAAATGGAATTAACTAAATACCCACGAAGCAGTCTATGCCCCTCGCTCCTCTGGGTATTAAGTACAGTACTCCAGACCGGCACTGTGACCAAATAATATATGCCCACCCCCCCCCCCTCCACTAATTAGGTAATTATTTTATTATGCACAGACATCATCACCTCGGAGGACACAAGAGCGGCACAACGATAATAATAATAATAATAATAATAATAATAATAATAATAATAACTCGAATCATCACAATATATCCAAATACTAAATAATATCCTTTCCTTATATCACCCATCAATAATTACCTCAACTTAAGCCCAAATAATAATAATAATAATAATAATAATAATAGCTGATAAGTTTACCTGGGTCTTGACAGCGTATGCGTCAAGTCAACCTAAAAACACTGACCTTCCTGACTTGACTGAAACATAGTGTTCAACCGCACGTGTGAGGGATGCTGTAAATTTGAGGATTGAAGTCAACGAAGCCAAATGACCACTAATCACCCGGCCCACTCCCTCCTTCTTGTAATTAATGACGTCACTTCTCTAATCATTACACTACCGGGTGATTAAAAAACACACAAAATATCCTCTAAGGGGGGGGGGGGGGGTAATCTATGATGCTTTTACCTGTCCTAATGACTCTCAAACTCACCTGTAATTAATAAAAACCCAACAGAAGGTCATGATTCACAAAAGTATATGAGACACACACACACACACACACACACTTTCCCTTCCATCTGGAATCCCATTAAAAGGTTCCCAAAGTAGTTAATGCTTTGACTTTACTTTTTTTCACCTTTTTTTAATACTAAACTTCAGTAGCTTTTGTCTCCTCTGAAAGCCACAACAATCACGTCGTAATTACCTCCCGCAGTCTGAGCTTCCATTAAAAACAATATCCACTAATTATTTTTTTTTTTCGCCCTAGGATGTAATAACTCCGTGTTGCTTTGTTTCTTGTTCGTCTTAAACCACAATAGCGATCGAGAGCCTCAGACGAAAGCATCACATTCTCGCTGGTGGAGTGAGGTTGGTTATGGTGGAGTGAGGTTGGTTATGGTGGAGTGAGGTTGGTTATGGTGGAGTGAGGTTGGTTGGTTATGGTGGAGTGAGGTTGGTTATGGTGGAGTGAGGTTGGTTGGTTATGGTGGAGTGAGGTTGGTTGGTTATGGTGGAGTGAGGTTGGTTATGGTGGAGTGAGGTTGGTCGGTGGAGGAGTATAAGGTTAGTCACTGGTGGAGTAAGGTGGTCACTGGTTGAGTAAGGTGGTTGAGATATACCTGATTGCTGGATAACCCAAATATACTGACTAAACAACCTGACCACCTGTGCAAATCTCGTCAACGGTGCTTAATAACTTCGACAACTTGACCCCATTCAGTAACCTTTGACCTCTAACCTCATCTTCAGTAATTAAGTTCACCTGTGCATGCTAATGAGATGGACTAATTACCTGTTTGGTTCCTCGTACCTTGAACTATAGGGTGACCACTGCGAGATGCTGGTGAAAACTGGCGTGGTAACAGAGGGACACACACACACACACACACACACACACACACAGATCAATATGAATATACAGTATCTATGTGTAAAAGTGAATGAAGAGCTATGCATCAAACCCCTTCCTCCCTCTCTCCCCCTCCCTCTCTCCCCCCCTCTCTCCCCCCTTCCTCCTCCCCTCCCTCTCTCCACCATTAAATAAAGTGGCAGACACAACAAATTACAAGCATTAATGATACATCACATGACATATGGAAGATTAATGCAGGGATTATCCAAGCATAGCAACACCCCCATTACTCTGCCCCAATTCATCATATTAATTGCTGCTACAGTTTACAACTTCCTTCAGGAGGGGCCAGAGGGGGGGGGGCCGTGTTTACTACTACAGGAGCTCCTCCTTCGCCTCCTGATTTCATTTCCTTTTCTCCTTATGAGTAAATTACTTATTTATACATCAGAGTTAATGGTGTATATCGACGGTTCTCATCCCTGCCTTCCTTACTGAGGGATAAGTGAAGTTTGCTTTTATCCTCTCTAAAAATCCAGTGACTATTATTATTATTATTATTATTATTATTATTATTGTTGTTGTTTTCATCATTATTATTATTTATTATTATTGTTGTTATTGTTGTTGTTTCATAAATTGTGTTAGTATTTTTTGGCGTGTGTAGTACAGTAAATGTTCCGTTAGATCGT